>CM023360.1:32445740-32844168 GCA_013282895.1 Eriosoma lanigerum
TATTATAAAATAATTTGCTCTGTATATTTTTAATTTGAAATATTTTACATTCACACGATTTATAATATAAAACAACAATTTCACATTAAACTAGGAAAATCGTTTAGTTATCAATTAGAAAATTGCATCTAGTTGGTACTTTATTTAGCTCGTTTTTCGAATTTCTCAAAAAATTTATCTTGGAGGGGGAAATACTACAAAAAAATGGCGAAAAATCAGCAAAATTACGGTTTCTGTTATTTAAATACTTTAATTTCATGATAACTAATTGAGTTTTGATCTTAGGGACTTCAAAATTCTTTTGAGTATTAATATAGGTAATATACAAGTGTGGTACAATTCTCAAACAGATTGGTTGATTATTTGGCCAAGTATAAAACTTTGAACTTTTTTCCAAAAATGTTTAATATTTCTGGCTATTTTTTATTTATCACTTTTAAAATTTAATCAGAGTATAATCATATACTACATAATCTAAAAAAGAATCCAATACCAGATGTTTTATTTATTTATATATAAAGACTTTGTTAAGTATTTATGCGAAAATCTCTAAAAAACTTATATTTCTAAAAATAAATTAATCAAATAATCTTTGAAGTATATAGAATAAAAACTAAAACAAAATTGAATGTTATTAAAAAAGACATTAAAAAATTATTATTTTGGATGTTATAAATTTTTTTTGATTTGATATCACCATTGACTTATGTCTTATATATTATATGACTCTTCTATTAGGTATTTAATTTTGTCTTAATTTTACTCCTTTATAAAATACATATACAAACATTTGGAATAAAATATATTATATTTAAGTTAAAATTTAAATGTTTAACAATGGTAACTTGTAAATTAAAATATTGAAATAGTAGTAAAATTATATTAGAAGAAAGTATTAAAATATTACAATAGCGAGTAAACATTGTGAAAGCTACTAATTTCATCTGAAATTAATAGAATGTATCTTAAAACTAATGGTAATTATAAATTTTAAAAAATAATAATGTTTAATTTATTTGTACCTATTTAAAATTAATTTTCATGTATTTATTTTAAACATATTATTATAATTACACAATTAATTTATATAATATAATAACAACTATATGTATTAATATTTAAAACAGTTATTTCCAAATTCACTTAGATTATTAAACATTAAGACAAAATGTTGTAAATCAATATTATACAAATTGTATTTAATACATTATTTTTCATATTTTGTTTTAAAAATGTGCATTTATTATACATGGTACATAGATATACTATTTAAGAAACATTAAAGCATGTTTTCATATGCATTTTCATTAAATTTTAATTGTTTTACATACTATACTATACCAACACAATTTGTTTAATAGAACAAATAAGTAAAATAATAGTTTATTAAATATATAATATTAGTAAACTAATATAACATTTCAATAATTCATACACATAAAAAATTTAAAAAAGAATGTAGAGATTGTTAATAGTTTAAAATAGTAGGAATATCCACCATCCATTATGGACAAATAAAACAAAATGTTTTTAAAGTTTGTTCAATGATTTATAATAATTGGCCAGTACATCCCAAGCTGATGGTGCCATAAATCCAGTAGGTGGCTCAATACCATCTTTAGCAAGACCTGTAAGTATAATTTTTACAGTTAAAAACTTAGAAGTAATGCATAAAAAATTAATTTACCCCTCATTTTTGTTCCAGATATGAAATTAAAGTCATTGTGCCGAGTAGAATCATAAAAGTCCATTGACTTTTTTGTTGTATCGTAAGCTGCTACACGGAAAGGAATAATCTCCAAGTCGGATAGCCCTGGTGCCATTGTCAGAACACGTGCTCCATGAGTAGGATCAAATAAATCCCGAGGAGGATTTCCATCGGGATGTGGAACACCTGCAGGATCTCTACCCACAATATAAAAGTTTGCCCCAGCAGACATACGAGCTTTGGCATGCCATTGTACCTAAACAAATTGCATTCTTAAATTAATTATTTATACGTGTGATATTACAACTTAAATGAGCTTAATGCAATAGAAAAAAAATATAATTATAATTATAATTTTTACCTCAGTAGGTCCAGCATAATTCATTGGAGCTGGAAATATAGCCAACACAGTAGATTCTGGATCTAAAACTCTATCTCTAAGTACAGCTTTATGTTGTAGTATTCTTACATGCAGTGGAACATCATCATCCTTTGTCCAGCCACCAAGTGGATGTAATAATAATACTGGTTTCTTATACCCACGTTCTAATAACTTCTTCTTAGTATCCTAAAAACAATTTCAAAGTTAATTTAACTAATTTCTAATTTGTTTTGTTATTTCGGTATTAGATTTATCATATATCTTTAACAATAAAAAATGCACAATTAATTATTGTGAAGAACTATTGTGTAAGAAATGACTAGTAAAATTACAAAAACAAAAAATATAAAAATACATATAAAAATTAGCAATAACGGGCACTACTTATCAACATACTGATGGGTGAAAGCAAATGGTATGTCTTTTGTGCCACACCATTACCAATCCAAATATAACTAATAAAAAGATTATATTATTAATACAATTAATAACAGACCTGCATTAAGAGTGCATGTCCATTATGTATTGGATTACGAAGTTGGAAAGCAAATATAGCATCGGCCTTCATTTCTCTCCATTTAACACGAAGTTCATTTGGTGTAAAACGAATATCATCCAAACCATCATTCCAAAGAATGCGTTCTATAACATCTAAGCTACCACCAACTAACCAATCACCACTTTCATAAATGGTCTAGAGAAAAAGATTGTTTTAATTAGACAAGTACCAAAGATTTAAATATATATTTTTTAAAAATATACTTTTATGTAAGGATGATTAGGATGTGATGTTCCAAATTGACGGCATACTCGTTCTTCTTTACGGTGTGGGTAGAATGATGGTTTACGAAGTATTGCAACTGGTTTTGAATTATACCACAGAGTAATTTCTTCTGAACCAATTAATTGCTCTTTTTTATCAGTGGTTATGGGTAAAACAATAGGTATAGATTGATTAACATCCTCACTGAAACTATTGAAGTGTAAAGTCTATAAATAATAGTAATAATAATACCCTATTAATTATAATGTTTTAATAACTTTAAAAAATAAAAATCATATACTTGTAAGTATTCTTCTTCATTCATGAAACCACAGAGCGGAGCTGCCCAGCCTTCAGCTAATATTTGTACCCATTGCATATCAATCTTTCCAATATCCAGCCGAGGCAATAATAATGCTTCAGATTTTATTTTTTCTATTGTATTTTCTGGGACAAATAGTTCAGGTACTCGATCAATATTACGATTAATTTGCAAGGGAATTATTTCCTAGAAATAATAATATTATGTAATATAAATATATTTATTATTTTAAAATGATAAATTGTAATTATATACACAATGATAACTGGGTTAATAATAAAAAATTTAGTTAATTTGTGCATTTGTACAAAGTCCTATTAAAGTAATCTAACATAAAAACAATTGTAATATTATATTTTTATTAATTTTAATAATACTAATACTATTAGATTACTAAAATATTAGGAATTTTTGATTATTTTGAATATGTTTATAATATTGATAGCCAGACTGAGACTATATATAATACATCTTGAAAATTAAAATTAATTAGGTACAAAGAATTGTTAATTAAATTTTTTGGTTATAAAATAAATATTTTTTCTAAGTAAATTTTTAACATGTTAATATATGATATAATATTATTCTTTGAAATTTATTATATGAGATTGAATTTTTTCATTTGTATATTTAATTTTAAATTTGTAGCTTCTAATTTTCATTTTAAAGTAATTTATTATGATGATTATAATCTAAGATTAGTACATTATATTCTTTACTACATTTAATTTTTATTACACATATATGTTAAATATATAATTAAAAATGAATACATTTATTGGATTTACATTAAAAAAACATATAACTAATATTTTATTTACTTTATTTTTGATAAATAATAAATGTAACAAATACTTCATATATAATTAGGAATCACTCACATTTTCTTCGAGCATTTGTACTACTTGCATAGTACTCTCTTCTATGGATAAATGAACTGTTTTAAGAACTAATTCTGGTGAATCTGGTTTTTCATAAACTTGATCGACTCCAGTGAATCCTAAAAAAAAAGTTTTTATTTTATTTAGTATTTATATTATCTTAAATAATTAATTATCTCATACTATTTAAAAAGTGTTAAAATAGTTAAGTTAATTGTTAATAATTAATTACCTTTAATTTGACCAGCTCTAGCTTTTTTGTATAAACCCTTTACATCTCGTTCTTCACACACACTTAAAGGTGCATCAACAAATACTTCAAAAAATGGCAAATCTGCTTCTTTATGTATCTTTCTTGCCATTTCTCGGTCCTAAACGACAAATAATATTACAATAAATTTTGCATTCAGACAAAATAATGATCGTATTATAATTTTTTGATTTCCATCAGTAACACTCACTTGTTGAAATGGAGATACAAAACTGCATAAAGTGACAACACCACTGTCAGCAAACAATTTTGCCACTTCTGCCACACGTCTAATGTTTTCCTCTCGATCAGCAGGGCTAAAACCCAAATCTCGATTCAAACCAGTTCGCATATTATCACCATCCAATCCATAAGCTGGTATCCCTCTGGCCACTAAATATGCTTCGAGTTCAAAAGATACCGAAGTCTTACCAGCCCCAGATAATCCTAATAAAAATAAATAAATAAATAAATAATTATGGCAATTATGTTTTTATGAAATAATATTTAGATACATTAAAGACTAAAAATTATTTAATTTACCTGTAAACCAGACTGTACATCCACGAAAACCACGCACGTTCCCAAGAACTTGTCCACGTTTATCCCGAGAAACATGATGATTTTGGATAGTTACATTGGTTGCTACCTGAAAACAAAATATTATGTCAAATAAATGGTTGATTTTTTTAAACATTTTCAACATAACTAATATTTAATATACCAAAATTGTAACTTTAAATTATTCTCCATTAACAAGCAAGTAAATAAATATTAAAGTCAAATTTAAAAATATAATTATAAATAATTAAAATTAATCAAAAATAAATACCTATATCGGCTCAAATTTTTGTACCAAAAAATTATATACTTACCAGTTCGAAAAATAATACCTATATATCTCTTCTTAAAATGTTAGTATTATGTTTAGCAATTATCTATAATCTATAATTATACCTAAATCTTTCAAACTTCTATGTTAAAACATTTTCATTTTGTAATGCTCGAAACGAGTTTTTTTTAAAAAAATAATATCAACACAAATAAAATACGATGATGTCATTTTATAGGTACTTATGATGATAGACGATAGTATTTTACTAAAACGTAAGTGTTGTTATGAAACTCGCTTAAAAATATAGGAAATGAATCTGCTTAATGCTCTGTAAATTCTAAACTAAGGTACTTTCTCTGGAGAAAGTTAAAGCCGGTCGACCTTCATTTAATTTATGACTGTACAAAAGTCAAAAAAAATATTTCCAATAAATAAGTATTAGTAATTAATATGAAAACATTAGTTTCGTAACGAAACTAATCAGCTATTACGTCGTAATTTACATACAGAAATATTAATATTAATGGTACGTCAAACTATATAAATTTTAAGTAAAGTTTTAGAACATTAACTCTGTATCTTATATTAAGTATATTACCTATATTATAAATAAATATATATTTTAAAACGCGGAAATCAATACATTGAAAATTGTGTATAGGTACTTCAGAAATGATATACCTTTATAATAAAAAATCAAACATTTTAAATTAATGCATTTAATAAGTATAATCAAATTATGAATATCAATTATATTATTTATGCTTTACTTTAATTAGTACCTACCAACTTAATAGGTTATAGTTCGTTATTTCTTTGAAAATTCACTTGGAACGAATTAAGTATTTCATAATAAATAGGTTAGGTTAGGTATAGTTATAAAAATAGAATAGGCATAAAAAAGAAAATATTAGTACTCACTATAGGTATGACTACTGATTACTCTACATTAATTATACCTATTCTGTATTCATAGTAAATTGAAACTTTTTGAAGATTTTAATTAAATAATTACCGATAAAAAATAAACGTAAAATATGTGTTAAAAACATTTTAAACACAAATATCGTTAAAAAAATAATAATATACGTACATTCCTTTGGGGACCGTGTAACGATTTGGGCCGTATGTTAGTTGACATTTTAAATTTTAAAACAAATTGATTAGTAAACGCACAAGTTATAAATTTTATGTAAAAAAAAAAAAAAAACAATTAATACGTTATATTATATATAAGAGAAATAAAATTCAGAGCGAGAAGTCGACTTCGTTTGTCGACGAACGTTATTTTTCAATTGATCGGAAGACGACAGTAGCACTAGGATATCTAAGCGATTTCAGAGGAACCCCTTCTTTTCGTTGACCTCCATTGCATATAATAACGCTCTCGCGCGCGAATAACATTGCTTTCGCCACAACAACTATATCTACCTATTAAATATTGTCCAATGAAAAAATTAAAAGAATATTCGGTTAAATAATTGTTAGCGATGATACCTAAACGTACCTACTTCCTATTACGAAGGAATCCCGTTCATACTATTATGTCATAATTATATTATATGTTAAACAATATAAAATTAAATTATGTATTTTTTCTTTTTATCAGTAATAAATATTATATAATATATATATAGATAGGTATTCTAATTATACAAATATTATAAGACACTATATATTAAAGGCATACTTTATTTATGAATTCTTATCTCGAACACTTGAGGTTATCCTAATAACCTAATAACAATATTATAACTATACCTACCTACGAAAATTGTTGTTTCTGATTAGGTTTTGTGCGGGTGTAGTTTACATGTATAATATGTATATACATATTTTAAAACAATTAACTGTCATTGCACAACGCAGAAATCGTTTCAAAAAAAAATATCGTACAAATTTACGAAGGTCAGAAAATATTATTATAATTTTATTTTCAAACATTAAGATTGCTAAAACGTGATGAAGCATTAAATTATGCGTAATTATATTATAATATAATTGATTGACAATGATATATTTTTTTCTAGACATCAAAATTACATTTATTGCATTGTATCTTATATATAATATAGGTAGGTATGACTTATCGTCAAAAAATTACTTTATCACGAATTCATGATTTGTTAACTTTTATAGAAATCAGTGGGGGGTTTAAGATGAGGCGATAGGGGCTATCGTCCTTCCTTGAGCCTGCCTGTTTTAAAATTTCAAACTTGAACGAAGTATGTAAGTAATTGTTTTTATAGACATAATGATAACAAACACTTCACGGTTTTATTTTTGAAATCAGCATCAAGTAGATAGATATCTACGAAAATCCAAATGGCCAATAAGGCAATAACTACTTCTATAGTTGTATCAATAAAAGAAACGTATAATTAAAATGTAAATAAGTTTAAAAACAATTATATAATATTTTGATACATCTATATTATAGTGTTGTATAAGTATACTATAAGTGTACCTACTACCTATAGGTTTTTTTTGTTTTTTATTTATTTTGCTCGTATGAATATTAATGTAAAATAATTGCAAACAAGAAAAACGCTTCGTAACGATCAACGGAATTTGTCGATAATAACTTTAGTATATGTACTATAATTTCCTGTCTTGATGGACTAGTGGTACATGAAATGACTGATGATGTCTGATGAATGATGAGAGATGAGCATTATTTATTAATATAATTCAAGGTCAGACTAAAATTTACGCTTCGATATTTTGATGAAAATATCGAATATTACAGCTATTATGTGTGTAGTAAATATAGTAGGTGTAACGTAACATAATAATTACTATCTCAATAATTAATAAATAAAAGTATATTTCATATTATGTTAAATATCAAATTATAGTTAAATGTACCTTAATTGTTCAAATTATTATTGTACCAACTAACATTTAATAGAAAAAAAAAAAAAAAAAAACGGATTCTGAGCGTTCCTCCTTTGTCCTTTCGGTGCTTGGAGAAATTCGTGGTGGAATGTTATCATGTTATATAGTGTTATAATAATATAGTACAGCGGTTCCTAAACTGTGGTCTGCGGCACTATATTAATGGATACAGCACACGCAGGGTCGGAACTAGAGTTAAAGAGGCCCCGGGACAAGACCTATTTCTCTATTGAGTTTGCCAACTCAATTTTTTCCAATTTTTGTAAAAAAAAAAAAAGAAACAAGGCATTATTTTTTCTAATCATGATTTGTTTTATTAAATAAACAAATTTTGTCTTACACATTTTTCACGTTGTATTACCTTTGTAAGTTAAAACATCAGACATTATAACATCATCAATCATATAAAGTAATAATATATTCTTAGCACTTTCATCCCTTATATTACAAAATTAAGAATTATATAAAAAAGGAAGAGATATTCAGATAGTCATTATAAATCACATTTAATTCGCTAATATTCAGAAGTTGTTCGATAAGATTTTAGTATTAAAAAATTTATGTTTTCATATTTATAAATAATAAAAATATTTGTAGTTTTATTTATTTATTTTTTTTTTTAATTCAAGCTGAATTTCAAATAATTTGAAATAAATGTTCTGTTTTTGTCCCCAAACCCGGGAGCCTCAGTTCATTTCCCCAATTACCTCTTTGTAGTTCCGGCCCTGAGTACACGTATGTAATAATGTAAAAATACCTATATAGTATTAACGCATTATTTTTATAAAATTAATATAGCTAATACCATCCTTCGTATTAAATAAATAAAAATTTAAATTTGTGAAATAAATTATTATTAAATGTATATTTTTATTTACCTACTTATATGAACATGGAATATAAAATAAATTAGTAATTAGCAAAATAAGAATTTTTTTGTGTATAAAAAAGACTAATATAAAAATTAAAAATAAATTTAAAAAATAGTAATGTGGTCTGCAATTTAATAATAAATTTTATAAGAGGTCCGCGTATTAAAAATTTAAGAACCGCTGATATAGTATATAAATTAAGATATGAATGCAATGACATTGTATTCGAAAAATGATTTTGAGCAAAATTTTTGCCGTTATTATTTCTTTGATTTTTCCTGTTTCATTTGTAAAATATTGACAATTTCAAAAAGTGACCCAAGTATACAAATTACTAAAATTCTCTACCGAATGTATACCCTATTTGAGATAATCGAAGTGCATTAATATTAGTGTCTTAAGACTTTTAAAAACTCTAAAATCAATCATCTATGTGAAATCTTAAAATTTGAAGGCATAAAAAAATTTTTTTTATTCGATTTTCAAAATATTTTATATCCATCTTCAGGAGTATGCCATAAAATACATACATTTTTCAGCTTTGTTTATTTAAAATCAAAAACTTTATGCTATAAATAACAAACAAAAATCATAATTTTTCACTCAAAATTCTAATTTCAAATACGCTTATTTAAAAGAATTGGAACTATCAATTTACAAAATTTTCTAAACATGAGTGAAAATAATATAAGATTATATTAAATTCTATTAAATTTTTAAACCGCATAACCCAAAATAAAAATTATATTAAACATTATTGAGAAAATAATTATATTTTTTGAAATATTTTCACATTTATAAAATACCTGTCAGTTACTCAAAATAATTTTCAAGTATCTATGTTCAAAATCGCATTAGTTGTCATGAAATATTAAAAATCGAGTTAATCAAAATTACAGTTTCCAGGTATTTTGCCATTTTTCTGTCATTTTTTAGTAGTTTTTCTTCACCGATAATACGTTCCAAAATGTTGAGACGTATGTAAACTATATATGAGAATACTGAAAACAATTTCAAGTCCCTAAAATCAAAATCCAATTAGTTATCACGAAATAAAAAAAATTAAATAACGGAAATCGTAATTTTGCCGATTTTCCGCACTTTTTTGATAGCTTTTCTTCTCCCGAGGAAAAAATTTCGAGAAATTCGAAAAAGTTTGTTCAGAACCTAAAGTATTAACATTTAAAATTTTTTTATTATGATATTTAGCCTCATTAAATATAAAGAATAGTTAACCTAACCTAACTATATAGGTATATTTGAAAACTCGGAACAAAATTAGGGATTAGACCAGTGGTGCGCAATCTGGTTAGGTTAGGTTAGGTTAGATTGGTCGCCAATAATTTTACACTAAATGAAAAAGTTATATACTATGTATATTAAAGTAAAATTATTTTATACCGTCGATGATCAATCGTTAATATTATGTCATACCTTAATGTTGCGTTAACAAGTTCTATTGAATATATATTATACATTTACATAATATCGGTAGAAAAGGGAGTTGTGGATCAAAAAAGTTGCGCACCACTGGATTAGACTATAATATAGTAACAATAAGTTAACGGACAATGTAATAATTACTAATTTCTAATTTCGTTTTATTATATTTTAATGATAGAAAATTTAAACGTTTCAAAAAGCAAACATATTTTACTTCAAAAGTGTTCTTGTAATTTGTATCATTTCCAATTATGTAATATAATAAAATTGTCTATAAATAGTTATTTCTCCCCTTCTCTCTCCTTTAAATTCCATATAAAGAATATTATAGGTAGAGCTTTAAAAAGTCTTAAGTTTTATTAAACGAAATACTGCCAATTTCTCCTCTCCCTCTTGTCAGCGTATCCTTTTTATCTTTCGCTGGTTCGTCCTATTTTGGAGTATGGGGTGGTAGTTTGACATCCGTACCTAGTACTGGATATACTTAGAATAGAAAGAGTCCAGAATAGATACCTTGCTTATGCTGCTTTCCTTTTAAAAATTAATCATCCTTCCCATGACTACTCTCCAATTCGTTCCACCCTCCAACTTCCTTCCCTAGTCTCCCGGCGTATTTATTCCGATAATTCTTTTGTAAAATCCCTTTGTAATGGTTCCACTGACTCTCCTGATCTTCTATCTTTAATATCCTTCCGAGTTCCCACCTCTTGTATTATGGGATAGGTTATATATATATAAATCACTCCCTTTTCCAACTTCCCCATCATCCTTCCTCATATGGATAAAATCATCCTCTATATAGAATACTAAGACGAATGAATGAGTCTAGCCTCGACCACCTTTTTTAATTTTTAATTTTTAATTTATTATTGTTTACTGCAATTGTTTATTGTATTATAACTGTATATTGTAACATCAAATTGTATATATTTAATTTGTCATACTGTTTATATTAACTTCATTATTAATTGTATATTACCTGTTAAGGCGTAAGAAAATAAAATAAAATAATTTTAAAATGTCAACTTCCATTGTCAAAAAAGGGGTATTATAAGCATTTACATAGAATGATATCATAACATCCATATAGGGTTATTTTTTTTTAATAATGTGAAATATTGTTTACTAAATACTCGAATTTTTTATCAGAAATAATTCATAATAACTAATACCACAAGTCACAAGGTTAAAGTTTTCAAGGCTTTATGAAATAAACTAATAAAGTTGAATAAAAACAAAATTCATAATATTTAACGTTCAACCAACCACTAATGCAGTAAAACCGCAGTATATTTTCATAATAGGGTTAGGTATATGATTTATAATTTAACACAGTATCATCATTGACAGTTTGTTTTTTCGATTACCTATTATTATTATATGGATAATATATTTTCAACAATACAATGGAGACTCATAACAAGGACGTATTTCAGAGGAAATGAACAATATATATATAATATTGAATTGACATGCCATGAAAATTGCGTATATAACTTCCACTTCCATATTTCCACGTGGCATTGGACCACAATAGTTTTTTTGTACTCCAAAATCATATTAGACAACGCAATGATCAATATCAAAAATTAATTGCAATATCGAATAAAAAACAAAACTCTTGTTCTAAAACAGCATGACATTAAATTACCATAATAAAATCTACATTAGTTAATAAATAATATATATTTTATAAAATCATAAGCACAGAAGAAAAGTACCAATGATAAAATATCACTATAGTATCTAGTAAAATAAATTGTTCCCATTATTTATTATTATTTGTATTTTAAGTGTAAACCTATAACGAGGAAATTATTAGTTCATTTCTCTCATAAATTGACCTGGTGAATATCCTTTGTACTTTTCTTTTTAAAATTTAATATTCAACCTTAACAAATTATAACTATAACATTTATTAGTAAAGACTAGTTGATGAATGTTAGATATTTAGTTTTTTCAAAAATCAAACATTAAATTGTATTTATTTATTTTAATTAACAAGATAACATTTAAATATGTTTTCGTAATACATTTTATGGAACAGTTATAATATTTGAATGCACTTACTTGTATAATTACCTATAGTATGCTATAATATGTATTTTCTTGGTTATAACCATTATATTAAAAAAAACTAATTGACAGAATTTTATTGTTCTTGTCAAATCTGATTGACATAATTTTCTCTTAGTATTGATATTAATCAAATAACAAGGAGTATATAAAACCATGACCTAAAGTCCTAAATAATATTACCTCTATTGTTCTCCTGTTATACTTAACACCACCTTATAAGCGCCTGCAGAATTTCAGTTAAGTGGGTACAAAATTAATTTATATCATTACCACTTCTCCCTACATAAATCTGCTGCCAGATTCTACATTTATGTCCGTGTCATTGGGTAATTATTATTATTATGTACTATTATAAATACTCTATAGATCATATAAGCACTACAAGTTTTTAATATAAAAATTATGATCTTGAAAAATTATCAGTGGGTATAGCTGCACCCACTGCCCTCCCTGTGGACGCCCCTGCATCACCTCATTGAATGAAAAATGATGTACATTCATTTTTTATTATTTTTCCAATCAGATAATTAGATAAATCATTAATTAATATACAACAATTGGCAAGTACTTGATAAATTATATTTACTAATGTCATTTATTTATATAGGTAAATAAAACTAATTGATAAAACATTATTTTTCTATATTCTATAATAAAATGTATAAGCACATGAATATAATTTAACAACTGTTATCTCCTAATAATAAAAGACCAAATATGGTCCTAATTATGCATCATATAATTTTATAACTTATAAATAGAAGGTGGATGTTAAGGCATTTGCATATTTTTTTCCTTTAACAGTAAAAATTGTAGTGTAGGACAGAAATCTATTTTATGACCTATATAATACAAAGGTAGTAATTTTATAAATTACTATAATTGCATATTTTTAACTGTTTACTTAAAATGCATATTTTTATTATATCAGTGCATATTCTGGTAATTTTTATTTTTTAAAACATTTTTACTATTATAATGGTTAGTTTTAAAATGTTATATCTTAATTGAAAAAATTTATTAGAAACATGATCGTTTGCTGGGATTTATTTTCAGTGCAGGTAATAAGTATGCATACTAAATTGCTGTGATTGTTTATCTATAGACTGTATTTATCAGTTATATATTTTTAATAGTACAGTTAATATTACATTAATTACTTATTTTAATATAGTATTTCATTTTTTATTTAAATTTTATTTTACAAATTTGTGTACATTATTTTGTATTTTAGTGCATATTTTAATAATTATATTAGCATAAATTATTGTTTTATAAGGCATATTATTAAGCATTTTTTAACATTTTATAAAGCATATATTATTTTTTTTTAGTACATTAAAGTTCACCCTTTACTTATAAATATTATTATTATTTTATTTTTATTAAAAATCATCAAAACTTACAAAAATTTAATTATACTTATATACATACACTTATTACTTATAGCTATATGTATGTTTATTAAAAATGACTTAACTAATTATAACTTGATGCTAGACTTATAATTGTATACAAAATGTGTTAATTGTTTAAATTAATTATTATTTTATTCTTATATTTGTTTTATAATATAAAATTAAAAACTAACAAGTAATAGATAATGTATTTATTATTTAGTTTGATATTGTCCATTTCTATCTTATCATGCTATGTTTAAAAACTTTCAACATTTTAAAGTACCTATGACCAGAGCCGGATTGGGTATATTTGGCCCACCGAGATATCAATATTTCACCAGGCCATCTTTTATAATTTTAAATGTATTTATACCTAAATTGTTTATAATTTTTCAAGTAAATTTTATTTTAAAATACAATACAATTTGGGAAAAACATTAATATCTTATTTTTCAATTATTTTCAATTATTTTCAACACTTTTCAAATGCATTTTTCTACTAGCCCACTGAAATTTTCTCGATAACTCACGGTAACTCAATCCGGGCTTTCCTACGACCAACCTACTATAAAATGGAACGAGTTGATTTTTCCAAAATGTATATAGGTTTAAAACTACAACCATATAGTTAAATAAGCTGAATTTTAGTGAAATTAAATGTTTTATGTATAGAGTAAATACAATATCAATAAAATTATAAATTAACATTTAGTGAGATAGATGATCTTGTTTGTGTTATTTCATTAACTTTCGTTTTCATTATCTAGTTAACACAATCACAATCATGAATGATTATATTTATTTTGGTTTTCTGTTCTATGCAACAGCTCCCTTGACTTGCATGACGTCCCTAGAAACCGCAACTTACAGTTTGAATACTTCTGCTATAATAAATTATAATCTGTACTAAATATAAAAAGTAAAATAATAACTATTTGTCAAATTTTATTGAATTCACTTTTATAAGTTTTGATGACATAATGTTACATAATATAAAATATGAATACAATTAATATAATATATATGAGTATACCTGGTACCAAATACTACAAAATTGAACAAAGGTACTTAATATTGATATCTTACATAAAGTAGTAGTTTGGTGTAAAGTTTATTTTAAAATCCAAAAATAATGTAATTTTTTACAAAAAAAAAAAATTGGATAACATATTTGTAATTCGATTAGTATTTTTAAAATGTAACTTTATTAGTTTTATTACTCAAAAAAATAATAATTTCCCCAATACTGGCTGTTTTTTATATATGCAAATAATTTTTAATACATCACATCCGTTTTGACTAATTTGTTTGTTCATTGAGTATTTTTAGTGATATGATATCAGATTAACACATAAATATATATAAAAATAACGAAAATTTAATATTTTTTTTTTATATTATATTTTCATTGTCATTTAATACATAACTGATACTAAAGCAATATGTTATAGGTATCCGTTATATGAATTATGATTAGTAAGCTGTTTTTTGTTTTTATCAAATTTACATACTTACTGTTCGACATTTAGATGAACAATCTGGTCCCCGACTCATTATCGTATTTTTTAAGAACACTTAAATTACGAACTACTAGATTATATGCAAATTATATAGTCAATCGATACATGAATTCGTATATTATTGTATTTAAATAATTAAAATAGAAAATGTTCAATATACTTATATATAACATAAAATGTATTCTGCGAAATAAATGTATTCATATAATATATTTCATTTTAAACTTTAAAAAGCTAAAGTTATTTATTCGAATTATGTGCTTAACTCTCGGATAGTCAGATATGTTGTGAATTTGTGATAAGATGATAAAGACAATAAATGCCAGCTGTTTATCATTTAAGAAAACCTTTGTTTACATTGATGCTGTCTCTATCTAACAGAATATATTCGCAGAATCACAGTAATGCAATAATTGTAAGTTTATGAAAGTATGAAATGAACGCAATACTCGAATTGTGATGTTAATGTTCAAGTTGAACTTAAAATTTAAATAGTTAACTAGTGTTAACTCTAAAAACATCATAAAAAAAATATTTTGAAAAACATTTTATGGAGGGAATGTCATATTTTTTTTTGTAAAATATTGTCAAGCAAAGAAATTACAGCATTTCATAAAATAAATAAATAAAAAACTTAATACACTTTATAGTATATACCAACAATAACTTCCATGCCAGTTTATATTTTACAAAACTAATATGATGTTCCCTCCTAAATATGCTTCTTAATAAAT
Organism: Eriosoma lanigerum; assembly: GCA_013282895.1. Classification (NCBI taxonomy): domain Eukaryota; kingdom Metazoa; phylum Arthropoda; class Insecta; order Hemiptera; family Aphididae; genus Eriosoma; species Eriosoma lanigerum. Next base: position 32,461,828 of record CM023360.1, read on the forward strand.
GTTCCAATATATATTTATGATCTTAGTTCAACATTATAATTTAAGTCCTTCGTTGATGTGATTTATCTAAATTCTACGTTAGATAGACTGAGACAAATATTGTGGGTATAACGTCCTATATAAAATATGAACCAATATTCAATATTTAAATAAATCTTAAATTTAGTACAAGATCTTCAGAGTTAAGGCAAATATAAAATAATTCACTAATTAAGATAAAATGTGAAAGGTGTATGAGGTAAAGTCCCTTATGGGTCTATCATCAAGCTATACAGTGGGAACCCTAATCGAACTAAAATCCTGTGTATGTTACTGGTCTTAGACCATAGTTCTAATTACTAATACATAATTACATAAACACTAAAAAACAAAAAAAATGCTTCAAAAAATATAACATAATTCCCTTAAAATATTAAAAAATTCTTTACAAATTTTTATTTACATAAATAATTAAAATTATAAAAAATATTGATAATACTACATTAATACTAAATTTTGTATAATGAGTAAAAATATTTTATAAAGCCATAAAAAGGTATTATTTTTGTTTTTATTTTTTTTATAATATGATAACAAATATTTTAACACAATTTTGGGTCTGCCGGTCTGCATTTTAGTACAACCAAACTATTAAACTGTTAAATGATTTTTTAAAATAATAGAAATAAAATGAAAAGAAAAAATATAGGTAATAGTTGGCTAGGTGGAAGACTGAAGATGAGTTATTTTAAGAAACTGTTTATCAATTCTTTCAAATAATTTTTTTGCCATTGACATGTGCTTATTTAATTTACTGTTACAGAATTAAATATAAAAATTATTAAAAATTAACTAAACAATTTAAAGTTATAAATTATTAATAAATTATTGACTATCTAAATGGCTAAATGTTGAAATTAATTAATTTTAGGATGAAAATTAATAAAAATATTTATTACATAGTAATATATTATACTTGTATGTATTTACATAATTCATAAATAAAAAACAAATTTATTAAATACCTAAATTTATAAACATACACTATTTGTGTAGTAATAATTTGTACTTAACAGTTTGTTCCTTGGCTACCATTGGAATACCAACTGTTATGTCTTTATCCAAACACAGTTTATGATACACATCCGTTTGAACATTCATGTTACCTTTAAAGTATAAACGTAAACGTACGACAAATTCACCCCATCCGTGTCTAGTTAATGAAAATGGTTTGTTTGTCACATCTACAATATGATTAGGTTCATAGGACTCATGTAAAAAAAATGTCACTTTCTCAATGTAAACCAAATTATCTACTCCTTCTTCTGCATTACGCACATATACATTCCATTTATATTTCATTTCTTGATCAGAATCACTAATCTTAACAGTATTTCCAATAACATATGTTAAGTCAATTAATCCTGTAACAGGAACATAGCTCGATGGCAAAACATTTTGTGAAATTGATTTGCTTATTTCTTCGATATGGCTGGTAAGTTCATTTTTTATTGGTATTGACACATTATTCAAATTCGGCATAAACAAACTCAAATCTTTCACTTCATCTTCTGAATCCAAATTTTTTAGGATAGCATCTCTTTGACAATTTTTATGTCCATCAGTATTATTTTTCATATTTGCATAATGTGAAATTACAATACATCTTCTAAGTTTTTTCAAATTTGTAATACATGTATAAATATTTTGATTTATTTGTTCTAGTTTTTGTTTTGATTTTACTATTTCATCATCCAAATCATTTTGTACATTAGCTACAACTTGTGCCATTTGATAAGTGTTTAATGATTTTATAACTTGTTCAATTGAATCCATTTCAAAGAAATATGATACATACAGAATGCAAGCTAATCTACAAAAATGATCAAATTTTGAAAATTAATTATATGAATATAATATAGGTAATTTTACATATTGGTTATTAAAAATTGTGACAATATTTTTCTATATTTTCAATTTTAAATATTAAAACGGTAGTAATGAAGTCTATAATAATAATAAAGTTATAACGTTTTATAGATTGTAAACTAAATTCTATAATAATTAAAACTATTTAAATTTATATTTATATTATTATAGATTTAAAATCAATAAATAGAAACTTACCTGTTTAGTACGACTGTAAAATTAAAGTATAATAAAGTATAAACTTATAAAATTCAATTGACATTTCTCAATTAACTCTCATAATATTAAATTCTAAAAAATTGAGTGATTCTAGTTTAAATTTTAAAATGTTAAAGTTATAAAAACTAAGGATTGAGATTTTAAATTATCGTGATAAATATTGATATACAGGTAATCGGGTTAGTCCTTCCGACTTTTGATAAGAAAAATAAGTACGACACCAACCTTAAAAACATAAAGTATTATCAAAAATATTAAATATCTCACTTTTAATTTCTAATCTAATTTCTTATCAATATAATGCATGCACACAACTCTAATCGTTGCTTAGACTCGTCGCTGCGTTCCTCGGCGCCATCGCTTCGCTCCGCAAATCGAAAAAGTCCTCGATTTATTTGTTTTATTGTCAATGAAGCAAAAAATCTATTTCTTAAATTAGGGTGTAGATTTAAATGCAAAATATATATTTATCTAAAACTTTGATTTCCATACTCATAATTCATTTTATATTATATTAAATAGTAAAAACAAGAAGGTGGATTTTGGACGTTCCTTCGATCCTCGAAGAAATTAGTGGTTTGTTATAAAAGATTTGAATGTAATGATATTGCATTAAAAAATATGATTCTGAGCGAAACTCAATATAATACAATATATTCTTTACCACGTGTATAAACTACCTTTGAAAAAACTCAAAAAAATTTTTTTTTAGATAATTAAATTATCTATGTTCAAAATTGCATTAGTTATCATGGAAAACTTAAAATAAATTTCATTAATATTACGATTTCCGAAAATTTTGATGTTTTTCCATCATTTTCTAGTAGTTTTTCTTCTCCCAAAGAAAAATTGTGGAGAAATTCGAAAACGAGCTAAATAAAGTACCAGCTAGACGCAATTTGCTACCGAAGGCTCACCTATTTGTGATAATTGGACCATTATTTCTACCCGAAAAAGTGCCATCAGACATAGAAAAAAATAATATAATATTAAATTATACAAAAATATTCAAATTTTAGGAGCTTAAAAAAAACGGTTTATTGAGCAGTGAATAATGATATAGGTAAGTTTAATAAAATTAGGTATAATTAAAAAACATTGTACATTTCTAAAAAATGGATCGCAAATGAAGTTGTCAGTTGCTAACATAATTTTAATATCAAACAAAATTGGCCCGATCGGCGTAAAGCTTGGCCTGCTTCAATTTTCGCTCCTTTATTAAAATACTGAAATGGCGCCCCTGACTAAATATATTAGTTTTTTCCTATTATATAAATATTTTATTTTATATAATATATAATACATATTACATATTATGTATTTTAAATAAAGTAAATTATTTATACATTTTATTTTGTTACATTGTTTACATTTTATAAGTTGTGGTTTTAAACTTATATTCCCCATTATTAAGACTTGTAGAAATTTTATTTTTAAATATATGTGATGTATACTTCTCATTTATATGTTTAATGTTTAATACAATTTTTGTTATTGTTATATTAGATTCTGAGCGGGGCAAGGAATGTATTGTTTCTACAAAGATGTTTTTTTTTTTTTTAAATTTTCTATGTATGAAAAAATTTTTTCGGATAAAAATAATTGTCCGATTATCACAAGTGGGGTATGCACTTTCGGTAGCAAATCGTGTCCTCTAGGTCCTTTTTTTTTAGGAGACAAAAATCAACTAAAAAAATGGCAAAATTACGATTTTTGTCATTTTTTTTTTTTGTGATAACTAATTGACTTTTGATTGTAGAGACTTGAAATTTTTTTTGAGTACTAACATTGGTAATATACAAGTGTGGTAAAATTTTGGAAGGAATTGGTTGATTTTTTGACTAAATATAGAGCTTTGAATTTTTTTCCAAAAAAATTAATATTACCTATAATTTTGGGTTTATCGATTTGAAAATTTTACAGAAGCCTAAAAATATACTACTTAATCTTTTTACAAAATATTTTAAAAATCGTGACTGACAATTTCTTTTTATAGGGTTTTTATTATTTTTTTTTTTTTTTTGATGTTTGAAAACCTTTTTTCGGATAGAAATAATGGTCCGATACCACAAATAGGGTACCATTTCTGTACTGAATTTCATCTAATTAGTACTTTATTTAACTCATTTTTTGAATTTCCTGAAAGTTTTTCCTTGAGAAGCGGTAGATTGGTAAAATTACGGTTTCCGTTATTTTAAATTTTTTAATTATTAATTGAGTTTTGATCGTAGGAACTTAAAAATTTTTTTGAGTACTAATATAGGTAATATTTATATTTAGTAAAATTTTGAAACGGATTGGTTTTTTTTTTTTTGGCTAAATATAGAGCTTAGAATTTTCCCAAAAATGTTTAATATTACCTGCAATTTTTAGTTTAAAGGTATGAAATTTTTATAGAAGCCTTCTCATATACTATTCAATCTATTTACAAAATATTTGAAAATCGAGACTGACAATTTTTATCATGAAATGATAACTCCTTGAATTTTGTTCGTAGGGATTTGAAATTTATTTTGCATATTTACATATGTAATTTACATGCGTGGTAAATTTTGGAATGAACTATCAGTATAATATATTGCAATATATTGAGATTCGCTCAGAATCGTATTTTCTAATGCAATATCATTGCATTCAAATCTAAATAATTATAATAAACCACTAATTTCTCTGAGGACCGATGGGACGAAGGAGAAACGTCCACGATCGGCCTTTCTCTCTTTTTTTTTTATATGATTATTTTATTTTAAAGAGTTGTGGGTAACAATAATTAAATATATAAGTTCAAATAGTACGGTACTCTACCCTACCCTTGAATGCAAACAATAAAAATTGTAGCTTTTCATATCATAAATTAATATTAAATAAATATAATTTTTATTAAATATAAAATGATTTGAAGCAATATCGAACAAAAATAATTTATATATATATATTATATTATAAATTATAATACCTATTATTATAATTATTATATATTATATGTTATCCCAGTTATATTATAACGCGTGAATAATATCTAACCATTATTCCTCTCGGCAGTGACGTGCCCAGCTTCAAAATAATATGAAGCCAAATAATAATCAGTATACCTACCACCTACGTCCCATATAGTGGTGAACCAAGGGTTTGGTTGGAGTGGGGGGTTATGAATTTAGATTATTATATTTCAAAAAATTTACGAATTAAATTATTTCAACAATTTTTTCATTTCACAATTCAAAAGCCACTTTCTTACATAACTTATTGAATAATAACTTATTTTAAAAATGTTTTACGTTCCGTTGCATATTCTGCAACTGTATATTTCTTGGCGCTTGGCCTATATATAGCTGTAACATTACTGTATTACACTATTTATCACATATTATTTTATTTTCATACGATAAATAGTATTAACATTTTATATTTGACCACCTAACGTGCAGACCTACCCCTTATAAACTTGTTGCCTAGGCATCATTCAATGTTATCTTCGGCACGCCACTGCCTCTCTTTTAAAGTAATACAAATTTCTGGAAATATACAAATGATTTATTTTGTTAAACGAATTTATTATGATAAAAGTATTAATATTAATAAAATAAAATTTTAAAAAACGGTAAGTCGACTCCAGATGTTCTTCCTTCGTCCTTTCAGTACTCGGAGACATTAGTGCTTTATATCTATTAACCGTCGCCGAGACCGACCCCAGAATGCTAATAAGCATACGGGTGATACAGAGACGGACTAATGACTTATATCAGACATCAGTGGAACGTAGTTCGTAGCAATATTTTTTTAGTGTGTTGATACATAATGAACAACAAACAGAACTTTTAAAAATTGCTCAATATGTTTTTGCAATACCAGAACACAATGCTAACGTCAAACGAGTATTTTCTTTAATGGAAATACAATGGACTGACGAACGAAGTCGTCTTCAGGTTAATACTGTGGAAAGTATTATAATTTCTAAGTACAATTACACAAAGACTTGTTCCGAATTTTATGAGTATGTTAAAACCCAGCCATCTTTACTTATATCAGTTAAATCATCTAAGAAATATTAATGGTACAAAGAAAAGGAGACAGAAGAATCTAGCCACTCCGTCCCAAGTACAAGCAAATAAATAAAAAGTGTTGTTATTTTTTAATTATAATATATTAATTTAATATTGTTAAATATTATTAAACCAAAAATTTTAAAAAAAAGTTTACATTGTTAATTTGTTATAGTAATAAAGTGTATAAGTTATAACACTTACCTATTGTGTCGTTTTTTTAATACATACCCAATGGCTTATATAATTCAATGATATTTATTTCTAAATGTATTTACTATTTTTCTGCCTGTCCCGGTTTTGTTTGATGAAATTATGGCAACCCTAAGCATACCATAAAATACTGAGACATGATATACATATTTTATACTTTCTTCTTATTTTTGGTATATTATAGAATGCCTATTTACATTAAATAGTAATATATTTACATTAATAATGCAATTTTAAAGGCTCAGTTGATACAGTAAATATATTATTATCAAAGTCAATTATATAGTCAATAGACGACAATAGTCAATATTTCAAAAACAATTAACGAAAAGTCAAAAAGTGAAAACGAATAACGATTTTTATAAATTCATAATATTATCATATTATTATGATAGTGTGATAAATTATAACTGATAAATCAGTGGTATCAATCAGTAGTAAACTAATCTACAACCGTGAACCGTTAGCGCATTCTGATTTCGGGCTTACATTTCTTCAATTTTATGTTTCCATTTATTAATATTGCGTGATCTATCTATACCTATATAATTAATCAATGATTATAGTGTCTAAATATTAAATATATAATTAATATATTATGAATACAAAAAAGTAAACAGACACTACACGGATAATATTATTAAATAACTCAGCGTTTATCAACATTTTTTTATAGTGTCCAACAAATTTCAATAATATATTGTATATCTGACTGAGTTATATTAATTTACATCCATCAACCCACCAAGTTTTTTTTGAGACACCCTGCAATAATTTAAAAAATAACCACAATCAGCAAAATTACTTGGATAATTTGTTTATCTTGGCATAATGAAGCATTGGAGAAACAATAATAGGTTCTTATTTATACTGCTGAGAAGTGAGCATACGCCATCACTTTTGTAATAATTAAAAACAAAATTGGAAAGATTAATTTTGGATGTTCCTTCTTCGTCCTTTTGATCCTCAGAGAAATCAGTGATTTATTATAATTAAAATTTGAATGCAATGACATTTCATTAGAAAATACGATTCTGAGCGAAACTCAATATAATACAATATATTATACTGATAGCCGATAGACCTATCGGTTCCATAAGTTTACCACGTGTATAAACTATCTATGAAAAAACTCAAAATTGCATTAGTTATCATGAAAAACTTAAAATCAATTTCATAAAAAATTACGATTTCCGTAAATTTTGACGATTTTCCGTAATTTTTTGGTAGTATTTCTTCTCCTAAGAAAAAACTTTTGAGAAATTCGAAAAATGAGCTAAATAAAGTACTAACTAGACGCAATTTGCTACCGAAAGTATACTTTATTTGTGATAATCAGACCATTATTTCTACCCGAAAGTGTCTTCAGTCATAAAAAAAAAAAAAATCATAATATTAAATTCTACTAAATATTAATAACATTGTAAAACCAATACATTCCTTGTTTCGTTCAGAATTTAAAATATAATATTTAATAATATATTATACTTAAAATATATCTATAATCTATTTAGAAAAAATAATAATACGGAAAACGAGGGCACCTGCGTAGTCGACATTCGCGCATACTATTACTACACAAAGCCATAAATATAGCCCATTACCGCATAAATCTTATAGTTAATAGTTATAGTATATTAGGAGTATAATATATCTGTATGCATTAAAACTTAAAGTAAACTCATAAAAACATATAACATATTTAAGAATAATATAATACAAAATATTTCTTTCATTAAAAAGTTATGATATAAAATAATAATCATATGTATTTTAAAATTAATGCAATAATATATGAATAAAATATTAAAATTTAATTTTTAAAATTTAATTGGTTTAAAATTTAAACTTATTTTTGATGATATTTAAACATTTACCAAACATTTTGGAGGACTAGAACTTATTTAGCCCCCATAAACACATAGACACTCCACTGATAATTAGAATTTAATTTAGTTTAACTCAAATGCAATAATTTAAGTCTTTATACGTGATTTTGATTATCCTATATTTTCCCGTTGGATATAGACAGAGTCAAGAAATTCTAGTTTGGCATCTTCTTATATTATTTATCTCCTATTAATTAGGTATAACATTTAAATGAAATATATACCTATTTATTGCTATTTATAATCTATTTTGGACATTGGTAATCAAGTTAATGGTATAAGCGTAAACATAATATAGAATTTAAAAAAAAAAAAACAATTTTATTTAAATATATAATTAATAGGTTTACTATATAAAATATATTTCAACTAAAACAATATAAATATATGTATATATAAAGTTGAACATTTCTTAGCACGTAGGTATTAATTAATATATTTTTTTCTAAATGATCAAACACAATCGAGACTGAAAAAAACAATATATTTGATCAGTATAATTTATACACACATTTTCACAAATATATTAACAAACATTATATTATATTTCCTTACCCGTACTCTTTCATTTCTAGGATATTTTGATTTTTTTTCGATTTTTTTCTCAATTTGCTCATTAGTATTTTTCACCAACATCATATTTGTATTATTTTCTTCTTTTTCTATCGATTTATCACTTATTGTGTTATTCGTTTCTGCCAAATAAATGAAATATTAATAAAAACCATTTAATAATCTAATTAATTAAAGGATATTCACTGGTTAATATTCAGTGATGTTTATTGTAGGATTATTTTAATGGGAGCACATTCATTTATTTATTTTAAACTTATGTTTAGACAGAAAATATGTCTTAATTTTCAAATACTTAGGTATTTTATATTTTCGGGTATAGGATAACTAATTATTTTTTACTTAAATTATTTACGGGTTTAAATAGATATACTAGCTATGTTAGTTATTACTATTTAATATTTAGTATTTATATTTTACATATAATAATAATATGCATATATATTGATTTTATAACATACTATATATATATATCGGTTTGAACATTTTAACTATAATATAATATGATTACTAAAATACGTAAGAAAAATTTGAATTGCCGAAGAAAAAGCAATTATATAAAATTATGCATAATATTATGTTAATTTATATTTATAAATTTTATTTAATAAATAAAATTATAGGCCCTTATGAAAAAAAAGTTGTAATAAAAAATTCTAGTTGTTAATCTACCAATTTACTAAACTATTATGACATAGATATTATCAAAGTATTATAGATAATTATTACAATATTTTATGCGAATAAATTACATACAAATACAAGTTTAAAATATAATTCTTATATATGATTAATACTTAAAATCTTAAATATTAAATAGTAACAACAGCTTAAATAGCTAGTATTGTTTTAATATTTGACCTTTCAAAAGTAATTCTAGTCGTAAGTCTCTATTTTAAATGTAAAAATAATGTACCGAAACAATATTTAAAATATAAATTGTTTTTATACCTAATTATATCATTTCATGTAATATTTATTTGAAAATATAATTTAGATACCTGTACTGGACGCTGAACTGTTATTTATATATGGTTTTTTATCAACTTGAATTTGTTGAACAATCAAAATCGTATCGATTTCCTTAAAACAAGAATAAAAAATTGATTAAATCAATAAAAAAAAGATATCGTTATTCAGTCTTACATTTATATTTTCTTTGACAGTATTGAAAATCTCTTGATCATTACCGTTTTCTGATGATTTAATTGATGTGAATGGTTCAAATGGTTCAATATTTTCTTTTCGTTCTTCGGTCACTTTTTTTGCAAGTCTCAATGGAGGTAGTGTATCGGAAGATTTAATTTGTTGTAAACTATTATTGGCCAGTTCATTTTCAATTGGCTCGGCGTGAATCAAAGTGTGATTACCTCCACAACTTACCTATAAATAGCAGATAATAATATTTTATATTACTTACTCTTTGGTATATTAAAAAAAAAAACTATTGATGAAATAGAATGGATAACCTTACCATCTGTACATTCAGTTGTTTGTCGACAAATGCCGAAACGAGCATTGGTGTTGTTATTTGATTAACGTCTATGCAAAGCTTTCCGTATTTTCCATCTCCACACGTGAAAAGTTTACCACTAGCTTATAATAATTAAAAATATTTTCAATAAAGTAAGTAAATAAATTGAGTATACATGTATATGTACCTATATGGCTATATAATTATGCGAAAAACAAAATGTTCTCAGTTTAAGTATATTATCAAATTAACGAACATTTATCATAGTCATAGTCTGTGAGTATAATAAAAATCGTATTATACATTTTGTGTACACAACAATATGGATAAGACATGTAAGATTAGGATTTTGTAGCTAATGTTATTTTTTTCTGACTGGAAGACATGTTATTCTGATTTTTTCATTTTGATTTTTCTGATTTTTTTATAAATTAATATTACTTTTTATGGCGTTGCAGTTGTTATCATCTTATAAAATTAATTGTACTACGACCTAAAACATTTAGGTACGATTGTAGTTCTATATAGTACTTAATTTGAGCGCTCAATTGGAATAAATAATTTTAAAATCATATTAGGATTTTTATTATTTTTCATATTTATTATATATTTTTTAAAAAATTCGATCATTTCTAACCCCGTATACGTGTATACCTAATATGCAATTATTTATTATGAATTTATAAAGTAAAATGCTAGTATTTTTTGTTATTTATAACTATATAAAACTATAGTTTTACCGGTAGTAAAAGCGCTATGACTTTCGCCGCACGTTATTTGAACGATTCGTTCATTTGTAATGGGACAAGGAAACAGATGTCCTTGAGACGTAACACTTCGCAAACCGATTTGGCCGCAGTCGTTGTTGCCGCAAACAAACACTTTTCCATCGTCTACACAACAGATATTATAAACTATAATTATGTATTTAATTTGTGTATTATGTATATTAGGTAGGTACTTCCGTCGAATGGATATTTTTCAATGTTTTCAATGTTTTATTATTATATCATTTATAAATTGATAATAATATAGCAAGTATAAAATGCGTTTTAGTTTAAAAAAACAAGATGATAATATGAAATGATTATTATACGTAACGTAAATTACCGTCAATTGCGGATACGTTTATTTGCTTAGAAAATATAAATATTTATATTATTTATTTAACATTTGAATTCATACCGTTCAATGCTATCGTGTGGTTTGCTCCGCAGGCGACTTTAACGAATTTTTCGGTCGTGTCGACGCGGCTGAGGGACCAGAGGTCGTGGCCGAGTTTCCCGTATTCTCGGTCGCCGCAAGTGTACAAATTTCCGTTTTCTGTAAAACGAATTTCCGGACGAGCCGTTGCAGAGCGTATACAGTTAATAATATCATATCATCGTGTTCGAAATAATGTGTTTTTCACCTCTTCTTGGGTGGAATATTAACGCGTTTTTCGCTACTTACCGGTAACGAACGCGGTGTGACTGTGCCCGCACGACACGAAAACGACGGGTTGGTCGATGGACACTATAGTTGCCACCCTAACGTTGACCGTATCGTTTATCTGATCCAGTCCCAGTTTTCTGTCGCTGTTCGAACCCCAAACGTAGACATCGCCGTTTTCTACGATAAAAATTACCGTCATAATCACGTAAATATAATATACGCAATGCAATATTATACTGTAGGTACTGTCGAAATCGTTTTACAACCATTTTTGTAAACAAATATTAAACGCTATTATTATTAAAATAATACAAAAACCTATAAGCACTGCTGTGTGGTACGATCCAGCAGATATCTGAACGATTTGTTGATTGAACTTGGTGATTTCAACGGGCTCGTCACTGAACAAAACGTCCGTCGGTTTTCCGAGTTGACCTTCACTGTTGTCGCCAAATCCGTACACAGTGCCGTTCTCTAAAGTCGAAAAAAATGGCAATCATGACGATGAATCATAAATATTATGTTTTTTTATTTTTATATAAGTAATATTCAAAAATTTTGATTATCCGAATATATATAATATACAATGAGATTTATTTATATTGGAATTATCGTTAATTTATATATAAATTATTATTAGAAATGCATTTAAATAAAAGAATACCTAACTGTAATATATAAATATAAATGATTAGGTACGGTTTAAATGTTTACGTCATTATATTATTTTATTGATTCAGTAATAATTTATAAATAATAAAATATATAATTTGTAAAGTATAACTATATAAGTAAAAAAACAAAAAAATCAAAGGAATATGAATAATCATTAATCATTACCTAGATATATACATTATTTTAAATAATATAAAATATATAGTTTCAAAAATAATTATAATTTTGAAAACCGTAACTAGTAAAAAACATAGAAAAATGGAGAAATGTTTTTTTTTTCGGATAACATCAACTGTAAACTAAATTGGTTTGTCAAATGTTACGTTGCAGGCCAATGGTACAAACATTGATTATATAATATTATAAAATCAATTATACAAATAATGAAGAATGTTTTAAATGTTATAATATATTTATGAAATGACTAATGTTTCCAAAAATATCTTCAGCAGTCCCCTATCTAGATTTGTTGTTGATTTTGGCACTATTTACTAAAATTTCGTATTAAATATACATATCACACTTACAAGTTATAATATATATATAATCTTAAAATAAACATTATTAGGTATGACATATATTATAAGTTCCAATATGTAGAAAACTAGGAAAAACTCGAGTAGGTACCTATATAAAATAATATTACATTATGAGTAGATAATGCACATTTAATATTAATTATTTATTAATGCTTTATAATTAAAATATGTTTTGTAGTAATATTTCGTTTGAATAAAAAAAAATATCTAAGTATCTACCTTATTCATAAAGTAATAAATATAACTTTTTTTTTTTGTAATATATTATGTATATTTTTATATTATAGTAATAATAAAAAAAACAATACTTGTACCTTTATATAGTTATAAGTATTTATTGTTACTTAATATTAAATATTAGTTTTTTAAATTGTTAAAAATTATAATATTTTAAATTATTTTCATTTAAACAATTCTGTTTAATTTTTCTTAACTCGTTTAATAAAGCCTAAAAGCTAAATTATGTATAAAAATAACAATTCGTTAATACTTTTTAAATTTTAAGGGTTTTTCACTGAAAATGACACTATTTTTACTATTTTATTACTAATATCGTAAAAATATTTTATATTAAATAATTCGTAAATATTCGTAAATATGAATTATAATTTAGGTCCCTGATGAACTAATCATAAAATAATTTCTACAAGCTTAGTTTATACAAAATAATTAAATAATACAGAATGTACAAAAAATGTGTTACAAAAAATAATAGAATAACATTCAAAACGTGTGTAACTTCCATTAATTTTGTACTACAAAATTGTAATTGCGCTGTATACTATTTACTATATATACTGTATACTTCTGGTTACTGTTTACCTGTCGAAACAATTGTGTGGGACCGTCCGCATGCTATGTGCTTCACTTTTTCTGGTTTTAAACCTAGAAAAACATTCTCAATTGTAAACAATTTTGTAACAGCCTAACGAACGGAATGGTTCTTACTTTTAACACAATTTGGTTTATAAACGTTTTCCGTATGTCCTAGGCCTAGTTGTCCGAAACTATTTTTGCCAAAACAAAATACTCGTCCATTTTCTAAATTCCAATATAATTTATAATATAAAATAAAATATTATTAAATAAATAAATAATATTTTTCTGGTAAAATATATGTTTGCGTATGTATACATAACACTTATATAGGTTAATGTTTTCATAATAATTATTAATTTAAAACTCTCACGCAATCAAATATTTTAATAAGCACGAAAGAAATGACAAAATAAAATATTAGTTTTATTTCTCAAAACGTGATAAATAATAAATATTATAGTTCCTGTATACAATTCATACTTTATTGGTACCTATATACATTGAACTTTATAAAATATGAACACAAAATATCACTTTTATTACGATGACATGTAAATATATTTTCGTTTTTCATTAATGTAATAGTTTATGCCAGAAAGTATAACTACATTAAATAAATGTTCAAGTTCAGTTAAAAAGATAATTTCCTTTAAGCTTATTAAATTAATGTGTTAATTATTTTTGGAATTAAAATAATAAACCAACTGTTTATTATATTGGTGCAGACTTTTTCAATTAATTTTCTAAATAAACTTGACTTCAGGTTTAATTGTATATGCAAAATGCAAATAGTGCAATATAGGTCCAAGACAAAATATTACACTTTTATTATGAATTTTAAAAAGTATATATTATTTAAAATATTAGTTTATAGATAGATTATACACGTTTATAAATTACTATATAAAATCTATATAAAAGTTTATTGTGTCTTTTAGCCATATTATTCTCCACGCTTTAAATTAAATAAAAATATTTATATTCTGATTATACTTTATAATATAATTTATTGCACATAGTTTTAGATTTGAAATGAGGAAATAGATTGGGGCTTGCGATTTCTAATATTATTAAATGTATAAGAATTTATATAATTTATAATAAATAAATAATAAAAACATATTGTTTATTTTTATGGTTGATTTAACCTAAATGGATAAATTATATTTATGATAGTGGACATAATTGTGTAGACGTTATCTAAGGTGTATTTTAGAGGGGGTGACGTGGCGATCACATTTCTGTATTTTTTAAAATTCATTATGTAATTGATAATAAATACAATTACCTATATTATTATTTTTTATCAAATCATTTATATTTCATACTGATAATCAATTTTTATTTTAAAAATCGCACCCCTAAAATAAGTACCAGGGATAGACATTATATTCGTTATAGAATTTAATTTCTATGAACAAAAACACAAAATCTTACTGCAAACAATCCCAGAATGTTCTTCTCCGCAACTAATTTCGATTACAGGATCATTTCTGATGAAAAAGTGACTAGGAATGTTGTCTGCAAAACTACTTTTACCGTATGTGAAAACCGCCCCAGTTTCTGAAACACAATTACATTTATATTATATAATATTGTGTAAGTAGAAGCTACTATAGCTATGCTGTATTTTATCTGTATCTATGTATTTTACCGCAGTATTATATTATTTTATTGTAATTATTATTTAGCATAATACTGCGTACCAAACATCCAAATATAAGGCACAAAAAATAATTTGGGTGATCTTATAAATACATATTTTTTAAATTTTTCTTCTTAAATTTCTTTTTTTTCAATAATATTTATTTAATTAGATACTTATATTTTATACTTTAAAATTAAGACCAATAGCACTATAGTTATATATATATATATATATATAAAAATAGGTAATATAATAATAAAACTACTATAAGATATAGGTACCGACCTTGAATTATTGTAGCAGATAATACCGTAATAGAATAATAATAAATAAGCAATTGTTACGAGACTAAATTATATGGGTGTTCAATGTTCATGTTAACTTATTATTTTGTATCATAATTATTTATATGACCTTTCATTTTAACCACAATATTGAATATTATTATTATTCCAAACTACTTCCTCTCAAAAAAAAAAATAACACGTATTTAATAAAATGACTGATTATACTAATATATATTTCGATTAGGTGTAATGTAATTAATGTAATTAGTCTACATTATACGTGCACAGTTTTGGTATAAATCAAGTTCATTCACCTGTAATTTAAATAGCGTTTACAATATTGTGCATAACATAATACCATTTATATTATTTCGTGTAAATTAAACATAATTTTAATTTTGGAAATTTCTATTAGGTATACCTAATATGAGAAATATTATTGAATAAAAATAAATTAAAAAGTTATTCATTTCAAATATAACTTTTACGTTTTATATTTTATATTATATGGCGCAATTCGACAAAAATTAACCACTCTATAATGATTTAATTATCTTAAACATAATCTTGCAAAATAGTTAACATTTTGAATGATTGAGTACTACAATCAAGCGTTTGAAAATGATGTGTGCGAGAACATTATGTATATGTGTCAACTTAAATTACCTAATATAAAATACAAATTATATGCAACGTCAATTCATTAAGTATAATTAATTGATTATGAACAAACTAAGAATGATAATATTATTATAAAATTAAATATTATAATTTTTATAATATTATTATAAAAAATAGTAATAGTACAAAATATGTAATAATTAATACTCACCCATAAATATGAAATAATAATTGCATTATTACAGTTTATTCCATCTGAATAATTGTCTATAATTCTGTCTTTTGAAGTCATTATAAATTTATAATATTTATACTACGGAGTACTTAAAATTTTTTTTAAAAGTTATTCTTAATTTGATTAGTATATTATTTTTACAACAAATCAATCTTTCTGCTTTTGACAATAAAGTTATTTTATTTTTTATTTTTATTTTAGCAATAATGCTTTTATACCTATATTTGACTATAGGTATGGTTGTTTTTATCGAATAAAATTAAGCATAAAAAGAAAATAACTACGAGTTAAGATACCTTTTACGAAATTATGGGTATGAACTATGAAGTATTTTATAATGTAATGATATGTACGCAATCTGAAAGGCATAATAAATTCTTAATTTATATTAATTATTGAGATGATTGACGTGATGATTAGTGACATTAAAAATTTTAATTATTTATTACAAAATTTGTTTATCAGTATTACGTCTATATAAGTAGACTAAAATATTAAAAAAAGAATTCGAGTTTAAAAAAGCGATTGAACATGATTGAAATCGATAAACACGCACTATGCATACAATTATCAACGTACTATAGGCGAAACTAGGAAGGAGGGAGGGGGTGCTAAGGGACTTTATTTAGGTTTTGATTTTATTAATGTCAAATTACTCTGTTCACATTTTTTATTTTATAACTTATAGTTTAAAATGTTTGAATATAAGAATAATTATCATTAGTTACATAAATATAGCACAAACATAAGATAAATAGTTTTAAAATAATACATTATATTATATTCTTATTAACCAATATAAAATTTATGTTATTTGTAAAATATTATAAATAAGACAATTATTTACTTTCTGACTTCGGAGTACAATATATTATTAAATAATAATATTGTATAAAATATTATGTTGTTAATGATTTTGAAATTTATGTGCGTGTGTCGTGTGTATTTGTGGAGAGTGAGGTATATCAGTGCTTGAATTGGAAAAATAAAAGAAGGGAGACTATGAGACTATAAGAAAAAGTAGCATCCCTTGCAATGATTAAAACCTAATTCATGGAGGACTTTGAAAAATTAGTATCCCTTGGTACGCTAAATTATTTTTAAAAAAAGAAGAGGTACTCCGTTTTTCCATGTTTCTCCAATTCCAGCACTGGGGTATATACAATTTTAGCATATCCTAAAATATAGATCTAGATGAATCTATGCTATGACGCTATGTACAATTATTTATCAGTGAATTATTTATATGTAAATGCTAAATTAGCATCACATAATTGTCAAACACTCTGTATTGTTGAGTCACCTACAATCTAGAGATTGATCATAATTTTATGTGACAAAAAAGTGATTATTTACATGCGTTTTTAATAAACACGTAATATATATTATTTTAGTAACATTATAATATTTAATAATTATTTGAACATTGTTTCATTTCTAAATACATTTTTAAAATATAAAATATAGTTAATGAGTTTTAATAAGTTTTCCACTAAGTCTACAAACCACGAGAAGTTGAGAAAACTTACGATAATTAAAATTTTCAAAATTTCATACCTATATTCGATTGTATAGGCATAATATTATTTTATAAATATTTTCTTACCCGGTATCGCGTCTTCCTCGGACATGGTCTACGTCCGACGGTCCTCAGTAAAATCACGAATATATTATAAATTATCGGCCGGAACTAAACCCGGATACGGGAACATGAATGAACCGTATATTATAGTTGTAACTTTTACGTAGGTATATACCAACATACAGTGTACATTATGTTTACGGTGGTTACACACGTGGTTGCCAAGCGAATATGAGTACACTTAAACATCATAACAACCCCAAAAACCATAAAACACCCGCCGCTCACAGAAAAGCCTTCGGCAACAGTTTATTCCACGGAAATAATTATATGCGCAGGAATATATTAATATTTGGCAATTCGTCTAGTCGGTCCGATCGGTGGTACCTATACCTATATAATATGTTTATCTATCATATAATAATATAAATGCCGTGTACAAATTGGAATATTGGATAATGTATATTAACGAATATCATATGGGAATATTTCCGAAAGTTGCAGCACAATATCGGTATTAAATAAATATGATTATTCTGAGAGACCATTTTATAAACTCCAATAATATGTTATCTATTTTGATATTGATATAGAAACTCTAAAATTGCTATCTAAAATATGTACCTAATTTACTTGAAATGAACAGTAGCAGTCCTTGTTTGAATATGAACAATTTTTGTAATGAATGCAGATTTAATCCGTGTGGGCGTGGGCAGTAACTACAAAAACAAAAGATATAATTGAAATTAATATTTTCAATTGTAATATTGATTTGTTGAAAAGAGAGGTCATTGACTTTCAACGGAACACTACATTATAATATATTTTTAACGGTAAAAATAATGTATTGGAATTTCTAAATAGGTATATTCGAAGAATATCCGTATTCCTTCCTTTTACAGAGGGACCTATTTTATCATTTTTTGGGTCAACATATGTGAAGCTATTTTTAGTAAATTAATTAAATATTTATTAAAAACAATTATATATATTGCCAATTAAGTGATACACATTTGAATGATTTACTGTAGTTGTCAACTTCAAAAACACACGACATGATCTAACAAGAATATAAAATAAACATTTCATCGGTTTCATCGGCAAACGTCAAAATAATATCAAATCAATATTAAAATAATAATTATACCTAAATAGTAAACATTGTAAAATTTTTCTTATGATAAAAAATTATTTGTTTGTAAAATTGTATAATTTTATTATATTGATTAGCTGTAGCCTATAGATAATTAGGTACCTATTATAATGATATTTTTAATCGAATGTGCTACCCACAAATAAATTATAAAGTTAAATTTTGATCACTTTAGTAATTAGTTGGTAAAGATATAGTTATTGTTCCGACTCTATGTCTTCGTTCATTCAATTAAAATGCAAACAAATAGTTGGTATTATATAGGTATATATATTTTAGTTATATTAGGTTAGTATTACTTAGAACCTGGAGGTTTAAAAACATTTAATAAAATAAGTTTACTGGCTACAAAATTAACATCAGACATTAGAAATCTATTATATCAATAACAATTCAATACTTTTTCAAGTTTAAAAAGTAATATTTAACGAAAATCCAATAAAAACATCAAAAGTTTCCTTGAAGTTAGAATTAAACGATGTCTACTATCAATAGTATACATTATTCTGATACAGAAGAACACGAACAGGAAATTGAAATAAATACTGGTAGCATTTTATCTTTCTATCCGAAAGAGAATGATACAGATATTGAAGATATACCTGAAGTACCTAATCATTTTATATAAGATTAGAGTACTTTATAATTAGTTTGAAAAGTACAATAATGTATATATATATTATTTTTATTTCACATTATATGTAAAGTTCTATAGTTATAGTACCTATCAGTTTATCACATACTTTTCAATGTTTAACCACATTATTTTTTAATTGAGTCAAAAAATCAAACTTATTATATATTTATATGAGTCAATATATTATATTTATATGCATTTACAATTAATATTTATGACTAAAGACATCAATTTTTATCCATTAAAAAATTATACGCCTATTTTCAACTTCAATTAATAAAAGTGTAAAACAATTATATTATTATATCAAAAAATTCTAACAAATAAGGATCAGGTATTAATAAAAAAAAATTATGGAGTATTACAAAAATAACTAACTATAGTTCTGATATTCTATTGAAAAACAAAATCCTTATTTCCTACAAAATGATAGAGTTAAAATTTGGAATTCAGTTTCTACTTTCAGATATTTACGCATACATTAAAAATCAGAAAATCTTCGTTCAATTTATTGAGTACAACTTTATTTCGTAATTTATACCCAAATTCACTTCGACTTCAAATCATCAATTATATATAATTTCTAGATTAATATGTAACTACGAAAAACATAGGTATAATAAACCAAATATTGTTGATATTATTTTGAATCTTTTGATAACCAGGCACTAGGTACTAAGTACTAGGATCTATATAATATTATCTATGGTTTATTCAATTATTTTTATATTTAAATAATATATATATTGAAGTAATACTTAGTAATAGTTAAACAAGTAATAGTATCAAAACTAACAAAACATAATAATATTATTATTGTCTCTTATTATTTGTTTCTAATTTTTAAATACAGACAGATTTTATAAAATATGAGAATACATATAGAATGGAATCAACAAAACCATTCAATGAACACAAGGCCACAAATATAATAAACAATGTAATTGAAATATTTTTGAACCAAGAAACTAAGTACAACTCATATGAAATACCAAATATCTGTTCTGCTATGGCACGTAATATTAGAAATCGTATTGTTAATGAAATGGATTTTGAAAGGTACCTAAACTTTAATAAAAATTTAATATTTTAATTAAATAAATAATAAAAATCATAAAATATTTAAAAAAATAAAGCTCACTGCATAAAACAATATTTTTTTTCAATAGTCACTATGGTTATTTCATATGTTTGTTCAATGAAGTATGCTAATATATAATAATGTTTATTTAAATGGTATAATTTTCTTTAAAAATGACCGCTACTCACTTTATTACTTATTTTGTATTAAGATTTAATTAAACCAATTATTTATATAAGATTATAGTGTAATGTATATTACAGTTAATAAATTTAGAGATACCATGATAAATCAAATTTTAATTGAATAGTTTTTTTTTTTATAAAATAATTTTGAACGTTGTTTTTAGAGGTTTAATTACCTCTAACATTAATTAACTTTAATACAATTTGTAGATGTAGCACCTAGCACGTATTCATTTTAACGTTGGCTATAAATAATAATGGATTGATTAGATTTCTGTGACATAAAATAAAACTCTCATATCTCAATAAATGGCAATAAGAAACTAAAACAACATAGATTTATTTTAATTGCTGTCACTATGATTGAGTAATGAGTTCGAAATAAATAAAAAAAATTAATTTTAAATTTTAATTATATTTATTTATCTGTTTTTAACTCATTAATCCTTGTCCGTATTAGTCCTGTGATGATGCGGACCTTAGATCATATACTATACTATAATATACTATAGTACCTATATGATTTATAAGATGCGGACTGAAAAATCGCGATTTACATCAATTATTTATTATTATTATAGATTATTATATTTATTTAATAAATCTCATGACAAACTGTATTCATAAGTGTTCTGTTTTCGATATTTTATTTTTATAAAAAAATATTGTTGAATGCAATGAGATGAATTTTGTTCCATATACTTTTATGAAAAACTATTAGAAAAATGTATTAATTTAAACCAACGACGTACAGTAGACAGTAATATAGTAATTTTCCTAAATAGAATAATTTTACTTCATCGCATATATGTCCATACAAATTGTAAGTTGATGAAGACTTTTAATAAATAAATTAGGCTAATTTGTTATTATTTGTAGTCCTTATTGTTATTTATTTTGAATAGTTATATATTTTTTGTATTTTTTAAAACAAATTTCAATAATTGACAATATTATTTACATATTTTAATAATTTTGTATAGTTGTTAACATTTTTCTTAGTGTTTAATATTTTTCGATTATAATTTTATTAGATACATTTTTGTAGGAGTATCCTTATTTTCAATTTTTTCTGGGGTAAGCATGAAATTAAATTTTAAAAATACGGTAGTTAAATTTAAAATTTAAATACGATGAAATCAAAAACGTTGGACTATTAAACAATTTAAATATTGAATTCATCTTAACTAATAAATAACAACTATAAACATATCATGTTCATAGGTTTTCAATTATCAACCGAAATATTTTAAAAATGTCTGATTACATATCTGATTGATTACAAAAATATTATATTATAGTAATATAACCTAATAACTATTATAACTATAACTATACTTGCCAACTTTCAATTTTCCATTTTAATTATTTCAGGTATAAAATAGTTTGCATCATTAAAATTGTAGAAAAAAAAAACCAAGGAGTATTTTCGTCAGTAAGGTTTTTGCGTGATCTAAAAGCAGATAAATTTGTTAAAAGGAAGTTTGAAAATAATAATTTGTTTGCTGTTATTGTGGTGGCAGCAATGTATTATGAATAGCTGAAATACTTACAGATTACAAAAATATTAATTTAAAATTTGTACATTGCTTTTGAGATTAAACAAATATAAAACATTAACATTTACTCGTTAAATCAATTTTTATTTTAAATGAGTAAATCAAAATATTTAAAAAGCAACATCTGTATTATTAATATTTACATAAATTATATAACAACAGACGTGTTCTTGTGTGAATTTTTTACATTTTACGCATACAAATACAATATAATATAGACTATTAGAATCAGGCGTGGATCCAGAGGGGGTGTTGGGTGCTATAACACTCCCCTTGGCACATGGCTTATTAGAAAGTGGAAGATTCTGAGCGAAGCGAGGAATGTATTGGTTTTACAAAGATGTTTAATTTTTTTTATGTATTAAGACACTTTTTCGGGTAAAAATGATGGTCCGATTTCGGTAGTAAATTGCATCTAGTTGATACTTAATTTAACTCATTTTTAAAATTTTTCAAAAGTTTTTCTGCATAACAATTTTGGGTTATTTAAACATTATAATCGTAAAACGTAACTAATATACGATAATAAAAAAATAATATAACTATAATACGAATAAGAAAATAAACAACAAACCGGAATCGTTATAAAAACTGCAGACTAAACATTTCGGTTTGATTTGATTTTTTTAAATTTACAAATTAACTATCCAATTGAAAATTTAAATAAACAATGTGTAATATAATAATGTACAATTGTACATTATACATTTTATAACATAGATTATCGTTTGTAATATTTAATAACTATATTGCTTTACATAGCCATAGAAAGGTTCTAAAGCTTTAGCCCTTTCTAGAGAATAAGTGTTCAGACATCTAATTGAATTTTCTGTCATTTCAACATAAATTTTTCTCTCATTATTTTGAAGTAGTTTTTAATTTTCTACGTCTATTTATTTATATATTTATTGTTTATTTATTAAATAAAAGTGCTTAATATATATTATACCATGAATTTAGTTATCAGTTTTATAATAAAATTAATTTCATATGATGTAAGCATTTTGTGATTATAGTAGGTACCAAAAAAAATATTTGCTTCCGTAGAGATAATTTTTATACTACAAAGTCGACATTAATTCTATTTCTATTGACTAATTCTTATAAATCTAAACAAACATTTTAAATTATGAGCAAAGCGAAATACAATGATGTTTTTTCTTTGTGTATGAAAAAACTTTTTTGGGTAGATCATAGACTTAATGGTCCGAATAACACGAATAGACAATACTTTCAGTAGCAAATTGCATCTAGTTGGTACTTTATTTAGCTCATTTTCGAATTTCTTAAACGTTTTTCCTTAGGAGAAGAAAAACTACCAAAAAATGACGAAAAAATGTCAAAGTTTACGAAAATCGTAATTTTAATGCAATTAATTATAAGTTTTTCATGAGTTTTTTCTCCTAGGTATTTTACTTTACACACGTGGTAAATTTATGGAATGACTTATCAGTATAATACATTATTGTATTATATTGAGTTTCACTCAGAATCATATTTTCTAATGCAATATCATTGCATTCAAATCTTAATTATAATAAGCGACTAATTTCTCCGAGGACCGAAAGGACGAAGGAGGAACATCCAAAATTAACCTACCCACTTTTTTCTTAATTCATTTTTAACATGCTCCTATCCTAAATATATATTTTTTAAGAACTAAATTATTATACAAGTATCTTATCTCAGGCATAAAACATCACGAAAAGGATGAGAAAAACATTTAGCATTTAACACAAATGATTATTTATACCTTATTTATTAATATTATTTTAAAACAATAAATAATTAGTTTGTAAAATGTCCAAATTCTGTAGAAACATTTACGTATTAATATTGCCTATACGATACGCCGTATCAGACAAATTTATCATTTACATATTTTTATAGTTTTGTTTTGGTTCATTAAATCATAAATAAATTACTTTATAATCAGAGGCGAATTTCCCATTAGGCACTGTAAGCAGCTGCCTAGAACGGCAAAATTTGAAGGGCGGCTAATTTTGTAGTGTTTTATTAAAAATTATCAAACGTAAAAAAAAAATTGGAAAATTAATTACTTTATATTTACAGAAAATAATTAATAATGTGCATAATTTTTATATATTATATTTGTGTATATTGTATATGATATACGGTATACCAATCTATTTTGGTTCATTATAATTTATAGTCGTTATAAATATTATAGTAAACAATTATATAGAAAACAGTTTTTGATAAAACTATATTTAACACGTTGGTATAGTCCGCGTCGCTACGTTAAAAATTCGTAGACTACAAATAAATATCGACTATGGGTCATAAATTATAATATACAAAATAACAATGGTTATTATTAATAGTATTCTTATTGGAGATCGACGTCACGCGTTGTCGTAATTTCGAGAAAAAGGCAGAGGACAATCCTATGCTGTTCATAATAACAGAACTAGAACGATAATAATAATCAATAACTTGGTTATTAATATTATTTTATTATTTCGCTATCTGTGTTTGAAACATCGTGTCGCGTGTGGAGTGGGGGTGTGTCCGTGCTGCGCGTATTTTACAAATGTGCAAAAAAGTACCTAGGTAACTGATAAATACAAAAAAAATATTTTGTAC
Organism: Eriosoma lanigerum; assembly: GCA_013282895.1. Lineage (NCBI taxonomy): Eukaryota > Metazoa > Arthropoda > Insecta > Hemiptera > Aphididae > Eriosoma > Eriosoma lanigerum. The sequence goes on from CM023360.1 coordinate 32,487,209, forward strand.
CAAGGATCAGTATCGTAGCCAGAATTTTTTTTTTTTTGGGGGGCGTTTTATTAATTTTTTTTAGTTGTAATGGTAGAATGGTACATAATACCTACTTATCTACTTTCCACGAATTGACCATCACAATTTGTATTATTATTTATTTATATATTTTATTTTATCATGATATTATCTTTTATTCTCGTTGAAATCATAACCACACGTGTTTCCAAATAACAAATTAAACGATAATAAGTAATAACTTTTTAGTTATAAACAATAAAATATAATTTTAACATTATTATATTGTCACATAATAAAATTTATATATAATTTCTCTACACACTAAAACAGTACACTGTACAGCCTTACAGAAAAAAAAAGGAAGATCTTGAAGAGATTTATTGAAGGTTTTATAAATGAATATATTCATCTTCAAGCCCACATTAAAAACAAAGAAAAGATGTCAATCCTTCAATTGTGTAAATGGCTTAAAGAATATGGGTCTTACGAAATGTACCTTTTAAATTTGAATTGTATTATAAAAAAATTATCTGAAAATTCAAATGGATGTCCACTACTATTGTCTATATATTTAATATTTAGAGTAGGTATTTTGGAGGGTTATTGTAACTTGTTCACCTAATATAGGGGCGGCAAATTTTTAGTGCCTATAGCCGTAAAAAAAAATCTGCCTCTGTTTATAATGTTATATATTACAGGTAGTAATATAATAATTTTAGATGGGAAAGAATCAATTGTAAAAAATTATACTTTACTATTTAATTTTGTATAAAAACTATTTTCATTTCAATTTATTGATGTATAGGTTTCATTATAATATTGTAAAAATATCCTATTTGTGTATCTATTCATTATGTTACCAATGCCTGAAAATATTTCTACAATATTTACTTATATTAGACACGTATTTGAAAGATAATTATATCATATTTTTATCGGGTCATGTCAGTTTAATATTTATAACAATTATTTTTACACTGTTATGCTTAGTTTGAAACCAAACATTTAAGCCAACTGCTACTACGTATAGATCACAGTAATCCTTTAAATGTAAAATTTAAAAAAATGGATATAACATAAAAATAATAATGACTCATATTATTATGATAAATAAAATAATTAAAATATTTATTTTTTAAATACAACAGATTATAATATCTGACATTAACATAAATTATATAACATTGTTTTTCATTGAGATTGTTAGTCCAATTTTCTTTAAATAAATGTGACTAGATTCTACACTCAACGCTTTTCGAAATAAATTACTTAAGTTATAACATACTTGTGTTTTTACGTACACAAAAACCATATATAATTATAATATTAGTAAATACATAATAATAAATTAATATTGATGATAACAATTTAAATAAATATATACAGACGAAAGTATAAAAAAAAAAAAATGTTATATGATTTAAATAAAACATATCAATTATGGTAAATAATTTCTTTCTAAAATTCATGTCTTACTAATTAACTATAATTTAAATAAAGTAATTGAATATAATTTATTTTAGTTTAAAATTTAGTTTTCGGTCATGACCATGTGCATCAAACGCTTGAAGCTGCCGCTTTGATGAATTTCATCAGTGGAAACTCCATAATCGGCCTACCAAAATAATAAACAATTGTATAAAACAGACTATAACTTTGTCATAAAAAAAAATTGATACTTACATTCGGATGTGGTGCAGTTGGATGAGGAGATAAACGCTAAAATTAAAAATGAATTAAATTATTATATAAATAATATAATTTTTTTTTTTTAATGAAATATTAAATTATTTGATGTTTATATAAAAATATGTAACTTAATTTTTACTCATAAAAATGATATATTTATATATTTTTTAAAAATTACATTTTGTCAATGGCGTAACTATGGCCTCCAGCAAAATGTCAATAATTATAAAAATTATTACTGTATTTGTACAGTGTACCTATCCAGTGGTGTATCGATAAATTTTTTTGTGGGTATACGCTTCATTTTAGTGTTGAATCTACTTGGTTAAGAGCTTAACTTGGGGAATCGAGAATACAATGTTTATTTTAATATTCAGATGATACATAAAACAATTCGTGTACCTACATATCTACATAAGGCTTTTAATCATTTTAAGAAATATTATTAGTGCTTAAAATAATTACAATGTAAATTATGCACAAATATACAAATCTTAATACTCTATAATAATAATAAATTATGATAAATTATTTCTTAGTAGCTACTTTAGTTATAGAAATTATAAAATACATAAGGTACGTATGATTTAAATTATAATAAAGTATATTTTATGAACACTTTATTTTTGCATTACAAAAGAGATTAATATTATTATATAGATATTATATAAAATAAAGATAATAAATATTTATTATTTATTAATTTATAAAATTGTAACTAATTGAAATGATTTAAAACTTACTTTTCTATTTTCTGACAAATCTATTATATTTTCACAAGCATTGTTTTGTTCCTTTGTTTTTTTAATTATTGGACCAAAGAAATTTATTATTTTTGAAAAATTACGTTTAAAATTTGAATTTATTATATACTACTATATGTATTTATATTAAACTTTGCATTGGTACACCGCATGCGGCATTCAAGTTCGCCCGTTTAGTCATTTGATAGTATGAGTATTAATTATTAAGTTGTATAGATGTATAATAATACAGTATAGTGTAATAATAACATATATATGGAAAATATGTACCCATTTTGAATATTTCCATATTATTTTCATCAAAACTTCTTAGAAATCATAACAAAATAATGTTTTATTAGAATAATTATCAGAAGAAGATTCAAATAATTAGTTATTTATTTTTAGTAATTTTTGTAATATTTTAATGTATACCCATAAAATTATACTTTTTTTTAAGTATACGCAAAACTTTGAAAATGTGCTTATGGGTATAAGGTATAAGCAAGTATACATCGTATAAACACATTACTCCAATACACCACTATATCTATCTATAATATTGATTTTGTAATTTTAATACAAAATTGTGCATTGAAACATTAGATGTTTAATTAATTATTATTTTATAAATTGTATTGTCTGTTTAAATAAAAAGAGTAGGCATTATTTAAAAAAAAAAGTTAAGTTTTTGTCCTTTTTTAAAGAAAAATAAAACAACTATTTTGAAATTAATTTATCAAGATTAAATTATTTAGAATTTAATATATAACTGTTTATTTGTAATAAGCATAAAGTTATTTCCCTATAATAGCATTAATCTAAAAATTTAACAAAGATATAAGAATGCAAATTATTGTAGGATCCTCACCACCATAGGCGATAATAGGATCAAAATTATGGAGCTATTATTTTGCTATCAAATTTTTTTGTGCTTATAACGTGATGAATATTAGAAAACAAATATGAGGTGTCATATTTTTGTATAATATACAAAAGAAGGTTGACAATTATGATAATTATACTTTTATATTTTTATTTTAATATGATAAAACTATAATAGTAAATAAACATACTATCATAAGTAAGAAGCTCCCATTAAACTAAAATCCGAGCTACGATACTGTACACGTTTTTAGTTGAAAATTAATTAAAAATAAATTATCTTACTTTTTAATTAAACCGACATAATTTTATTGGATAGGTACTTAATTAATTACCAATAATATTTTATTTTTTATTAAAAATTAGAATAATAATTTGTATTTTGTATTCTGTCGTCTATATATTATAGTTAAATATTTGTACATTAATATTTAGGTACTTACTCCTGAATTGGGATGATATGGAGCCGATAACTTCTAAAATATAAATTAATTATACATGTTATTAAAATATTTTATAATTACAGTTTCAGTAATTATTTTAATAGGTCATCTGGCATTGATTAGATACTTACATTGTGATTATAGCCATTGTTAACCGGAGCTTTCTGTAAACATGATATAAATTATTAATAATATGCGTATAAATACTTTGAAAACTCTTTTGTCTTACTTTTACCATTCCTTGGACAGGCGTGAATACTTTTGGCTGCACCGGTTTAGATATTTCTTGAGCGTGGAAGTCTCCGTGTTCAGATTCCTGAATTGCCTTGTAAGTTTCAGATTTAGCTGGATCATACTGCACTGTCTTCTTGAGTCTAAAGATTGAGGTCAGAAAAAAAGGGGGAAAGTTTCGAGGGGGAAGGTGTTAGTAAAGAAGTGTGTGAAGAAGAATATATAGTTTAAGTTGAAAGAAAAAGAAAAACAGAAGATATGTTAGATTTTATTTAATTACAATTTTGTTAGTCAGTATTTATATAGAGATGTGCAGGACTAATAGCGAAATTTACTAGGATGGATGTGTGTGTTTTAGTTTGGTTTTGTGTTCCAGGAAGGATAGGTCAATGAAAATACTGAGATTAGATATGCAGTACGTGTTCTTTGGTCATAAAATAAGCAAAGTAGTGATTAGAAAAAGAACATTTAAATGATATATCAAAGCACTTTCGATTATTTCCTTTTATTTTTATATGCTACTGTTTCTACATAGTCATTTAAAACTTTAAAACCTATTATGAACTTATATCGTCATGCCACTAATACATTCCTTTTGCCAAAATGCATCGTACCTCATACATGCATCATGCATCGAATTACCTCAAACGACCATATTTCTCTTCATCCTCTTCCCTAAACAATATTTTTATAAAATAAAATATTTGTACAAATTTACTAATAAAACTTAAATGTTTAGTTTAAAACAATACGGGAGTGTCGAATTGTCTAATGTTTGTAACAGTCAATGTAGCCATTTAGGTCAAACGGAACAAAAATAGAAGCACTGGTCGTATAAAATTCACTGGGCCAGTTCTCTGGTATGGTGTATTTATAGACATTATTATAATGTGTAAACAAAATTCATTCGAATTTCTAATATATATTCCGGAATTCACGATATATTATTTGCTATGGCAACGTCTTCAAGGTCAAAGACAATATTAGTGACTAGTATGCGTTGCCAATCCATGTATATCAATATTATTATGTAGTAACAATTTAACATTGTTAAATAATACTCCTATCTAATTGAATCAAATTAATTAACGACATTTTTAAAACTTACGGAGTATATCCTGTTTGCGATTTGATCGAGTGAGCGATATTTTCTTCAGAGTAAAGGCCAATTGGCGTGTTAAATTGTTTGTGTACTACCTAAAAAATATAAAATAGTTGATTTAATTAACATTAAAAGTTAACAAAAACAACTTTATATTTAAAAGCAGACAAATGAACAAACGAAGCCTCCGCCCCTAGCAATAATGTTTCTTTCTTAAATTAAAGCTCGTAATTTGCTCGATATAAAAACAACTTTAAACATTAGTAAAATATAATTCTCCCTTAATGTAATATTTCATCGATGAAACAGACGAAAATTAATTTATAAAGCATTACGACACATATAAGCTTGTATTTGATTGATCCCTAACCTGTCTACCGGGTCTTGACTTGGCTTCCTCACTGCTTATCCGTTGCAACACCGTATCCGTGACCTAACAATCAAAGGACCGTGTATAACAATCCCGACATCCCTTGACTACATCGTATATTATCATGAATAATAAAATAATATTTTACCTTTTGTTTCATCAGCGTATCCATCGGTTGATCGTGGTGTGCCGGATGTGCTCTCATCATCGGGTTAGGATGGTGACGTAAATACGATTCGGTTTTAGGCGGATCCCGTTTGACCTTGGCTCCGGGCAATACCAACGGGTTCGTTCTGTACGGCTATAAGAAACACAATTTCACACGGGTTGAAGACTACGCATATAATACAAACATTTTGCGCGGGTTTTGGGTGTAAATTATAACCACCGCGTGACAATGTCATATCATGTAAGTCGTAAGACATTAAATTATGTACTCGAAAACTATTAAAACGTATAAAACGCAATGACGATTCACCGAAAACGCAACATGATTCGACTTACCCATAGCAAAGCGTTTTCGGGCTCGTAAAAGTTTTGTTCCGGATCAGTATGTCCCATCATCATTTTGACGTATATGTTATAATTAACTAGTATTCACTGTATCACTGGAATATAAAACTTATAGTATACACAGCTGGTTGCTTTCGGTTTCCACGTCTGCTTTATGACTGCGAGCTTTATCTCGGTTGGTGTGTACAGTTAACAGTAAGCGTAGTGTGGGAATCGCCCACGCAGCTTGGCAGACTCCGGGGTACTTACGAGGGTTTTCTAAATTTAACAACCGGACGTTTTTCCATAGGCCAAGAGGAAAATATAATGCACGAACGATTTTAATTTGATACCTACTATACTAATTTTCGCGACATTCCTTGAAATTTGTATTTATTGTCAATTTCGAGGACGGGCGATGATGTAATTATTCTCGCGCCCAACAGAAATATTGTGTTTTTATTTTTAACGAAACAACTATATTATAATTTATTATTGAACTGCATAGGCCTTGGCATATATTAATAGTTATATATCATATAAACAATTTAGATTAATAATAATAATTACTAATTAAGCATTTACCAATTTTCTATTAAAGGTGTAACTTTAGATTATGATATGTGTATTGTACTTTATTGTAATAAGATTTATCGGCTTGTAAATATTTAAAATGACGTATAATATAAGTACAATCCATCAAAAAGTAGGTACATGTTTTAGAATATTATGTTTGAGTAAGTATAAATTAATTTTGTGTAATTAGTATAATTTTGTGTTTACTATAATGAATAACAATAAATATTTATGTTAATAATAATTAATACATTTATATATGTGAGATACTTCCTTAATATTATTAAAAAATTATTAGTTGAGTTATTATAATGTATTACCTATCAATTATTATTTAATTTTAAACTATATTTTAAATATTATGAAATTGTATTATAGTATAACCCCTACAACTATTACCTACTTATAATTTTTGTATATTGCTGAAATTTATATCGTTTAATTTAAAGTATTTACTATTTGTTATATTTTAAACATAAAAGTAACTAAATTCTGGAATCATTTATATTATATTTAATCAATTATATACCTATTTATAATCAATTATTTATAGAATAATAAATTATTTTATTTGAATAGTAATAAATAATAATATACTCGTAGCATTAGTATGTACCATTCGTAGTACCTATTGGTTTTTTATAAGCATACTAAAGTTTTTTAAAAAATTAGGTCTACATATATAACTTAACATTATTTGAATACTTAATTTTTCTTTTCATTTATTATCTATAATTTGCTATCATGTTAATATTAAACATGTATGATGTATATTACAGTTATAATTTAATTAATATATATTTTATATATAAATAATTTATAATCCATTATTTTACCAAGTTTCGATTTTTAAATACTTTCATAAAATGTATAAAAAAAAATACGATTTATATTAGTCAGATGCATTACCACGGAAACCGCGGAAAGGGGTTTAAAAATAACCCCGTATATTTTGGTTCATATCCAAAATTACTCAAGAAAATAAATTTCATCATAATTATTCATATTATATTATTTTATTTTTGCGACACAAAACATGTTGTCCCATTGAACTAAATAAATAGCTCAAGGCTCATATTATAATCCGCTAACTTGTAACTCATCACATCCCTTCCAAATTCAAATTTTTAGTTTTGGAATTTCAATATGGAATCGTTCTTCGACGAACTCGGGAGTTATAAAACATAAAACGAACTATTCAAATCACGAATTTTTAAATATTTTCAAAATATATCAAAGTTACGCTAGTTGTTGCAATGGAACTTAAAACGTGAGTATCTATAATAACTTTATTAACAATAAGCTATTATTTACACAATATCATTAAATTAATAAATAATTATACTTCTGTAAAATAATTCTTATATTTTTTTAAATGTCCATCCTTTCGATTCGAACTAATTATTTTGTGTATTATATGTACGCTGTACACTAAAAAACTTTTCATCAAAACTATTTTAAAATGCAATATTATGTTCCAGATTGATTTGTATTGATGATAAATAGCTTAAGTACGTGGTGTATCGAATCATAGAGTACTAATTCTTTGGCTCTTGCCAACTATTTCAATTATGCTTAAATCATTCTACAGTTCTCCATTTCCAATAATTAGTAGGTCATATTGTCATTCACTTTTATAAAACAAGTAAGTAGGTACATTGTGTTGTTATAGACTTAGGACTGATGATTTTGTTAAATTAAATTAATGATTGTACCTATACAATTAAAAACAAATTTGAAAAAAAAACATTATTTGATTAAAAAATAGATAGGTATAACCTAATAATATTTTACGAATATTATAATAAATCGTTGTTATTAAAAATAAAATGTATAAGATATTTTTAGATGTATGCTAAATATTTAAGTATTTAAATTTGGCATGTGCCAAAAAATAAAAAATAAAAAATAATCTATATTTAATTAATTCTGCTAAAATATTAATATTGTGTTCCATGATAAAATTTTTTATATTAAATTATTCAAATATTATAGCCAATCTTAAATCAACAATAAATATGAAAAATTATAATTATTATGAATGAATTAGTTAAATTATATATACATTTTTAATAATAGAACTTATTTATTATTATTTGAAATTATCAGCTTTGCTCTGATTGATTTAATGAAATCTATTTTTTTTCAAAAGTTAACATGATTCAGTATTTTTATTTTAATATTTATATGGATTTATTTCTGTAGGTACAAAACAAAATACAATAGAAATTTTTAAGTATTTTTCATGTGTTTTTAACTTTTAACTTAGTTTTTAAATATTTATATTATAATTTATAATTTATAAATAATAATAATAATAATAATTTATGAAAAAATCATTTTTATATTTTCTTGTCAATTTAACATAATAATATCATAATAACATAATAATAATATCTTCACAATATCTATCACAATAATTTTCTAATAATTACTAATATTATGAATTACGGTGATCTGATATGGATAACCCTTTTATGTACTGAATAAAATAATAATTCACTGATATATTTATTGGATGATATTCCCCAACATAATAGTTAAAATTAACATATGTTTAATGTGTATACAGTAAATTATTGTACAATATTTTACTATTTACTTAATACGTGTTCAATAATTTTTTTATTTGTTTTACAAAGTGTTTACTATTTGAAGCATTGGTGGTTTGTATTTTGTCATATCTCTATTCGGTTTCATATTAAATTGAAACAAATCTCACTATTATTTTGGAAGAAACGCAGATCATAGTAGTTTAGTCAAGTGAATAACGTATGATAAAGTTTAGTATAAAAATGTGAGAGATATGTTGACAGCACATTATTCGTACTACGATGCTATACGAGCGATTTTATGAAATAGAAAATTATTCTAGATGAAAATGCTTAAGCTATTTCTGTACACACCCCAAGGTACTTTGTCGGTCCAACATTATTATTATTATTGTCGTTGCGAATTTTTACCTTGGTAAATTTTCATCACTCGAAATAACTCTCGACATCGGAACGTCATTACGTCAATATTTACATAAACTTTTGTTCCTCTCATTTTATGTTGAGACGTTTATTTATTATTTTCAAGAACTTTTGATAGTTTTAGTTAATATAATAATATACACTATAGTCTATAATGAGCTATAACCTATTGATCAAACATGACGAAATCTAAAATATAACAAGGCCAAATAGTAACTATTGTTGTATGTAAAAATATAGTGTAGAACTGTATTCTGTAGGATTTATAATAATTATTAATTACTTTATTATATACTTAATTTCGCAATCACATATTTTAGAATGATGCTGACTTTGTCTATATATCGGAGAATATGACAAAATCACAGAAACGCAAAACATAAATTGTTGTGTTTAGGTTGAACTATGAGTATAAAGATTTATTAGTAAATTTAAAAGAAGCATATTTCAGAGGAAATGTCATATTGGTTTTAAGATATGACCTGACAAAGTTATAGTGTATTGAGTTTTATATTTTTTTAACACGCTGAAACTTCTTTATCAAGTTATATTTTACAAACGGATATGACATTCCCTTCAAAATATGCTTATCTTTAAAATTTCTATTTGATGTTTATACTCGAAGTTCAACCTAAACGTTACAATGTTCTGCGCTTATGTGATTTTGCTATAATCCCCGTTAGATAGACGAAGGCGGTATAAGCGGGTATAAAGTCTTCTTAATTTGTTTGCTTAATAAATTAAAAACCACGATGATTCATATAGGGAGATACGCGCCTCTAATATTTACTAATATTCCCAATAAACTATTATGGTTCTTCTGACAATGTATACATTACATCGATAGTTTTTGGTGATTTTAACTTTAGAACATAGTAATATATTGCGGTAACTTTCAATTCACGTGATTTTATCCGGGAATACGGTAAATTTGCACGTTTAGATTATTAAATTGTTTTAAATATAATTTAATTTCGATTTTAACAGGCACTTAGGACCTTGACATTTCAGACAAATCGATTCTATAATCGCGCCAATTAAATATTGAATTACAATCTACAGTTACTCACTTGTTGGTCAATCGTCATCTGCGAGTCAAGCGATTCATCGTAGTCATACATATCTACTAGAGACGGTGGAAAACGACAAAAATTGTTGACCGGCGACTGGACCGTCCGTTCATAACCATACAGCCCATTAACCGTGGTTACCGGTCGCTGCATATGATAATTGGCGTTTGGTGTACTGCACCGGCTTTCAATAGCCGCCATTGCCGCGGGGCTCGGACTGTTTGCACCGCTGCCGTTGAACTGAGGAGCATCCCTAAAATATTCGAAAATTTTCGAACAGGGTCGTATCAATATAATATTATACTGTATTTCTAGATAGAATGTTTAAACATTAAGTTATACAAAATTGATTATATAAATAGGAGAAAGAGGATGTATCCAATATTAGCTTAACCAATTCAAAATATTACTATACTTAAATAAAAAAAATAATAGAAAAAATCATTCAAATTCAAGAACTTTGGATTTAATACTTGTTTAAAGGTAGTAGGTACTATATGATGTATTGGCAAGTTCTATAATATATCTATAGTTAGGAGAGGTAAATGAACCAGGGAACTAAAATAATGATAGAATTTAATGTATTGAGACACTAGATAAAATAAAAACGAAAGTGCCAATTGGCTGACTACCTATATAAAATATGCCGATCGAGTGTACAATAAATCGTTAGAGCTGACAAGACGTAACAGAAAATTTAATAGGTGATAAAATAAAATAATCGTATTGGACAAATTGATATAATTACTTACCTCTGAATAACCAGAGTTATCGATCGATCTGCGTTACCGAACAGGTTTTGTGCGTCCAAATGTCTTAAGTCTCGGGAATCGTAAACTTCGATTTTCTTAATAATGTCGCCGACTCTTAGGCTACGCTCGCTAGGTGACCCGGCATAAACCTATACAACGGATACGAATGCATTATTATTTTATAATTAACGTAAGATTTTATTTTATTCTATTATTTATTATGGAATCAACAGGTAAAAATAAAAATTTAAAAACAATATTTTTGGCACGAACTATATTATTATACAACGTCGCATAATTACATTGTTCAAATAGTATACGACAACAGTAGTTAACAATTGAATATCATCAAACACGACCGAATGAACTAAAATATATTTATATAATATTATATATATGATTAATATGAAATTATAAGTTCGAGTTTCGACATCACTCACTGCTAATTTATCAACTATTGGTTTTGTGACTTGTGTTTCATGTTAAGTTAACTACTAACTTAACATATGTAAATGGATGTTCATACCTGTTTCCTGGAGTAGAACAGTCATTAATAAGTGTCTTAAGTTGTCTTTATAGTATTTTTATAAACGAATACATTGTGTTTATATAAATAAAAATATACTATTCAGTATAGGATCTTTATAATTATATTGTCACTACAAGGTCATTAATAGTTAATAATTATAAGGAGTCAGTAAGTTTAATATATTATATTCATTTTTTGGGAGTGTTAAAAGTTAAAAAATAATAATATTTTACATAGAGTGTTGGTATTCTTATATAAAACTCTTGTCTAACTAAAATAAAACGATCCATTTGTACGATGAACTTTATAACTTGCTATTTATACTAAACTTTGCATTATTTAAAGTATAAAAGGCAATTGTGATGATAGAATTTAATAGTCAAAATTCCATTTTCTTTTCAACAGTCGCTTGTAACTTGATACAAAGACTACAATATAAGAATATATTATAAGACAATGACAATATTATAACGAAGCCAAGATTTTTACTACGTCAATTGTAACATTTGAGTTAATAAATACATGTAATTGCTTTGAAGGAAATCGAACATTACTTTACCAGTCATCTCTTTTGTGTCTTATTTTTTTTAATTTAATGAAATACTTAATTTTATGCAACTAAAATCAAATGTTCGAGTGGTCATATAATATCTATATATATATATATATATATATATATATGATTTATATGTATAATTGAAAACTGAATACAAATATTATAATCATTCAAATTATACATAACGATTCCATTTCAGCGATTCATCTAATGACTTAAGCCTAAAAATCATTAAAGCTCGCATGTATTTATAAATTGTTAAGTTTTGGCAAGTATAGACATCTTCTGTTACGGAGTATTAAAAATAAGACGACTGAAAATTGTGAAGACGCGAAATTTGGCTCAAATATATTAAAACGTTTTAATTTTGTTTTTCTCTAATAACTTTAAGTAGATCCAAATAGAAAACATAATGATAATAAAATCTATGTTGTTTACACTTATAAATAAATAATTATGACTAATAGCAAATAGGTATGAAAAATAAAATCGCTCGCATTTATTCATTTGAAATATTATAGTTGACAGACGACTGCAGTGTTGACACTATAAGTTATTATATTAAATAGTGACTTTATGATTTACAATACATTTGTTCAAGGATCGATGACCGATTTAAATTTTGTAAAAAGTAGGTACGTAGTACTAAGTGTGCCAAGTGCTTAGTGTTAAGTGTATAATATGTATAATATGCAGGTATCTTGGTATCTACCAGGTTATAATCTAACCTATATTCAGCCATAGATTTAAGCACGATTTAAGATACTAGATCTTAATTCGTGTATTTAAATAACTAATAAATTGAAATTTGGAAAATACCTATTTATACACACGATACGAATATTATTTTTTGTACATTGTAAACTATTAAGTATATTTAATATAATTATGCATTATATTACCCATTAACAAATGCAGCGTGACTAAAAAATATAAAACGAACCGTGTATAATAGACGATAATTACGTTTGACGAACAAACAAGCAAAAAAAAAGACAACAAAAACAAAACAAAAGTATAGAACTCGATGGACCACATTTGCCTGTCATACACACAACTTAGGTACCTAACCGAAGTTTGTCGTCGAGCGGAAAATTAAGCGTGCGTGTACTTGCATACCTGCAGTACGGTATCCGGTATATTATCATCTAAATTATACTACCGCAGTAGGTATACAGTGATTACAATGTATTGTAGAGGAATATAATATTATAATATGTATTTCTATGGTAATCGCCAATCGGTAATCGATGGCCGGTGCACGTACCTTGGTTATGATCAGCGGAGTGTTGAGATCTGCTCCTCCCGCCAACCGGATGCCCCACGGACTAGACTTGCTGTCCCGGTCGAGTGTCACGGACCACGTGCTGGGCTTTTTGGAGACCATAACTCGCGCGTTTTAAAACGTCTGAATAAGGTACGTCGGATGGGTACGTGCAACGATCACGGTAATAATAATAATTAATAATATGATGATGATTTGAATTATTTATGTTTTATAGTATACAATAATTATTATTATATTGTTTGTACAGACGAGCGAATGTTGCGCGCCCGCAGCTGTGTGTACCGTGGTCGTGTGAGTACAATATAGTTCAGAACGTATTTAAATAGGTATTATTAAATTACGAAGCACGAACGTGTAATTCGTACTTCAAACAGCGATTCGATAATGTAGATTTTAATGTGATAATAATAATGATAATAATATATTAATAACGAAATCGCTTATTTATTTGTAGTTTTATTAAGTTTCGCGGCGGATATCGCGCGTATAGAAAACCGTTGAAAATCACTGTGGAAATCATAAAACACTGCGGCGACGCGACGATCGCGCGCGGGCGGACGATCTTCTGCACCGGTTTCGAGCGCACGCGCTACAGATGCTCCGACACCTGTCGATCGTCGACCGACGATACCTATACACGAGTAAAAATTATAATATTGTTATTATTACACCTATATTTGTTACATAATAATATTGTGTCTATACGTCCGCCACGGCGTGTTTTTTTTTTTTTTATACAAATACGATTGACGGGTCACACGAAAAACAGGAAATCGGGAAACGGCCACAGGAATAAATAATAAATAAACTGTATACGAAAAAAAAACAAAAAAACAAAACATCAACTGCTACAACTATTGCCGCGCGTCGCGCCGTCGTCGATTCGCCGCTAAAATATAATAATAATATTACATCGTATAAATTATAATATACGCGCTTGCAAAACTATTAGGTCGCGCAACAGCTCTGGCGCGCGGGATCAGTGCCAATGCGCGCTAGACCATAATTTATTATACATATTGCAGTGTGTATTTATCATTTAGTACATTGGATTTTGATTGGGTAATCGAAATGATCTATGCGTAAGTATTCAACGTTAAGACACAAGACGTTTTTGTTTATAATAAAAACAACAACGATCTGTTTTTTTAAATCGATTTTCATATTGGTTCCGTTGAGATTGTTGAGAACGATTCAGACGCGCAATCGAATAGACGGCGTAGGTCGCGGTTATATGCGTATTATAAGTCATATAAACGATAATAGATTATTATTATTTATATTAACGGTAAAGGAAATATAGCTGCTGCGTGCAGATGAGTGGAGTTAGAAATGTATATTTTTTATCTATACCTAATATGGCGTGTTTAGGAATGAATAAAGTGGAGCATGATTCTGGTTCAGATAGTTTTGGGAAGCTTTCATGAACCTATAAGTGCCCTCCACATTTTATAACATAAAATAATTAATAACAAAAAGTTTATTTTATTATTTGGTTATGGGGGTGGGAGTTAAATTCGGTTGACCTCTTTCCCTAATAAATACGCCTCTGCCATAAACAAAAATAATACTACCTACCTACCTATTATGCTATAAACCGACTATCATCTATGTTTAGAAAAAAAAATAGTATTTAGAAAAAAATGACTAATGATCATAATTTTATTAAATATATTCAATAGGTTAAATTTTTAATATTATCATTGACTCAAATTTTTCCGTAGCTGTTTCAAATGGACTTTTAGAAACATCTGAGTAATTAAAGGATGCCATACCAAATTTTGTTGTCTTTGTCTGCCCAATAGGAAATGTAGCCAAACCTCGCAGTTACTTGGAACTTAAATTGTAGCATCTTAGTTAAACTTACACATTAAACACTTAGGGTATTACTAAATTTAAAAAAACGAAATCTCTAGAAATTCTCTCGCGACCTTTTTTGAAATGTCATCTGACAATGAACTTATATTTATTTAAAATATGAAAAAAATTAAAATACGTATAACTTATTATAGTGCTTACTTTTTTGTTTAGTGTTTTCTTTTTTATATGTATTTTTTTAATATTTAATCAAATTAATTAATGCTATTATAGAGTAAATTATTAGTTTTCACAAATTAAATGCCTAGATGCAGGGGCGCCATGTCAGTATTTTTATAGGGGGAGCGAAAATTTAAGCAGGCCAAGTTTTACGCCGATCAGACCTATTTTGTTTAATATTAAAATTATGTTAGTAACTGACAACTTCATTTGCGATGTATTTGTTTAGGAATGTACAATGATTTTTAGTTATAATTTTATTAAACATGCTTATATCACTGCTAAACAAAACACAATGACACAAAATACAAACGACAAAATATTACAAAGATACAAATTTATAATAAGTCCGTCGTCCATGTTATTGTAGATTATGAAGGTGACGTTTGAATATTATGTATCGGCGATAAAATACGTAAAAAAATAGAGAAGCCGTGGCCCACCCTGCTCCCCCCTCCAAATGACGCCCCTACCTACATGTCTATCACCTATAAGTTGTTTATTGATTTATTGACAAACCTTAGTAAAATATCGGCTACTTAGGTACATGGGCGTTCTCACGGGGGAATATGAAAAATTCCCTCTCTTGGTCTTTAATTTATTAATTTCAATAAAAGAAAAAAATTAAATGAACAAATTTTTAGGTATCATTTTCAAAATATTAATGATAATTATTTTTTCATTGTCTTAGATTTTATTTTATAATAATCAGTTATAAATTTATACATCCGCAGCCCATTTAAAAAAAATCCGTTAAAAAATCCTGAGAACGTCACTGGCTACTGTGCATGGCCGTATTCAAGAAGGGGGTTTCCGTGTTCAAACCCCCCCTGAAAATTTGATAATGATATATATTTTAAGAAACAACAAGATTTTCATTTTAATATACATAATTAACATCTTCATAAAAACCCACCCTGAAAATTAAATTAATGCTGAATACAACCATGCTACTGAGGTACACCTACTCACAGGGAAGTACACTATGGAGAGGGGTTTAAGGGTTAAAACCCTCCCTGAAATATTTTAGAATATTTCAGTAATGATTTAAGAAAATTGACATTTATAGTAAATTTTGTAGATTGGTTATAGTAGCTGCTAATGAACTTCAACGAATTTTTTTTTTTTTGTACCTTCGTGTGTGCCTATTCTCGTAATCGTTATATTTTCTAACAATAATTTATTACACATAAGTATAATAATATTTAATCAAAATTATTTTTGCCTTCCAAATTCTAAATAAGATTTTTAAATAGGTACCTATGAACAAATAAGTAATTAGTAACAACTATGGTTTTATCAATGAAATATTTAATATAATTTAAAAGTATAATAAGCTTATCGGCTATCGTAATCGTCCTTGAAACTATAAAGTACATAAAATAAAATTTAGTTTTACCCTCTGGTCAAATGCCAATATGTTACGTATAATCTAGTGTTTTGCCATTTTAGCTGGCACTGCATACAATTTTTATTAACATATGTACTGCTCATCGTAGTTTCAACTTTCAAAATATTTAATTATTTTATTTTTTTATTTTAATTATTATTCAGTAATTCTATTTTTGGCAACAATATACATTTTTATACTATCTTGAGCCAGTGTTAGACCTACGTTATACTTTACATTACATAAAACATTTTTTTAATTTCAATCGAATACGGTTAAAAATGTATTTTCTCAAAATTGAGCCAAAATACAAACATTTGGTACTTTATTTTAATGTTATTCTATTAATATTAATTGACAATTTTTCAAAAAGTAAAAAACACAATAAATTACACATTGTTTAATTATGATACTGATAGTTTACTACTCAAATTATTTTATAATATATTTATGTACAATGTATAGACGTAATTATGGTTTTTTAGTAAGAAGGACTTAAGACTAATGCATATAATTTTTAATAATCATACATATAAAAACTAAAAACAGCAAAATATTTTAGGTAAGTCTAAAAATGGTTTGGATAGGGCTAAGCCCTCCCAGGTCACCCATAGTTATGGCTACGTTTTAAAGAATGTAAGTATCACATTTTGTTGTTGATGGTATTATGCTAAAATGATACCTAACTGGTAGATATATACTTGATATAAATAATATTTTTTGTATATAATATATAAATATTTTTATAATTAAATATATTTGAAGAAAATATGATATAAAACGATCATTAATAAAGATTTGATCAAAGAGTATCTATAATTTAAATAAAATTTACTTAAATTAATTCTAAAATCTAAACACTTTATTAATTAGTATTTATATCTACCTATGTTTAAATACAAAATAGGTAGGAACTTATATGAGAGTTTTACAAACTAACAATACAACATATGCTACTTAACGTATTACAAAATATTTTGAAAATCAAAAGTCACAATATTTTTTTTTATAAGCTTCTAAAGTTATGATCTTCAGTAGAATTGAATATTATATTTTGTACTTTAAAAAGTCTGATAGCATGATTTCGAGTAGAAATAATGGTCTGATTACCACAAGTAGGATATGCTTTCGATCGAAAATTGAATCTACTTGATATTTTGTTTAGCTCATTTTTCGAGTTTTTCTTTAAGAGAAAAAAAATTATCAAAAAATGACGGAAATTCGCAAAATTGCGGTTGACGTAAATTTGATTTTAAAAATTTTGGGATAACTTATGCAGGTTTTACTTTTAATGTAGGGACTTGTACATTTTTTTGAGCATTCTCAACCTTGGAACGGATTATCAGTATAATTTATTGTACTATATTGAGTTTCGCTCAGAATCGTATTTTCTAATGCAATATCATTGCATTCAAATCTTAATTATAATAAACCACTAATTTCTCCGAGGACCAAATGGACGAAGGAGGAACGTCCGGAATCGACATTCCCGCTTTTTTAGATACCAAACCAAAACTTTATGTCGTTTATTGCTACTTCAATGTATAAGTTTGACAATGCAGCTGAAAAAGCTATATAGTAGGTAATATAGTAGTATAAGAGCACACTAATTTTTATTTTTAAATTTTATTCGTCAATTATCATTTCTATTTTCTATGACACCAAACACTAAAAACAATATTGTTTTATGCTTGACTTTATTTTGTCATGGTTTTATGTATATATGTATATTTTATATGTGTAATCGCCATTAATTTATTTAATAACAGTGTGGGTGTAATTGCTTGTAGATTTTATTTATTTATTATATAACCGATAATAATGAATTCAAAGTAATCTCATGACTCATATAGTGGTAATATTTACTTATTGAGTAGAATATTTCAGTATTTTTATGAGTAATGTTATATATTAAAAATGTAAATCGAAGCAATATTCCTTATAATATTCGGTGTAATATTACATCATAATTATAAATGTTTGTGGCAGTAGTAGCAAACTAGCAACCTGTTAATATTTATACTTTTAATTACTTCAAAAATCCAAATTTAAAAGGCAGAAATTTTTGCACGTGCACATATAGATAAAAGATAATAATATAATAAATTATAGAATATTTAATATAATAAATAGTAATAACATTAATCAACTTTTTTATCCTAAAATCAAGTTGAATTAATATTTATTTGATTAATTTTAAAATTTAAAATTAGGAATTTATTATATTATATACTGTATTATATTGAGTTTCACTCAGAATTGAATTTTCGAATACAATATCTTTGCATTCAAATCTTAATTACAATAAATCACTAATTTCTCCGAGGACCGAAGAGACGAAGGAAAATCATCCAGAATTGACCTACCCGCTTTTTACAGTTTGAAATTTGTATAAAGCCAATTTTTTACCGATAAGAACAATAAAATTCACATAACATATTTTGACATTCTTTTCAACTGCTTAAGTAATACTACACAGTACTGTAGATAGAAATTTTATATGGGGGATTCATAATTATATTAAATTAATTAAAAAAGTGTTATAATTAAAATAGTATAATAAATTTAAAATTAAATACTTTGAAATATGTATATTTTCTATGTTATTTAAAGTTTAAGTGGTAGAAGGGGGGGTTGAATCCCTTAAACCAAACTGTATCTACATGACATGACGTATCGACCTGTATGTTATATTAATATACTGGTAATTTTTTTTTTTTTTTTAGTAACAATATTATTTTGATTAATAACATAAAAAAAAGAAAAAGAAACATTTTAGATTTTTAATAATATATCTATATATGAAAAGAAACAGAATAACAATATTAATATATTTAAAAACATTAAAATTGCAATTACTCATCTAAACACACAAAAACAAAAAATAATAATAATAATTAATGACCTAATAATACATCACAAAATATCTTTTAATAAACATTTTATGTAAACAAAATCATAACATATAGATATACATTTTTTAAAAAATACTATTAACTAAGTTTAATAAGGAATGATGATTTGTAGTATCCATTTGAATCAGTTGTAAACCGTTGTGATAAATGGATATCTGTCAGACGTACTGTTCCAAACGAATAATCTTTGAAATTCTGCAACAAATTATTAACAAAATTAGATTTTTTAATAGTTGTTTGATATATTAATAAAGATTTGAGATATGGCTAAGTGGTCTAAAGATATGTTTCAGTGTTCAATATCTACGTCCGATTTTAGAGTATTTACTAGCTTTTTGCCCATGATAATGTCTGGACTTTGAAGCAAGCTTTATTATAATTTGAATAATTATTTATGAAACTTTTAATTTTTTTTTAAAAAAGTTAATATATATCTTTTTATTATATTATATTCTTATAATAATCTTACTTCCAATATTTTTCTAGCATCAAATGTAAGATGAGTTTGTTTGGCTAAATTTCCATTAATACTATTTTGATAGTCAGGGAATGATGAATTCATTAATGTAACATGCAATTTCACATGGTCACCTCTTGGCTGTAAAGCTAAATCTAAATATATAACAATTATGTAAAAAAAAAATAAAAAATAGTAATAAAAAACCATTTATCAATATAAATTGGGAAAAAATGAATTTATAACTTACCACAGTCTTGAAAGAATGTTTGTATTTTATCAGCTAATATTTGAATTTCAGGACTTTTAACTGCAGCATATAAAACATTCACTTCAGATGGATCATCATTCATATAATCTAATCCATAAACTAATACATCTAAATACTTGATATTCATAGGTCTATAAAACAATTATTTGAATTCTAAATTAAAGTACAAAGTATGTTTAATAAGTGTAATTTTTAGGTATACTAAATTACTTGACTATTGTTTCTTCACATTGTTCCATTAATTTCCCAGCTCTCTTTATTTCGGCTGCATCACATAGAACAAAACAGGTAATTGTTAAATGAAGTCTAAGCTGATTTTGAAATAGAAATTCATTGACACCACGACACATGGCACATTCTTCAAGAACTATGTTCTGTTATCAAAAAAAAAAAAAAAAACTGTCAAAAATTAATCTTCTAAGTTATTAGCCAATTAATGAAATAAATTTTAAATTATTACCTTAAAATTCAAATAATTATCAACTACCATTTCATTAACCAGTGGTAAAGATATAAAATGAGTCATACTTTGCTTGAATCGTCCTCTCTTAATAATTGCATCAATTTTTGATTTAGCAGCAACAACCTGTTTTCTTTGCTCTGCTTTTATAGCTAAGCATTAAATTAACACAATCAATTAAATTATCCATTCTAAATGAAACTTTAATCAAAATAACATGATAACTATGTAATAATAGTTTATAATTATTAATTAAATGTATTATTACTTAAATAAAATAATACAAATTTGCTTCATGATGAATTGTGAATTCCAAATTTAATTAGTTTACATATAAGGTATATATATATTTGGAACATTGACAATTAATATTCAATATTTATTTTATTATTATTGAACAAAGGTTTTCTCTTTATAATAATAGTATACATTTATGTATATAAATGTGATGATTAAATATTAGGAAATTAAAACTAATAATAATTTAAACAAATTAAAGATATTATAATGTAGAATAGTATTTGTTCAGAAACTAATATAAAAAAAATGGTAATCTAATAAATTCAACTACAATTTATAATTTATAATATTGTATATTTTTACTATAGATCATTTTAAAAATTATAAAATTATTTTAATTAACTACTAGAATTAACTAGTGGTTTGTTATACTTAAGATTTAAATGCAATGATATTGTATTAAAAAATATGATTTTGAGCGAAACTCAATATAATACAATATATTATACTGATATATTATTTATCAAATGTGTAAACTACCTATGAAAAAACTCAAAAAAAATTTAAAGTACCTATGTTCAAAATTGCATTAGTTATCATGAAAAACTTAAAACCAATTTAATCAAAAATTATAATTTCCATAAATTTTGAAGTTTTTCGTCATTTTTTGGTAATTATTCTTCTCCCAAAGAAAACCTTTTGAGAAATTCGAAAAATGAGCGAAATAAAGTACTAACTAGACGTAATTCACAACTGAAAGCATACTTTATTGGACCATTATTTCTACTCGAAAGTGTCTTCAGACATGAAAAAAAAAAATAAAAACATCATTGTAAAACCAATACATTTGCTCAGAATCTAAAATTTGGTTTAAAAAATAGTTAAATGCAATTATTAAAAACATTACACATAAATTTAGGGGTTCAAAACTATATAATAATTTTCTTTTAGGGATTTGAGATATCAATTAATATTATTGTATAATTGTTTATTGTATTTTGTTATATACCTATTTATATCCCCTTGTTCCTAAAATAAATTAATATCTATTATTTTAATAATATATTTTTCTAAATTCTAAATTTAAACTTGTTATTGCTAATTGAATAAAAATTCGGCAGTCATTCGATTATGGGCATTCCTCCTAGAATTTTATTGTGTTATATTATAGTTAAGATTTGAATGCAACAATATTGATTTTAATTATTTATAAAAACTAATAGTAGAAACATATTTTTTATGGAAAATACTTGAACAATTTAAAAATTAACTAGTAGTGACAATATTAATTCTAGTTTTTTCTTAATGTACTTACTTATTATATTATTTTCTCTAGAACCAGGTATTTTAATCCTTGTTTTTGTTTGGCACTCAATACTTTTGAGAGTCTCATGGTTTCTACCAATGATCAGGCCATAAAATACACTAGAATAAAATACAATTTCATAAATTTACTTATTAGTATATTACCTATCTGTGTACAATAATAATATAAAAAATATATATGCTACCGGCAAAGTATTAAATCCAGTAATCTTTAGAATACAAAAATGAACAGGAAAAGTATAAAATGTTTATGAAGCTTAGATACTACAGACTATACACCTAGATATTCTATAGAATGCTGAATCAAATAAAAGTTATACGATACATTTGTATCTTAATGAAAAGTGCATTTTCTAAATGTATTAATATTATCAATGATGATCAGTGGGTTATCTTATCTCATATATGTCTCTGCATATATTATTATAATCATATTTGTTTATCATTTTACTTTTCACTCTTAGAGTAATTGTTGTTGAGGTAACACATATATAAGAACCTAAATGTCATAATGTTTTTATATGAAATTAAAATTTAATACAAATAGACATAATACTGGTAGAAAAAATATTTGCTCTGCGTACTATAATAGCAACTTAACAGTCAACAAGAACTGGAAAAGATTTCATCAAATGTACTTGCAAATCGAATTGCAAAAATAAAAAATGTTTATGTGTTAAAAATAATATAATTTGTAGTTCAAAATGTCATTTTAGCATGCATCAACTGTATGCTGAAATAAATATTATTATATTATAAAACTTATTTATATATAAATATCATTTATATTTTAAATATTATATTACATGCTTTTAATAACAAATTAAATTAATAAAAGTATTTTTAATAAACACCATTCAAAATTTCATCCTTTACTCAACATAGGGTAGCATTATCATTCTATTAAATTCTTAAGAATTTTACTTTAGAATTTTCTTAGGAATTCTATAAATTGCCACGCCTAATATACAATAACATTAAAATTTAATACATTGCCAAGTAGTATCAGGCATTCTATAGAATAGATTCAATACTTTACTTAATCAATACTAGATTACTTTAGAATACTTTGCTGTTAACAAATATAAATATATTTTAATAATATAAATCAAATAATTAAAATTGAACTTTTATATTACAATTAATTATTATTATTTTAATAAAATTATATTTGTAAGTTATAAATATATATATATCATAGATATTATTTACATAACTATTTTTTTATTGTAACCTATAGTCAATTATGAAATAATATAGATATCCATTATTAATTATTTTTGAATATTTGTATAAATTTACATAATATTATCAAATTAGTCACATAATAAAGAACATAAATTAGTTCACAACATGTGTATAGATTTGAGAAAGATATTACACAACTAATCATATTACAAAGATACGAACCTAGAATATTATTAGTAATTATGGCTTAAGGTTCAATTCATTCATATTAATTATTTACAGAGATTAGATTAGAATCATCTTGAAAATTGCTAGAATTGGCAGCAACCAATTTAATACTAAACACATTGCAAATAAGAAACGCTTTGATAAATAGAAAACCACAAATAATTTTTTACCAGGACAACTAATGTGGTATAACTGGCCTTCAATTAAAGACAACAAACTTACACCAGGATTTAAATGTCCATTCATTATCAAACATATTGCTGGAGAAGTATGTTACAAAATTAACTAAGCCGATCCAAATAAAAACCAAATCTCAAAAATTGTTCGTGTTCAAGATCTTAAACCAACTCAAGACCGACCGACCCAACCTTGACAATCCAGGAGATTTCTTTCGCCTCACACCAGAATAGCAATGAGATTCAAAGAATATCACAACCAACTGCCAGGGCCGAGAACATTGTTGTCATTAATAATTGTTCTGTCCATGAACAGTCTACCTAATGACTACTGGATTATTCAATTTGATTAACTACTAAGATTTGAAATTTTGTGTAGACATTTTTTAATTTATTTTCTTAGGGTTGATCTGATACAACTAATATGTATAAATACTTTTATAAAAAATCTCAAAATTATTAAAAAAAAAACTGTTAATTTTTTAATTTATATACTTAACGTTTATTATAATTATAAATTTTTTTTTTGGGTAATTTATATTTATAAAAAAAAAATCTTAAAATCATTATGCTATAAAAACATGATTATTGATTTTTAGTTTATAAGTTATTCACTTTTGCTTTTAATTTTTTTCTTTAGGCAGAGTGTAAGGTCTCATATTATATATACCGATAAGCCTCACTACAGTCACAGACATTGTAGGTAACAGATGTATGTCTATTAGTAATAGAGTAACTAATTAATTAATACATTTATATTGGTATATATTATTTAATTTGTTTATAATATATATTATTTATGATTGTGATGAGTGATTTATAAAACAAATTTAAAATAAAAATCTCTTCTAGTCTGGTAATTGTTATTTAATTATTTAAAATATTATCTATATTGTTATATAACTTACTTTGGAGCTTCTAATTTCAGTACATATCGACTACCTTCCATATAAATTTTTAAATCATCACATTCTTCATAAAAATCTATAAAATTAAAAATATAAAAGACATCTGTTTTACAAAAATAACTATTTTTACAGACAATATAATGAATAAATTATTTATTAATTATTTTATTTTAATGTACATAATTATAAATGATTCAGCATACAACACTTCAATAAATCTATTCCAACTTGATATATTTTAACTTATTCACAAGCATAGGCATAATTAGATGGGTGCTTGGCTCCCCTAAAATTTTTTTTAGTACCCCTTAGTGTATAGAGATGTATAAAGGGTCTATGACTGTTTAAAAATTTTAGCACCCCTAAAATTTAAAGGCCAGTTGTACCCATGCTCACAAGTCACAGGATATCAGGATGACTATACTTAATTAAATTAATTTGTTAAAAATAGTGATACCGAAAATTATTATAACAATAGCATTAATTGAAATTAATATTTAATATAATAATATTGCTCATGACCCACAAGTTCATAATAACACAAATCTGAATCTAGATACATATATATGTTAAATACTAAATATTGAATTATATTTTGATTTTACTTTTTAGGTATTTTAAACCTAGTTGTTATTTAAAGTGGTCAAAAACAAAGGTTTAACATGAGTTTTTGAAAACTCTGTTTCATTATTAAACCTGAGTTAAACTCTGGTTTTATTTTATATTATTCATGGTCAACTTAATTAATGGTCTAGACTAGGGTGACCATAATAAGAAAAAAAAGGGACAGTTGTTATCCCCCCCCAAAAAAAAACCCTCATCCATATACATACACACAAGTATAGAGAGTAAGTTTAAGAAGAGTTTATGTTCTATGAATAACA
This sequence comes from Eriosoma lanigerum, assembly GCA_013282895.1. Lineage (NCBI taxonomy): Eukaryota > Metazoa > Arthropoda > Insecta > Hemiptera > Aphididae > Eriosoma > Eriosoma lanigerum. The sequence goes on from CM023360.1 coordinate 32,513,393, forward strand.
AAAGCGATAAAGGACAAACTATTGTTAAACTTTTATTAAACTTTACTTTAACTCAGGTTAAATTTGTCTATGAATAACATTGGTTATCTTAAACTTAATCATCTAAATAAGGGTTTATCCATAAGTATATGGTATTTGGTTATTTGTTTTGAATTTTAAAATATTGTTTAGAAAAATTATTACTTTATACTTATGCGACATAAACAAATTTAAAAGTTAATTTTTGTGAGAAGTAATAATTATAAAGTATCTATGAAACAACTAATGATTTTAACTCACCATCTTTTTCGACATAGGACGGAAGATTTTCATTTTTATTCATTTGAGTTTCATCATCATCAATTGGATAACAATCCGCAGTATTTAAACGATATTGTCGAGCATCAATGGTCAATAACTTTGGACGTAACACGTCCATGTTTTATAATTTCAAACGTGTTTATAAATAAAATTGTTTTATTAATTAATTATTATTGTATAAAAAAATAAATGTTAATATATATTATACGTTATATTATCATGATATAGGTATCGAGGATAACTAATTAGCAAAGTAGTTACCAATTTACCACGGTTATCTACTCAAGAGTACTTATCACTTTATCAGATCTATACGCTATATCAGTGATAACGTTTTATCAGGGATTTATATATAAGTCTAATCCAAACAAATGATTTTCCCTATACCTTGTTGTGTGCCTAAACTAGTTGAGTCTAGTTTAACACGATAAGTTTACACTTTCGGTTTACTCCGTCAGTTGTAAGTTGTTGGTAGATGGTTCTATCAGTCTGTTAGAAATAACTAATACTGGACTAAAGAGATATGATGGTTTTTTATTGAGTCGATTATAAACTATAAAACTAATTATTTATGTTTCACTATATTAAAATATACGTCGTTACTGAATTCACGGTTGAGATCGACTGACTACGACGAGCCGGACGGGCTAAGGCAGTGACAGTCCAAAACTGTACATTCAGCATTATGATTATACATATTATAATATATTAACATTATTGTATGTTAACTTAATATTACTAAGGGGTTCTTAACAACCTAATACCATTGATTATAGAATAGACTATTCCATAATCAATGCTAATACACAGACAATTTTTACATTTATGAATTTAATTAATTAAAATTCATATTTAAGATGATTTTTTTACATTAGAAGATATATATATAATATCTATAATACATTATATAAATACAATAATATATAAAATTTGGCGGGAAAATTGTGTGGCATCATACATATATTTAAATAATTTTTTTTTATTTATGTGTGGCTTACATATTTCATAATGAGTACCGCCATGAACTTTTGCATGTGCGACGAAGTACAACAGAATGTATTTGACGTCGAGAACTTTACGACGGAATAAACTTACCGTCGATTAATGTTTCCGAGTGCGACGCAACCGCACTCCTAACAAGAAATTAATTTACCCCATATCAGATTTTCCGTTTTTGCGTAGACCTTACTCTCAATCAATTTTCCTCCAAAAAACAAATAAAGAGTTTATTTTTTTAAACAAATAATATTAAAGTGAATATTATAGTCCGTAGTCTAAATAATAATTTTAAAAAAACTATATTCAAGAATTTTAATTTTTCGCGGAGGTATTCCAATTAGTAAATAGATTTCTGATCTGGGACACCCTGTTTAGTGTTTATTATGTATTAAAAATAAATAATAACTAACTATATGTTTCGAATGCAGGGAGTAAAATTGTTTTTGTCATATCTCCCCCCCCCCTCAAAAAATCTTAAATACGTTAATGTATTTTATAAAGCGGACGTTCCTCTTAATAAAAAGTTCGATTTAACAAAGTGGATGTGACATTATATAAATTGTAAGCATAGACTAGCAATAGCGACAGACACTCTTAAAGTTTCAATACTTCTGCATAATGGATTTATAAACATGAATATAACCTGAACGTCAAAGAACTAATTATTAAAACTTATTAACATAATCAATTAAATTAAATATACTTAAAATTGATTGGGTATTTTATATTATGAAAAAAAATATTATATAATTTAATTTTTATATTATTATACAGGCTATACCGTATTTACCTTGTAATATTTCATCAATTTTAGTGTTTTATAATAAAACCACTTAACAAACATTAAACCTTTGGTCGATTACTTTTAAATTTAAAGTATTTCTTTTGCTCAACTCAAAACATAAATAAAATTATTTTTTTATTTAATTTTATTATTTTTTTATTGCTCTACTCGCTTATTTTTCTAAATAAAAGATAAAACATAAAGTATTTTTCGTTTCAACCTAAATCATAAAAATGTCATTATGCCCTACACCCCTCGAAAAATGCATATTTTAATAACTTTAAAACTAGGTGATTTTTTTCTCTCAATTAATTTTCTTTGTTCCTCTCGCTTAAACTATCCTAAAATAATAATAATAATAATGAATAATCTTAAACAATTGTTATTAATGTTCAAAGAGTCAGTAGCGTAATTTGGGTGAGGGCAAATGCCCTTCTGTGATTTTACTGGAGAAAGTTATCATTTTGCCCTCCTCTAAACTATGTTTCTATTTTTCTAGTAGGTATAAACTTCATCATTTTTCAGAATAGGATCTATGCTTATGCAGAAATAACAAATCTTGTAATACAATGTGTAGACAAAATTATTATTTTATTATTATTATTATTATTATTATTATTATATAGGTGAATTTGTAGCAAATGGAGTTGGAGGCAATAGAAAATCATCATTAATTTAATGTTAAATGTTATTTTACCCCCTTAATTTGTATCCCAATTACGCTACTGCAAGGGGTTATAATAATGGTTATAGTGAAATAAAATGTTTTCTATTATTTATGAAATAGATAACATGTTAGATATTTAAACCTTCTCTTCTTTACCCAAAATAGGTACTTTGTACTCAATTATAGTTACAGTTCAAATAAAAACAAATTTACACACTTTTAAATATAAATATAAATTATATTTGACCCCTTAAAATTGCCTAAATGCATCTTAACATACACATTTCTTATCACTAAAAATTTAATCCTCCGACTTTAGCAAAATACTATAAACACTAAACAGTTTAATCATCCAACTTTACACTCGTTTTATACTTGCCTAATTGTTATTCATTTTACATCAATTTTATTTTTGTATTTTCAATAAAACTATTTTAATTTTTTTGTTTAACAAAACAGCACAATATTCATTATCTATGGATAACTCTAAGGAAACTAAGGTATGTAATACCCTACTACATATATATATTAAAATTGTCTTCATTTGCAAAATAAGACAATTATTCATATTTTACAATTTAATTATTAAGTATATTATTTTATAATTATATCACTCAGGCGGATACTTTAATCGATCATGCAAATATCAGTATTACAGAGGCGGATAAGCGTATTAATTCAACTATGAGTTTTAAAGAATACTATACTGTGTATATAATTGAAACCAAGTAATATTTAGACATATATTTGTTTATATCAAGTAGAAATTAAATATATTTTTACATTATGTATATAGAATTGACAGCGAAACCTGGGCTGAAACTAAAGGAATGCAAAAGTTATTATTAGCTACTCGTCGATATACAGACTTTGTAACATTACATAAGTATTTAGGAGATAAATATCCTTGGGTTGTAATACCACCAGTACCCGAAAAGAAACAATCTTTCATGTGGAACAGTGAAGCTGGGTCAGATACAATGGATCCAGATTTTATAGATAGGAGACGAGCAGGGCTAGAGAGTTTTCTCAAAAGAATAGCCAGTCATTATGAATTAGGTTACGACGAATGTTTTCTCAAGTTTTTAGAGGAATGTGATAATTGGATAGATTCGACAAAACTACCCAACAGTAAACTATTTAAATTTTATAAATAATACATGTATTAACTACCTTAGAATTATGTAGAACTATAGTATACATTTATAATTTGAATTCATTTAATTTTAGATATATTAAAGGATACAGAACTTACAATTAAAACAATGAGGGGTAAAACTTTGGATACACGATTTGAAGATATTAAAACATATAGCAATAAATTGCAGGTAAACACATACAATATACTGAAACATACTACCAAATAGAAAATTAATTTTTTTTGAAAACCAAATAGAAAATTAACGATTTGCATGAATAATGCTTTTAGAGTTCTATAAATAAAATATTAACTTACCGAGCAAAACAGGCAGAACAATTGCATACTGTAGATATGTTACATTTGCACTATGGTAGAATTTTCAGTGAACTTAGTGCTGTTGACAATGACATTGGTGATGCTGTTCAGGTTTTACTCATAAAATTAGATAATTAAATTTAATATTTTTGTCAATAATAATTAGTAAATTTTACTATTAATTAGAGAACGGGTCATTATATGGATTCAATTGCTGCAGCTATTTGTCCAGCATTAGATGATGAAGAAGTTATTATGGACCAATTAAAAGAGTATGTACATATTGCATATGTTTGTTCAAACTAAGATGTATTTTAATTAAATTACTCTTATTATTAAGCTTTATATTAATTATTTAGGTACTTGGCTTTCACAAACTCTTTGCACACATTTGTCAAAAATCACGATTCACTACATTATAGCTTAAATAATTTGAACAATATGTCAAGCAATAAAGGTGATTATAAATAATTAAGTACTAATATATGTTAATCCATAATATTATATAGTTTAATCAGATAAATAAAATTATTAAAAGTTATAAGTATTTTGTTAAATACAGGATGTCCCAGATCTATTTATTTGCAATATCTCCACGAAAAATTAAAACATTTTAATGCAGTTTTTTTCAAATTATTATTTAGGCAATCGACTATAGCTTTATTAATTATTTGAAAAAAGAAGTCGCATAAAAAATAACTTTATTTTTTAAGTTATATAAAATTTGAAGATAGCCATTTTAAAGAGTATATTTATATGAGAATTTTGATGTATAGAAATATGATTTTTCCAATAATTAAAAAACTTCCTAAAAATCGGAATCATGATTAAATTAAGAGATTGACATGTCAAAATTCTCATATAAATATACTCTTTAAAATAGCCATCTTCAAATTTTACATTTCTTAAAAAATTAAGTATTTATTTTTTTATGAGTCACATCTTTTTAAACAAGTAATAAAGGTAATAATATAATCCGTTGCTCATTTAAAAAAAACTGCATTCACAAATTTCAATTTTTCGTGGATATATTTCAATTAGTTAATTGATCTGGTACACCCTGTATAGATGTATAAATGGATAAAACAATAAAATTATTTTATCATAAATTATTATAGAAAAAAAATAATAAATAACTTATTAAAAAATACATATTTTGTTATCTAATAAATAAATAAATTGTAGAAACTAGTGGAATAATGTCCAGATTATTTGGTTATACGGCTGCAATAGCTGATCGTGATACAGCTGCAATAGAGGCTTTTGAAAATAAGAAGATAGAAGCTAAAGCAAATTATAAGTTTGTATAAAATAATAATTATTTATGAAAATCATATTAATTGAATAATAATTATATTATATGCTTTTTTATAAATAATAAAAAAATTGTATATAATTTATTTTATTTTAGTGAGTATGTTGAAAAATCACTTAAAAATTATAAAGAATTTGAAAAACAAAAAGACTTAGATCTTATGAATATTCTTAAAGATTATGTAGAGTTTCAAACTAAGTATGCCCAAAAGGTTTGTGTGTAATTTAAACTAATTATTAATACGAGAATAATTTTAATTTAATAGTATTAATACATTTTATTATAACAAGGTAGTTTTAATAATTATAAATTAAATGTTTATTTATATACGTAACCTTTGATGTCTTTGTCTTATACATAATATATGGTAGCAAATCTATTTACCGCATTGTTACTACAGTTTATTTATAATTAATATAATAGTAAATTAACTATTATCAAATTTTTAAAGTATAACATAAACTATGCTCTAATGTTGAATTTTTTTTAAGTATTTTTATTTGTATACAAAATATAAGTAGATAAATGTTCCTTTAAAAAAAAAATTACAACATTTAGTAATATTAATTATAAATAAACTTTAATAACATTTAGATTTTCTATGTTAAATATATGTATAACAAAGACAATAAATTTGGATATAGTAACAATTTAATATTGTTGATGATAATGTTCTTGTATGTCTGGATATTCTGGAGGTTTATCAAACTTATTTTTTTAACTATTCTTAATATTATAAACATTTAGTTTCTTGGAATAAGCTATGTAAAAAAAAATTTCCTTTTATCCCAATGTTTATAAATATAATTTTTTCTATTACCTTTCAATAATTGAAATTATGTTTATATTAATTTTTAACTACCATTTCTTAAAGTATTAATTAATAAATTAAATATATAACCAATAAGAAAATATAATAATGGCTATCCAGATTTACAATGACAAAGCATAGCGATACTAGTATGACAATTTTAAATATATTCAAATTTAAAGATATAAAATTAGATAATATTGAACTATTAGTATAATTATACATTTAAACATTCCTGTAAAATATATATTACATACTTTTCATAATACCTTAAGCTTTATTTGTTATACTTATAATCTATCCTACTATATGAAATAGAAACAAAATTAAGTAAACTTTAAACTTTTTTCAGGGATTACAAACATGGAAAAATATTTTACACAGCATACAAAGCATTGAATAAACCATTTCTATCATTAAATATCTTTATTATTCAAGTCAATTATTAATATAATTTAATTACCATTATGTACCTAAAGGGCTATTATACTAGGTCATTCCAAAATTGTTGAGAATGACCTTAAAAACTAGTATTGTTATTTATTTTATAGTTAAATCATTAACCATTTGTATATTTATCAAAGCACCGTTATATAATATTAAATGAACTTTTATATGCAATTAAAACACTTTTTATTTCATTATAATATGTCATTAGAACTTAAGTACTTATAGTCTAGGTAACCATATTTTAATACAATTCTAATTTTAATATCCATTCTCAGGGATTTAAAACAATACTTTACATTTTCATAATAGAAAATCATAATATGGATGTTTAATTTTTTTCTTGGAAATATCAACTTTGTTTCCCTCAATCACTATCTACCAATCAAATCATACTTATTAGAATGATACATAAAAATATATAATTTGGATTACTTATATCCATAAACACACATTCAGTATAAAACTTGGAAATACTAATCATTTACCCCAAAGAGTATTAAGCATCCTCCCACTTAATTAATTATTGAGAGAAATCAAACAATAGTCCAAAATACCTTAAAGTATAATCAATTAGAAATAATATTTATTTTATGTTTTTAATAGTCAATATTAATTAATTCAAAGAAAATTTTATATGGCGTTTCTGTTGTATATAGTAACAAAAAAGAAAGTTTGATGGTTCAACCTACTCAAAATAATAATAATAATAATAATAATGATAACAATTATTTAGTTACTAGTTACAATATAATACAAATTTAAATGTTATGTTAACTTAAATAAAATGATATACATATATCCATATTATACTATTTTTGAAGTTTACATTGGGAATAAATAACAAAAGGGAACGAATAAGGGTTTTTTTTTTTTTTAAATAGAGTTTTCGAATAGCTTTACTGTCACAGTGGCATAATGCCACTACTTAATAATGGATTATAGGAAAAAAAAAAGTACCTGTCAAAAATTATATGCATACATAATACGTCTTAACGACTATAGGTAGATATTTAAAGACTAAAAAACGATATATTTTAAATCTTAGTGGAATTATTTAAAAAATATTATATCATATAATAAGCTTTAATGTACCTATATGCAATTCCGTGTATAATAAATAATGACAATTAAAGTTTTTTTTTTTTTTTTTTTATAAACCAAGAGCTTTGAATAGCTTTTGCATTACTTCCTCCAACGATTTTAGTTAATCTATAGAATACATTTTAACAAATAAGTAAGTACCTAATTATTCTGTACAAATATAAAAACTGTAATTATTGTATAAACAACTGTATGACTAAATAAATATAATTATCATAATTAATTTATAAAAACAGCGCACTATGTTGCTATATAGGTATTTGCATTATTAGTTATTACATTTTGTAGTAGAACATTAAATTATATTAAAATTATGATATACATTTTTGGGAATGAATCAACAATGGTACAAAGTTGGAGGAGAACAGTTTATATAATAAATGTATTTAATAAATTACCCAAAAATAATTGTAAAATTAACTTGATTATTTGCGTTTATTCGAAATAATTAGGTGAAAATTTTCGATCTTCTTAACCTAAAATGTATTTTCAATTATATTTTTTTTTATCAAAAGACAATGTATACAGCGGTTCCGATCAAGGATCTGTGGTGGAATAGTGAAGTAAATACTAAATACTTAACTTGTTTTAATAGGTGGGTAGTAAGTTAGGGATATATGGTATATCTTATATACATAATTAGTAACAACAATAACAATAGATAAACAAATCTATATTTCTAGAAATATACTTTAATTCTTTGACTTAGGAAACAAGAAATAGTTTAAAGAACTTAAATTGTGTGAATATGGGGGATGGTCAACAGGTCAAGTCTTGGAAACATTTTTCTGGCCAAAAATTGAGCGACCATCACTACGATATGTATTGGAGTGTTATAGTTATCGGGCAGCAAGAAATCTTTCGATCTTTCCACAAAGCTGGTCTAATGCGTGTAATTCTTTTACAAAGGCGATCCAAAATATTTTTGTATAGAATTCAGCATTAACTTCCGGGAGACACAAATTCTTTGTGTACAATCCCTTGTGAATAAAAAAAATGCAATGTTTTCGTCCGTTTTCGTTGTGCTTGGCCTTCCACTTCTTTGCTCGTCATCAAGGGATTCACTGCTAGATACAAACTGACTATATCACCGAAATATCACAGTATCACGAGAAATAACTGACTTACTATAAACTTTATTTAACATTTGGAAAGTTTCTATAGCACTTTTTCCTAACTTGACACAAAATTTGATCGCAATTTGTTGTTCTTGATTTTTTTAATACTGAAATTACAACCGCAGTCACAAATAAATAAATGCGATTATACTGTCCGATATTATCCAATACACGTGAAAATTCCTACACATGATTATGAGTATTATGGTAATTATTTCCCAGAATTTCATAATAATCTCGATACAAGTGTTCATTTTAGAATAGTTGTCTAAAAACTTATGGGACGCACTGTGTACACATATGAAAATATTAACTTTATCATATAAGCTCATTGTGCATTTTTTCATAAAATAAAATATCATTAGGTACCTACTACTAACTTAGTTACTATAATAGTCCTTAACAGTTGAATAGTCTTACATAATGATTCACGACAGATGGAGAAAAACCAAGAGGTAGGTATTATATTTGTATAGGTATACCTCGTCAGACTTTAATATAGATAATAGTTTTATTTTACCAAATATTGAACATGAATTGTAATGATTTAATATTTTAATGTTCAATTTTTGCAAAAATACATCTTGTACATATTATGTTATCATAATGTAATTTTGACAAAAATTATTTTTAAATATTAAATTAAATCATTGATTTAAAAAAATGTTGATACTTTAGGAGTCGCAAATCGATACCTCTATTAGTTATATAGACCATAATCAAACGTAAATCTAATGAAAATTACAATTTCTATTTGTGTTTTGTGTTATTTTTATACGTGTGTACCTATGTCACGTATATGTTATATCCAAACTGTGTGCACTTTCGTGTGGTCACTAAGGCGATACGCGCGCGCGTGTGAGTGTGTGTGTGTGTCCGGTGTTCACGAATTGTAGCACGACGAAATAAAATATCGACCGACATCGAAACGAGTGTCCGCCTACACGCATCCGAACCGTCATTATATATTAAAATATATAGGTAATATATTATTTATATATATATATATTATTATCGAGTTCTAATAGCGAAATATCGTCATTAGATCGTCGCGTCCGCACAGTCGGATGACGTCCAGCGACGACTTGCGACGGATCGGATCTACGACGGCGTGTCCGGCTGCCTCGAGACATCTGCACTCACCGTCGGCCGTGAAGAAAGTCGACGGTGGCGTGTCCGTATGGGGCATAACCGTCGGATCGAATTGTCAGATCGCGTTGCCCGTATTCGGCACTCTATTCTTGATCGTCGGCTTGGTGCTCACAGGTATATTATTTTAAACAATGATTATGCGCACGCACCGATCACATTATCCAGAGCACCGACCGTGTGTTGGATTTGGGTCGCAGCCGGTGATCAGCGGGTGGGGAAGAATTATTTTAAACCCTAAACAAATTTAATCACATTTCTGCTGTGGCTCGGGTCCGTTGAAATTGTTTTATTGTATGGGATATTCTAAATTCACAGAAACACCTATAAGGTTAACATTTTTAAGAACTTTAAAGTAGGTGGCGCATATTTTATTCTCAACAAACTACACTACAGAATATTTTGTTATATATATTTCGATGATGTATTTAAAAATATATACAGTTAGATACTTAAATATATCCAGTGTCACAACTAACGGTGGTGCAAGTGGTGTAACACACCCTCAATTATGGCCAAATCATAGTAAAGACCCGATCGATGATTTTTTAATTTATAATACTTTAAAAAGAGTATATCTAGTTCAGTGGCGTATTTAGAAATTTTTGCTGGGGGGGTCCAGATAATTTTTCTAGCACAATCTAGCATTACTCATATTGTTGTAAATTATATTAACATACCTGAGTGTTTAATTTTTTATTTACATTATGCGAATCGTCGTCATCACGTGATCTTTTCACATTTATGCTACTACTATGAGAAGTACTCGCCGTTAAAAAATTAGTGATTTTAGACATATTGCACAGGAAAAAATTATAACTCAAAACCGAAAAAAGGGAACAAATTCATTAAGCAGTTAATAATACAAATTACATAAAGAGTGTCTGTCGATCAGTATCAAATTCTTGCTAAATGCTAATATTAAGTTATTATTAGAATTATCAGTATTTACATATCAATAGGGTCATGGGGGGGGTCCGGACCCCATGGACCCCCCCCATAAATACGCCACTGATCTAGTTGTACCCTACAACACATGTTGTTGTAGGGCACACATTACATATACTATTTAATATAATTATAAATAATTTATATTATACCGTTTCTTCTTCTTTTGCTGGCATTTATTACTCTCCCCTGTTATGAACTATTGTTCTCTACTCTCGTACTTCTATTTTCTTGAGATCTTCTTCCACTGTATCTATCCATCTCTTTCTAGGCCGTCCATGAGGCCTCCTACACATAGGCCTCCATTCCAGTACCGCTCTAACTGTCTCTTCCTCATTTCTGTGCATTACGTGACCAAGCCATTGTATCCGCTGACCACTTATGAAGCTATTGATTGGTGTCAATCCCAGCTGATCCTGTAGTTCTCGATTAAATTCTCTTCTCCGCGCACCTGTTCTGTTTATATGGTTTACCTATAAAAAATTAAAAACTAAACTATAAAATGGTTATTGTCTATTGGTATTATATATTAGTCATAAAAAACAACTGAAGCTAATATTAATTATAACTTTATTAGTATACTATATAATATTAGTATATTACAGTGATACTAATATATTATTTTCATAGTATTCTATATTTCTATACACACTATACACATATTAAAATATCATCTCTAAATTAATTACCTCCGAACAGGGACAGCGCATGGTTTTCTTCAACACATTTATACTTAAAGTGTTCATAAACAACATAAGTTTTAATCTACTTTGCCCAGAGTCCCACAAAATGTAGCGCCGTCAATGTTCCTGAAATATTAACTTCTCTACTCCAATCCATTATGTGATAAATATAAATATTGTAAAATCAATCAAATAATTTTAAGCTGATTACTGTTTATACCATAATAACTAGTTTATTGGGGAAACTATAGGGTTGAGCACAACCTAATATTAAAAATAAAAATTACTCCGAATATTCTTAAACAAGTGCATTCACAGAAATTTTTCAAGGGGGAGGGCAAAATATTTAAATAATTTTATAATTTTCAGTTACACTATCCGAATAGTGCTAAATTATGGTTTTTAAAATATTTTCTTTCATAGGTATAGGTAAAGGTAATTCAGTAACCTAAGAATGATTAAAAATATTTATTTAGCATTACATAGGTAATGATTATAATAATTGACTAAAAAAATCCAAGGGGGACAAATGCCATTTTTTCCCCTCCCTGCGAACGCCCATGCTAATACCTAGTATACCCATAGAATAAAACTAGCCTACCTACAAATGTTAAGGGTATATCGTAAAATAGAATATCTATTCGTATTATATTATATTTTATGCACACACAAAAAAAGTGATTATTTTCAGTAATATCTTATGGATGGGTCTCCGGCGGCAATGGAAGCGAAGACGATTCGAAACGCAAGTTATACACGTCGACGGACAATGGACGATTGCTGGGACCTATATGCTTGGTCGTGTCAGTTGTAATGTTTGTCGCGACAACCGTGCTCCGGATGCTGAGCACGAACGCTCGTTTCCGGCAGACCCGCGTCGGATTCCACTGTCCCGTCCACGGAGACTTCTTTCCCATTAGTCCCGGACCCGACCCGAGGAAGTTCTCCTGTGAGTCCACAATAGAAAATAAGATTATTTAATGTTACGAATTTAAGCTAAATGTTTAAATTATTAGTTGTGATGAGTCGTGACTAAATAACTATATGTATATATAACAGAATGTAAAATTTCGTAACATAAACCGTAAAAATTAAGTTTCATTTAAAAAAAATATATATATACAGTTCCGAAACCCGAGACACGTAAGCAATAAAGCAATACGTAAAATACATATTATTTTATCAACGTTTGTCTATTAATACGAGTATTTTCGCATTAATTATACAAATTTATTCGTTAAATTCAAAATACTTTTTACACATTTTACATTTTACATTTAAACCTAATATTTCAACGTACGCAAGGCTGTATAATAACCTAATCTAACCTAAGCTAAGCTAACCTAACCTAATACCTGTAGTATTAGGGGTTCAACACCCTTGAAATTTTATTTTGTTTAAACAAATTGTACTATTATACTATTATTACAATCCACCCCCCCCCCCCAAAAAAAAAAAAAATTGTTTCCGACTACAGCCTTGTATGTACGTACCCATTACGGTAAATCAAAATAATTTATTTAATAAGAAACTCAAAACAAATATTAATTATTTGAGTTATGATGTGTTTATATTAAGATAAATTATGAATCATTAATTTAAATTATGGATGATTTACAGTTTCTACGGAAAACGTCGCTGAGTCACCTTGGATCTGTAACTGTTTGAACCGATTCAAAGATGACTCGCAGGAGACATTAACGGTCGAAGACTTACCGCCGCAATGTCCGCACAACGGCACACATAGCTGCACCAGAAGTCCGAGTCCACTATCCAATTGCCCGACGCCAAAACCGTTTTTGATATTCACTGAATCTTCTTCCCACGGGTATGGTAAAAAATAAACGACAAATGATTGAAGGGATGTTTTTAGGTAATTCAGATGATGAATTGATTTTAATTTTGATGATTCAGAGGTAGTGAGAATTATTATGGAAATGAATGTAGAAGGTAAGAGGGGTTGAGGAAGACCAAAGATCAGGTGGATAGATGGAATGAATGTGATATCGATATGAAGATAACTGACATGAATGGATGAAATATAGACGATCGAAATCTATGGAGGTGTAACGTGGAAGACATCCAAATATAATATTTTATATTTAAAACTTTATTTTTATTTTCTGTATCTGAAAATAAATACAAAACATAATACGAGTTATTTCCTATCAATGCCAAATTCGTTACGTGAATACAACTAAGAGTCATATTGTTATTAAAATTTTACTGTCTGTTATGTATAATAATTTATAATATTATACCGTATTATAAACATATAGAGCTTGTAAGGAACTGTACAGCGGCAACACGTTGTTTCCGGATGAACCGTTCGGAACAATTCGTTCTCTTTCCGTTCCCAATAACAACATGGCAGTGGCGTGTTTTCCTATTCAACGTCCGTCGGAACCGTACTTAAACGTACCTGAAGATCCGTGGTCGCACAAGAGGTAATTTATTATAAAACTATTAAGTTCACAGTGCGAACGATTTTAAGATATATTAGGTATAATAAATAATAAATCATTATTTTTGTAGTTGAATTGGTCATAAGGTGTTACAATATAAAGTAGGTGGATAAAGTCTAACTTGTATTTCACTAATCACTATACAACAGTTCCCGACACCATATAATAATTAATATATTCAATTTGCGGTAACGTGTAATCGGCATTTTATTAGCTGTTATATGAATTGATTTATCAATTCATTGGCCAAGTACAATTTACAATTTTGAACCCCAAATCGTCTATCTCAATATCTTTTAAAGCTAAAATAAAACGTATGCATAATATAATTTATAATTAATGTTGTATGTAATTTGTGCATTATATATGAATAATTTAATTATAAAAAAATGATTATTTAATATACCTGTAAGAACATTTTAATTTTTGAGAAAGTCTAACTAATGTTTAATATGTATTTAAGTACACAAATTAAAAAGCAAACAATTTTAATAAGAAAATATATTTTTGATTATTACACTTACATAGTTATATCTAACTAAATATTTTTAGGAATAATATTTTAGGTCAAATTTAATTTTAATATTCACAAACATTTCCTTACTTTCAGTCCTGCAAAATGATCAATAACATCGTCAAAACTCAGGTTTGCTGTGATATCACATTCAATTGATATTCCCAGAGCATCTAAATTGTGTTGGCTTAACGTAGAGCGTAATCTATTTTTTATTATTTTTAATGATGAAAATGATCTCTCACTAGAACAGTTTGTAACAGACATCATTGTAGGGAAAATTTGAAGCACGTTTCTACATTTTGGAATGCGTGTGATATTTGCATATCTTTAATAAATTTAACACATTTTTTTTCTCAAATTATGATAAAAAGGTATACAATTAATTTTGTTTGCCTGTTGTTGGTGTGCCTAGTGCAAATGTCCCATTTGTCTTTGCAAAAATATGACACTGTGTATATGCGGTATATGAGAGCATAAAAATATGCGAACGCCTAAAGACGGTAATAGTAGTAGTAAAATAACACCTTGCCATTTTATATAATTAAATCATATAACGTCATACCGGACTCCATTATGGTGCAAATACGGATGTAAATAATTTGATTTCGTTGGGAATTTTCTCTGTCGTGATTTCTGGAAGACACGATTATATAAAAACGATACATCATTTTTCGGTCGTTCGCCGTGCGTGACTACCGCGGATCACTGACCGCAATAACCGCAATAAATATAGTAATTGTTCCGTCAGCACCGCAAACACTGAGTTAGTACAACGATCGCCTAATCAGTTAAGATACTTCTATTAAATATCTCGATCAAGATTGACCATGTCATTTGATTATATAGGCCTGGTGTAAACGAAAATCTATTTTAATTACCATAAAAGTTTAATATAAAATGTAGAAAATTAATATTAAGTACTAATAAAATTGTTACAAAATACTTTTTATTACAACAGTCTAATACATTAAATACATTCCATATGTATGCAGAAATAGTTTAACGCTGATAATTTTTTAATTTTTTTTTAATCGCTGTAAAATGTAAATTGTAATACGAATTAATACTGGTTTTAATTTTTTAGACTGAGTTGTCCTAGTTTGCCATCATCGGGAGATGAATTTCCAGAACCCGATCACAAGCCTTTAACGCCACAAGTAGTTAAGGTATCACGAGAAATTAAATTCGTCGTACCTATAGAGAAAAACTCGTAGAGAATTTGAATAAATTCAGGGAAAAAAATCGATAACAAACTATAAATAAATATAAAATATAATATACAATTATAGTAGTATAATTATTAATAATGATTTGTGAACCATGTTCGTTTTTTACTATATACCTAATGTACAAGACGTCTTTAATTTAGTATAATTGCAATATCTTCTAAATATATTATATTAATAATATTATTGTTTAAAATTTTAAATATATTTTTTGGTCAAAGAACTATATTACTATATAAGTTATAATTTAAATTACAAAACATATTTCAGTAAAAGAGCATATATTTTTATACTTTAAATTATAATATATGATTTAAAGAATTTGAAATAAGTTTAAATAAGCATTTATTAATTTCAATATGTTTAAGTCAATAGAGTGATTTTGATCATATATATAATTTATATATTTTAGTTAGTATGGTTTGATTTGACGTTGTATCAAGGATGTATCAAGAGGGTAAAGAACGAAATTTCTTTTTATGTATTCATATACGATATATTATATAATACAATTTTGTAATAATAGCTTCTTCAACGTTTTCGTTTTCTTGTCCTACAGTTTGAGATCTTATTTTTAATGGACTAAAATAAACATATTATAATATGTTTCTATTATACTTTTTATTTCTTTAATATAAAAAGTAAAAACACGGTGATATAATAATGATAACTTAAACAAAACGATTTTAATTTAAAAAAAGCGTCATAACTTGTATAGTGTACACTATGTACCTACAGGGACCATCTACAAATAATTATTATTATACAAAGGACACAAATTATTATAGTCTAAACATAGTTTTATCGTCTTGACGTTTACATTTAAAACTTGACATATTAAAGTTTATACAGATGTTTTTGGTATAGCGTTCACATACTACATATACCTATAATATAATATATAAAACTATTTGTTTATATGACCCATTTCATCAAACATTTGATCCCATTAAAAATGTTGAAGAGGATTGACTTAATCTAATTACTTTAATGCTTAATAGTATATGCATAAGCGTAATAATATTTAATTACTAGATACCTAATTTTATATTTTAAAAATAAAAATAAATTTAAATATATTATATATTTAATTTTCACATGAACCTTATATTATGTAAGATAAATAAAAAGCCGTGAATACTAAAAGTTATTATATGTTTAGACAAAAAATAATCAAATACGTTTGAAATATTATCATATAAGTATGTATAATATCTATATAAATACCTATTAAAAATTTCAAGTGTCTATGACCATTATTTATTAAATTATCACAAAATGACAAAAATAAATTTCGTTAAAAATTAATTTCGGCGATTTTTACCGTTTATTCGTATTTTTGAGTATGTTTTCCGTTTAAGAAAACTGTTGGGTAATTCGAAAAACAAAGTAATTAAAATATCACATAGATAAAATTATTTATCAGAATAATACGATATTTTAAATTTATATCCAATTTGAAATTATATTGTAATATGGAAGAAATATAACGCTATAATTTTACATATAGTAATTGTATACATTTTTGTTAAAAACAATTCAGTTCAAAGAACTAATAAAATAATATGCTTAACAAATAATATTTATTCAAAAATTATAGCATAAATCAACCGCAGAAGTTTTTTTTTAGCGTGAAAACAGTACAGAAATAATTTCTCTGATTCTCTGAAATGTATTTACTATTATGTTTTGTTTAGTTTAAAATATTTTATAAATAAAAAACTCGTATCAAATATAAATAAAGAAGAGAAAAGCACATAAATAAACTTGTTTAATTAAACATTTTATATGCATATATTTAAAAAACATTTGTCCATATTATTTTATTTACACTAACTTTTAATGGCATAACATAAAATTATATTTTTAATCGGCCAACATTCAGTTGTACCGTAAACAATTCACACGATGGCTAATGTGTTCTCATGCATCCCAGGGAAACCTAATTGAGCTTCTTGCATTATTCTTAATCTCGGCCCCATAGGTACTCCGAGTTTGTGCATTCTTTCCTCGCTCATATATGGCAATTCTACCAAGCCGATTTTTTCCTTTTCGAATGCAATCGCGTATTTCTGAAAAGAAAATTAAAACCAAGTTACAACCTAACTAAATATTTTTATATTGAAAACACATTATCCAATAGTAAATATAATCGACAACAGTGGCACATTTAAGGGGAGGGGGGGGAAATAATTACTCCGGGCGGTAAATATTTTATATATTATGATATATTCAGCTTACAAGAAAGAGGATTATACAATTTTGCCCCAGGGCGGGAAATGTCTAAATGCACCACTGATCGACAATCGAAGTAAATTATTTTTAAATATTGCGATTATAAATAACTTGGTTCGTGAATCATTTCATATATTTACAAACAATACAGTTACAATGAAATTGTATTACCTCGTAACCTAGTTTCTTTAGGAACAGTCTTAAAAGCGGTGGCTCGTCACCGAAAAATTTGGTAAGTTTCTTCACTTTAGTCGGACTCGAGTTAGTTTGTTCTGGACCAAGTGATTGGAATGCACGGGGAATTGAATGCGAACGTATAGAAAGCATATTCGTTTGTGTTCTCAATGCAGATAGTTCATTTCGAATTACTTCCATCTCTTGAATCATGAGATGTTGGGTTCTCATTTCTGACGAAAGGTGTGCGACACTTCTTGCGAGGGTGACAACGTGAGATTCCAAACGTTGAAAACGTTTATTAATACCCTATAAAATAATTATGAATTGTTTTATTTTTTATACATTAATTTATTTTGTAATGTTTTTTTTTATGATTTTTAATAAATTATAAATAATAACTCGTTTCTTCAGTTTAAATTTTTTTGTCTTAAACAAATATTAAAATAATTGTTCAAATAATGTAAAGATTAAAGTGAAATACTTGACTCATTTTTTATTATTTTTTTTTTTTTTAATAAAATATATTATATAGATAAAGGTAATATGAATATTATAATATATATGTAATTTAACGCCCTAAGACTCACTTTAATGTCCTTAACAGTTTTTTTTCGATCATCCGTTATTGATCTTCGATGTCTCTCACGATAAGGTTTACTGCTAACTGATGAAGGAATTGAAGACATGCTACCATACATACGTCTACGGTTAACTCTGGGATCTGACGGTTGATATCTAGGACCACCTCCAGATTTACGAACCCCTAGTAATTTGAGTACCTGTACACGTGTTAATGATTAAAGTAATGATATACAAATAGGGTGAAAAATAAATATTAATTACAAACCTCAGAATACATAGTTTCTAAACCTTCTAACTGCTTCCTTATTGTACGTACATCGCTGTTGACAGTTTCATCATCACTGCTCGCTTCTTCGTCAAACATTGAATCCATATCACCAACACTACTTGCTATAAAAATTGTTTAATATTTGTTAATATTAGTAACTATTTATTTTAATTAAACTATTTTAATTTTCTTACATTGAAGTAATATTCTTTTTAAATCTGGTCTTTTAATAGAACTCGATTGTCTGTGTGATTTTTCTTTTGGTGCTCTGTTTGACCACACAGTTCGTTGATTAGACGATTGGCCTCTAGATTTAACTAAATACTCAGTTCTACTATAAATTAACATTATTTTTTATACACAAATCATTAAATACAAAACAATTTTTTTTTTAATTTTACTGTTTATGTATGGGTGTTTGTCTATCATCGGATGATCCATCTGGAGACAGTGGTGGTAAGGGTGGAGTTACAGATGATACACTGTCACTTAATGTTGATGGCACACTAACTTTAGACGGATCAAGAATTTGTCGTAATTCAGTATCTACATAATCCATCCATTGACTTTGACCTTTTTTCGCTTTAAACAGAGACATTTGTGATTAAATATTAATTTCTAATTAATTATTTATATATAGAAAAAAATAATAACAAAACATAATTTAGGATTCTTTATATTTTCAAAACATAGAAGAATTTTTGGTTAAGTTCTAGTATTAAGTTATATGTTAAATTATTTAATAATTGAAAATTCAATAAAAAAAATAATAATAATAATAACAATAAAAGTATAATATTATTCTTTATGAGATATAAAATATACCTTTATATAATATTAATTTATACCTGGGTTTGTCTGTATTTCGGACGATGATTCCGGACTAGCAGTAGAATTCTGAGCTTTATCACTACTATAAACAGTACTACCACGTCCAGAATCAGATTGACCTCCACCACCCAATCGACCATCCGAGCTAGCCCCGCTTATCGGACCACTAGCAGCTCTTTGTTCTTCCAACTTATTTACATCATCCAAAGAACTTGGCTGAGATTTAAAATCATCTCGTTTGCAAATTTTTCTTCCGAGGTATCTGTCACTAGAATATTGAACATTGCTTTGAATATTTGTCTCGACAAGATTATCATTTGATTTTGATCTCGGAAATGACGCCAAAGTGTCTTGGCCCTTGACAGATAATGGAATTTTAAAACATTCTTGGGATTGTGTAGGAGCAGGAAGTTTCTTTTTTACGTATAACGGACTAGGGTTCTGATTAATTTGCCCATAATTAGACTGGACTCTGACTTCGTAATTAGTTCTGTGGGTATCGCTATAACTTAGAGAATCTGGTTTTCTCATATCAATCACCCTGTTGGTTTGTATAGTATGAGGTCTATCATACGTTCTTGATGGTCCTGGATTTGGTTTACATTGTTCCGGCGTTTGATACACATTTTGATTAGGTATATTGATGGCTAAATTTTTCATTTGGTTATTTACTGCCAAATACACTCCATGTTGGATTAATTGGCTGTGTGGACTTAATGGTGGGTCTTCTAATTTTACTGGGGTTGGTATTGGAGTTTCTGCATTATTTAAGTTTGACTCAGATATTTGATCATTTTTAGACTTTGAGAATCTTGTTGTTATCATATCTTTAATACGAGACGAAAATTTCTTACTATTATTTGGATCTTCAGGGGTAGAATGTGAAGGTCCAGCTCCATAAGGATCAGCACGTCTATAAAATAATTAAATAATTAATAATATGTAGTATAATATTTAAAAGTTTAAATCTTACTGTGGAAATCCATTAGAGTCATCTTTAAATATTGGAGATAATTCTGTTGGAGGGTCTAAAGACTTTAAAGGTTCAGCCTACGAAAGTATCATAATAATATTATTTAATGGTTATGTAAATGTCAATGTGTTTACAATTTTACTTACCTTATAAACATATTGTTGGCGTGCATTGTCATTTAACATAACATAATGATGTGGTGTATTATATTGATTATTGTTTTGAGGAACATTATTCTAAAACAAAAGTTACTACGTAGTATGCACAAATGCACAATTGTATTTATAACGAATTAAATTTTAAATTAAATTATGGTTTACATACTACATTTAAAGATTGTTCTGACCACGCTATTTGTACATTCGGTGTATCAGGTGCGATTGATTTTGGCCTTTTTTTGTATTCATTCAATATAGGTATTTTTAAATTTTTATCCACATTACTAAGCACCACTTCTCTTTCAATCTAAAAAATATATATCTACGTGTAAATATATTTTTTATATAGGTACAATAAATTATTTATAATATAACCCATTATATATTTTCTTATATCTAATTAAACGCGTTTAAATTATTTTCTTTATATTAATATTTGAGTTTTTAGCTATAACCTAGAACAACTTATAGTAACGTTTTACTTTAAATTTTTTTATAGGTTGGTATATATTTTAATATTTTTATTGTAAAAGAATTCTAATATAACAAATGCATCGAGGTTGTATAGTTTATTAATTTTTACTTTATTTATTTAAGTACTACAATTTATATTGAGATTTTTTAACACGTTCTCGGAAATTGCTTTCCTACATCAAACAAACACCGCATTTAAACATTTCCATCAATCCTAAATTCCTGAAAAATAAATAAATTTAAATCCTTCACACACGTAATTTTTAGTTATGAAATTTTACTCTCGTATATCAATATAGTATCTTGGTCACGTCAACGTTCTCATGTCCTAATCAGTAATCTCTCACCAATCATATACAATGATATTGTGTGTTGACTTTCCCCAAATTACCTGGGAAACATTCCCACGCGTCATTATGTCCATCATATTCTCATGATAAAAAAAAAACTGTACATATTATAAAGATAATAGAATATGTTCGACTCACCGGAAATTTACTGGAATGTGTGTGGATTTTATTACTTGACCCAGGCAACGGCGTTGATTCATTGTACAGCGGATATGGAGGCATCCTATAAGGCGGAGGGCCAGCCGTTGTTTGTTGATAGTTCTGTGGACTTTTTGCCGGTTTTGGTGGAGGCACCGGCTTGGTCAGTCCTAAAACCCCTACGGACACAAACAGGTATATGAATAAACACCATTTTTACTAAGTATATGTAGACGAAAAATTACAAGGTGGGTACGGTAAAGTTTCTAATGAAGGTTCGGAAATGGACTTCCTATCACGACTCAATCTTTTCACTTGCCGGACGGTATTTCTGCCCGGACCGGGCCGGACAGCAGACGAATTGGCACAAGTACACATTGTCGAGCAGACGAGTGTGCAGATCGACTAGTCGGTGCATAATGTGTAGCATATGAGATCTTATGTCACAGAACGTGGATTCTAATATAACAGAATAAGTGGCCCGTGCCGCGTGTACAGAATTTAATAGTGCGTCTTGTTATCACTGTTGCGAGACCGATTTAATTATGTACGTCCGTTAATGGAAAATAAGGTTTAATAGAAATCCGCGAACACGTACAATACTATATTCATTTTTTAATTCGTCGTTTCATAATATATTATCCTTACTCTATGAAAGATTATATTTATGTGCGACTTAAAAGAATGTCAAGAAAGATAATATAACTACTATAACTTGAGCGGCGGCATACGTCTATTAGTCTCTAATCGTTTTTAATTGGCCTTAAAAAAATATATATATATACCCGATATAATTTAGTGATCGTTAAAAAACTGTTAATTATATAAATATTTTTTTTCATTACATAACCGTTGATAATGACTATTCTATTTCTCTTGAAGAATCATAAACATTTAAGAAAATCATATTAGACAAATACGGTTAATAAACAAATCTCAAATTGCGTATGTGTGTATGAAACGGAGCATAACGGATTATGTCGGAAAAAGAACGTAAGGATTTTTAGCGGAAATTCGTTAGTTCCACAATGCTACTATGGAAACTCACGCAACCAGAAATCCGGAGGAGGGTAAAGCTTTCTTGTCCAGAACATGCATACCTGTTGAATTATTAATATTAACATATTTTTCAATGTTAAATTTATACTCGAAACGTAACGGTCGTATTAATTCAATTCAATTGAACTTAATATAATACACTAAATTCAATATGAATATAGTGTAATAACAATAATATAATACGAGATATTATTATTCAAAGAAATATATTTAATGTGTTATTTTCACGCGGTCCTACGTGCTACGTGTATCTGTTATAAATGATAATCTATATTTCCGTGATTGACAAGAGTAATCGATGTATAATGTTAACAAAACATAACACAAAAACGTATCATTAAAACGGTTTTATACAAACATATACCTACTATACGATTGCGATCACGTACAACCCAAAATATATAATATGGTGCTACAATAAATTAGATATGCCTCATTGATCAATTGAAACGTTACATATTTTTAACTTTATAGGATGCATTCTCGTTATAGACATATTATTTAAAGAAAAAATGAAAACATTCAACGGACTATATTAATTTATTAATATAGGTATATTTTACTTAATTTTACATATTTTAATTTGTTATTAAAAAAATATACATTTAAAAACGAGTTTCAAAAAAACGAGAGGTATTTTTTATACTCCCATTTTTCATTAATTTTATTATTATTCGTCACAAAATAAAAAGCCACCTGTCGTAGATTTTGAAAAAAACCAACACCAGGTTTCAAATGACGATAAGATAATTACGGATTCTCAGTGGCTCGAGAAAAACCGCCAGACATCTAATTGTCTATTGTACACGTAACCCCTCGACTTCCGGAATGATATATATATATATATAGGATATATATTACATTATAAAGAACAATAAAAAATAATAATATTAAAAAATATAATTCGTGTTACAGGTGTGCCAACTGTCCGGTCAGCCACCTGCAATAGTAGTGTATATTATATGTTCGATCAAAACAAGGTCTGTTTAACTGTTATTTAACGATTATATATAATACATATATATATATTTATTTATTTATCTACATAGTATGTTCACGAAAAGGATAAAAGGTGTGGAAGCAGAGTAGGAATTGGTTATTCTATAGTGGTTTCAAGGTGAGCAAATACCTTAGCTGCCGCCACTGTTGTCTCTCATGTTCAATTTGCTCGAGGCGTTTTTCTCCCACTATTATTTTTATTTTTCCATTACCACACATATACATTTTTTATTGTAGTTTGATTACACACGTCTGATATGATAAATCGCATTGTGTTCTTTTCTAGAAGTGAAATTCATCAAAACATCAGCTATAATACGATCATAAAGCACCTTTCTCCCATAATCCCAATATATACTCGAGTTGCAAGAAGAATAGATCGATTTAAAATATAATTATATTATACTTGTATTATATTTAATGTCGCTGACTGCCGAAACGTTTAATGTTTTTTAAGTTTTAGTAAAAATATTACAATCATTGCTTGGGGAGTAAGTGCCACTTTTAATTTATAAATAAAATAAAAGACTGTAGAACTTTAATCCTTAATTTTTATGGAAACACAAATTCTTGATATATAGTAATTTGTAAATTAATTGCAAAAGGAGAATAGTATATAATATTAATATGATTAAAATTAAAAACATGAATTGCTATAAATACAAGACAGAAACCTATAATACAACATAACCAATAACTATATCATATTTATTAATATAACTATAATAAGGTATACAAAATAAACAACTTACCATTAATTACAATATGCAATTTTTTATATAAAAAATATAGTCCCAATTATTACTGTAGTTTTTAAAGTAAGTACGACTGTACAATGTTTTATTGTATTACACGAAAATTTCGCATAGAAAAGAGATAATATGTGTTAATGGAAAAATTTTTGGAAGGAGTGAGAAGTTTTCACTTTTTTTACCTTGATTGATAATCATTATGTAAATTATAAATATAATATATATCAATATTAATAAAACTAGTAATCTAATTAAACATATATTATATTATCCTATATCCTACATATGTATATATTATTACGGAGTGGTAGTATGAAATATAATCAAGAGTATAACTTGAGTTATAAGTCCATGAAAAACAATCCGTTATAATACGTGTTATATAAATTAACTTTAAAAAAAATAGGTATACTATAAATATTCTGCATGATTTTATCATTAAAGCTCATTGCGATTGTGTAAGATTTTAAAAAAAGTATTTAAGATTTCATAATTTTCTATCGATGTATTTATGATTTTCATGAATATGAATATTGATTCATATAATAAGATAACCTACCTAAATAATAATGAATAATGATATATAAGTAGATACTTATAATCTATTAAACAATTATATAATATACGTTAATAAATTTATGATTTATTTTATTAATAAAAACTCGAGTACACTAATTTCAAAATACTTTAGTACAGTACTCAAACATTGTATACCTAAACTGTATAGTGAAATAAATACGTAAGTATTAAAACAAATTGGTACTACAGTGTTGCGTTTTTTGATCACATCGTAATTAAACCCGATAAACTTAAATTAACCACATATTTATGTAATATTTTTATAAAAGAAAGTAGATACACCTAAGATAAATAATCATACATATTATAAAAACGTTTTAATATTATTAAATAGTTATTTCAATTGTAAATCATTAAAAACAATGTAGATACATATTAACTAAAAATATTGTTCTTTGGATGTACCCTATATATTTATTTTTAATGTAAAAACCGTACTATATTTATTAACTATATTGTAAAACTATTATTACGGTGTAATACAAATTTATTATAATTTATAAGATATACGATATACGCACCCTAATAAAATAACTAATATCTATATTATTATAAAATTGTTATCAAGTTATTAAAATTAATCAGAATATCATATATTACCTTATAGGTAATAAGGTATCTTAAATACATGAACAATTTAATTTACCTATAATTTATATAATATATAATAAAAAATAATAATATATAAGTAAAATATAATATAGTTACTTAATACTTATCACCATTGATTATATATTATATATGAGACTTTCATAGATTTTAACATGAATAATATAATTTGTACCTAAACTGCAGAGTAAACTATAATACATAATTTAAGTATTTCAAAATTTTAAAATTATCATAATTTTAAAAAATTGGTACCTATATAATTATTAAATATTTAAATAACTTGAATTATAGGTGTATTTGTTAATAAAATTATACATACGTATATAGATATTTATACATGCTCAATATTTTTTTTAAATATATCAAATTATATATTAAACGTTATTTTTTTAATGGACCAGTATCATTAAAAATATTCTCCTCTTACACTATGACCGACAGTCACGCAACTTTTATAAACATGAAAATATGTTAATTGACAGTCTAGGGAGGTATAAAAACATGTGTGTATCTATCATCATGTTAGTCATCTAATAGCTATAATTACAATTTAGAATCCCGTGGAAAACTTGTACATTTACTGAGGCTCAGAAATTAAGCAATAGTATATATTACATGATATACAATACGATATATTGGGACTTCAAAGCGAAGAACAATAACACATTATGGGAATGCAATTAAAAAATTGTTTGAATTTCGAAAGCTAATTATTATGAAGGCGTTTTACTACTTTGAGTATGATCAAGGGAATGTTATTTGTATGTATGATATCTAAGATTTCTGAGGTTAACGATTTTGTAAATAAAAATAATCAAACGAAAGGTGAAAGTTATTTTGTATTATTGCATTCAATAGGTACGTAGGAGTATCAAAACATTAAAATTAAATTTTATTCCAAATTAACGGAATTGTACATTTAGTTAATCTAAAAAATGTACACTTAATATTAAGTATTGTATAATTTATAGATAGACTTTGACAGTTTAAAGTAAACACGTATTTAGTTACCTAGGTTATATTATATATATATATACTCGAATAATTTATTGATTAATTACAAATCATTATATTTATATAATATCATCTAATTCTACATAACTATACATAAATTATTAAAACAGAGGAAAGAGTAGTAAATAGTTGTACTATTTATACAACTACGTTTCTTATTTTTCAAGAAATACATAAATTATTTTGTAATCTTACAATCAATATCTGACATAAAAATATATGAGTAATTTAATACTTGAACTATATTAAAATAATGTAATATTGTATAATAAAATTTATTAAAACAGTTCAGAATTGAATACCTATAGTATTCAGAAAATACTTTTAAAATTTAATGTATAAAATAAATGTCATCAAATTTAATTTCTCTTGAAACTACTTTTAATTTAAATTAGAGTAAGTATGTATTGTATACTCTATACAGGTATAAGGTGCGCTTATACATATACTTATTGATGAGTGACAAATGACTATAGTACTATTTAGAACTTAGGTATAATATTGTTATTTACTTAAAGATTTAAAGTAATAATTTTTCATACATAAACATTTATCAAAGTTCGTACTAATAAACACAACGATATTTTATTACTTTTATAAGAATTATAAATTTAATAAATTTTATAAATTATTTTATCACACTATATTATAATAAGTATATTAAAATTTAATAATTTAATTAATAATAATAATATTAAGAAAAATTATTCTCTGTTAATCTAACAGAAAATATAGCAAAATCACAACTACGTAAATCTTAAATTTTGACATTTGAGTTAAATATACAGATTAAATAATTATTAGTTATTACTAAATATTTCTTTAAAATTAAAATATGAAAATATTTTAAACACTCTTCAAATAACATTTTAAAAGGAACTCACCAAATATACTCGAAAATGTTCCACTATTTAAATTTAAGTTTTACGTGGCTATAATTTTGCTATGTTTTCCACTGGATAGACAGATATAGTTATACAACAAAATATACGGTATAATATCCTCTTATGTTAATTGTTGTTATTGTGTAGATATTATTCAATATATATATATGTATTTGTAACAATGTAACATAAATATACCTCTATACTGACATTTTTCACAGAATATAGTATAATATGGTATAAACCTTATATGAAAGGATATTATAAAGGAAAGAAATAACAAATGGTTTTAAATCATCATCACGAAAAAAAAAGGCTGATCTTATATTACAACATTTACAACATGTCTTGTTAAAATGAGATTATATTACCAAAAGAATCAAAGAAAAAGGGTTTTATTTCTATTGTACACGAAATAGACATAATATATATTCTAAAGGGTTTTATGAACCCTGAACACGCGTTGATAGTGTTTCGAAGATTTATGGTGTGAATAATCGTAAAACCATATTCTATGCTTAGAGGCTGTTCAATATTCATCGCTGACGTATGTAACAGCAGTCGAGAATATTAAATAAGAGCGCGTCTGCTTACTGTTGGCATTGGTCACTAACAAAAGAGCATTGTTCAATATAAAAAAATTAATAAGTCAAGAAATATAATATATTTTAAACCCCCAAACGTAAATATTGTAACGAGGATGTAGGTATATAGCGGTAAAAATAATTATTATATACGATTGATACGTCTTACATATTAAAATGTACACGATTTAAATAAAATAAATAAATTCTTTAAAATCCTTCCGATAATAAAATCATATAAATAAAAGTCAACTATATATTATTAAGATAGTAATAAAAGTATAAGTTACACAACTCAGAATACTGGTTTGCCAGTAATTTGCGGCCAAATCACGTATCTATATAATATTGTATATTATTCTATATACCTACCTACTACTGTTTTTATGAGCGATGAAATTCCACGTAATAATATTTGAACGAGAACTATATGTGGACATGTAATTCATATTATGGCAATAACCAAGTTACTCAAGAACGTAAAATCAAATATTGTCTAGTATATAGTATAGGTATTGTCGTACTGAACACGCAAAAGCGAAATGTATAATAGTTGTTAGTATATTTGAGTTTAGATATGTAAATTATACGTACTATAAACAACATAATATAACACTATAAATAATGACTACACATAATAATATGCACCAACATACCAGCGGATATCTTGAAACGATTTAAATATTATATATTTATATTTTATATGCATTCGCGATAATTTATTGTGGAAATAATATTATAATATTTTGTATGAACGCTGGAACGTGTTACGCCAAGGGTATTGGTAATACGAATAATAATAACGCATCCTATTATTAATATTTGAGAATATTAACGTTAAAATTCAATGACAACTGACTTACCTTTATCAATGTGGCTACCCTCCAGTTTTGGAATGGTCGGTAATCCGATTTAAAAACATAACAACGATGTAAATAAAATAAAACGCGGAATTATTCGACGCAAATGTCGATGAAAACAATAAAACAAATAGTAATAATAAAAAAATACTTTAAAGATGAAAAAACGCTCACGCACGGAAAAATGTTAATATTGATATAATATCGTGTATCGCGATGTACACTCGATGCGCGTTGAATTACAACAGAAAAAAAAATGTGAAACGTAAAGTCGTTAATGATAAAAACGAAAACGAGAGAAACTAGAAAAACTGAGGAAATTAAAACCGATTATTATAAGACGATTGCCGCGGAACCCGATGAACCGAACTTGTCCACCTGTTACACGCGGCGAAACAACATGAACGCACGGGGCCGCGTTTCCACTATCGTTGCCGGCAGCGACCGTAAAGATACTGACACCGTGGAATCGTCTGGCGTGGGGGGACGGACCGATATATTATTATAGTACATATACTATGACGCGTACAACCGTTTTACCTGTTGACCGGCATACACAGGTGTCCGACAACGTAATAATAATATAACGACGACCCTGATCAACGGTTTCGTATACACCCTATTTTTTAGTAATACCTGTAGTACATAATATATAGAGATACCGATATAATATACGGTCATATGGTCACAAATCGTGCGTGTACCGTGGTCATGGGAGAGCGGCCAAATTTATTTTCTATAGTTCTGTGCCTATACATTATAATAGACATTTCGTCTGTAATAACTTATGGTTAATTTGTTGTTGTTTTTTTTAACGGTCAAACCTCAAGCGTTGTTATTGCTATATACAAGTGTATTCGTACCTAACTATAAATGTAATAATCTACACTCTACACACTACATAATAGTGATATGTACCTACTCGGGGTCTGGATTGGGTAAATTCGGCCCACTAAGATTTTAATACTTTACCACCGACCCATCATGTAAATGGTTATTTTTTAAACGTACCTACCTAAATTGTGTTTAATTTATCTAGATAATTTTATTTTGAAACACAATTGGCGCATAACATTAATATTTTTATTTTCAATTATTAATTATAACACTATTGTCCTATGAATTTGTTTATCAGCCCACCGAGATTTTCTCGGTAACACACCTGGCCAATCGGGACATATAAATGTATTATTATTCTACATGATATTACATGATGTAAAAACTACAATATTTTTTATTTTTATGAATTTTAGTGATTTTTAAATGATTCGTTTACATTTTAGGTACAGACTTTTGAGATATATTTTTAGAAAACATGTGTTAGAGATACTGAGAAGAGCCACAAACAATAGACATTAAACTTAAGATAATACTACTTACGAGCAAATATAAACCGTAGCCATTTATTCATAGTATTCGAATAAACATCTCATCCTATATGACTATAACTATATTTCAACAGATTATTTAAAATGATTAGTTTAAAAAATAAAGCTATATTATATGTATTTAAGAAATTTAAAAAAAGCGTTTACCATTTAAAAATCAATAGTTAATACCTATACCTATTTTACGAATATAAAAAAAAAAAAAGTGGAAATAATATTAAAATACTTTTTCCAAATAATGAGTCTTACATTTAAAAAAATCACACTGTATATATTATGCATTACACCTACATACATGATATGATTTTTAAAAATGTATATTATACATACAAATATATAAATACAATTAACAGACTTTTTAATTGTATTTATATTGTTGTTATTAAATGCATCTAATATTTTAATAAGTCTTCCCTTATTCAGAAAATGAAAAGCACAAAATACACAATTTATATGAATATATGCATATTGTAATATTATAATGATAATTAATACACAAACTGGAAACATGAAATTGCGCGATCTCCGCGTTTGACAATAAAAAATAAAAAATATTCCTACACCCAAGTAAGACAGTAAGTACTAATTAGTATACGTGAACTAAAATTTCCTCCGACAAATTAGATTAGAATGTGCCTAATGCTTGATATATTTAATAAAAGTACAACTATATGATTTAAAACTACATACCTATATACTTTTGACAAAACAAAATTCAAACAAAAATGTACTTAAAAATTATAATATGTTAGGTTTATAATATATGATTTGCCAAAACTGATTATTTTTTTCTCATAATTTGCATTAACACAAATTGTTTAAGTTAAAATGTTACATAATAATACATATAAGTACATAGCCATAGGCGTAGCGTGATGAATAACTGTAGAGGGGCTATAGCCCTCAACCAAAAAAAACTTGAGGAGTATAAAGTATTTGATGCATTTTAAATAGGGGAGCTTGTAGCTATTCTAATAGGCTAAATCCCCCTAGACACATCAACGCTACGCATAATATGTAGGTACCTACCTTCCAACAAGTAAATGTATAGAATGATCAGAATATTGTACTACAAAAATAATGAAAATTGAAATATTATTTATTATATAAAAAATTATTTATTGCTGCAACTCAAAATTTTGTTGTTTTTCTTACATTAAATGTATATTTTTTTTCTTTAAAAAATGTTAAAATTTGTTTCTAATATTTTTAAATATTGTCTCTTTCCTTTTTTTAAAAAAAAATAATAGTAAACTAAAGTCAGTTTGTTAAATTTGTTGTTTATTCACCAATTAAATACACCTTTAAATTGACTACAATTTTGTAACACTGTGAATAATATATACTAATTTAATACATTTTTTTCTTTCAAAGTTATCAGTACAATAAATAGCCAATTTATTATAATATTGAAATCATCACATTATGTATTATAAACACATGCCTAATTACAACCCCACTATTTTTATAACACAAATAAACATTATTATTATTGTATGGTAAAATAAACATTAATCACCCTGCTAATTAATCATTCCTACTATTAGCAAGATAAATATAACATTTATTTGCGATTTGCATATTCTTTTACTAATATAAAATATCTTAATATTTTAATAATATGCATAATTAATGATATTTATATAGTTACTATTGTGCAATAGTTTATTCATTGTTGACAAGTTTAGTAAAAGGTCTTATGTAATACAATAGTTTTAGGTTTTCATGATAATTTAGCAATTATATATGTACTTTTACATTTTAAGTTTGTAGTTATATATCTAATTATATAATATTTATGCATTATTGTTATTATTATTAAAAAAATCCCTCCAGATTAGAGAAAAAAATCAAATTTATCGAGAAATTAAAATTTTTACATTCAATTATATAAAATTTACTTATTGAATATATCTTCAATATTCATCATATCTTCGAAACAAAATTCAATGAAATATAAAAAATATTTTTAAATTTTATAAATAATCAAGGTTAAAATATTTGATTATTTGAATTAAATATATAATTTAAACATGAAAATATAACGTAGTCATATATACTATACCTATGCTCTATACTATTTAACTATTCTGTTTAAGTAGGTCTACTTATACATATCTATGAACGTAAAAAATACATAGGTACGGATAGTAGTTACGTATCTACTAAAATACTAAATAATACTAATGCGGTTAGGATTATTTCACACTTCAACGCAAACATACGAACTCATCCTGTTGAACCGTTTAACAAAACCCTATAAAAGTGTCATAGCCAATGAACAGTAACGTCAAAAACTCAAAGTTAAAATTAAATATCTTCTATTTCACATTTCCAATTTATTTATTATGATTTAAAACTGCCCCTAATTTTTAGTGAACCCCGACACAAAATGTGTAGTCCCAAATAATAAATGTGCACTACGGATTTAAGTAGTGTGAAGTGCCCCCACAATAGTGGCTGGAAGGGTCAGTGAAACCTATAGTCCTGGGGCCCGGCTCTCCAAGGTGGGGCCAGCCTAAAGTTGTAGATAAATAAAAACTGCACATTGCAAATTATAATATTTTTAAAATTTTAAAAAAATTAAAGATTAAAGACCGTGACAGTAAATTATTTTATGAATTTTTATTATTTACCAAATCATTTAATAACAGAGCAAAATATTAACGCGACTGGCTCATAGTATTTCAAAACATACAATACCTTCATTGTTTTTGTTGTTTATTATTTAGCGAACATCATACTACTCCAATAAAAATCGTAAGTGCTTTAGCCAAAAGAAATGGATTTAATCCAAAAACAATACAACGAGAAAAATTATATGGTTGATAAATACCTCTTCATGAAAATAGTGAAATTCATCGAAGTTGTTACTGTAAATGGAAAGATAAACATTTATTATTGGGTTTTGTAGTAGATAGTAAATTCCAACAAATTGGTTAAACCAAAAAATGGAAAGTTATTATGAAAAAATTACTCGATGTAACTACTCTTAGTTTCTAGAAGTTTGCTACTCCAGAGAAGTAGCAACCATATTGGGGACATAAATAATGGCAATTGTTTTAAGAGTGTTAAAACTTCTCGAACGTTATGATGAAGTTATTTATATTTGTGGTGACAAGTTCTTAAAACATATTCTTAATGAGCGATCAGGATCTATTTTTATTTATTATTAAAAAGCTAGGAAGAAAATTCATATCCAATCAGTATAACATTATATATTTAAATTAAGTTAAAATAATTATAATTAAAAATAAAAAAAACGTACAGTATTAACCTATTAATGTATTGTGTTTTTTAATTAAATTTGATTTCATAAACAAATTTGTATATTTAAGATACCGATGTATTCTCTTTAGGATATAGTGAATGTAAAACATATAATTTTGTATAGACTTTAGTCTCTAGTACACTATAATATAATATGAAGCGTACAACTTTGGTTAGCTCATATTTTGTGTTAAAAATAAATTTAAAAATGTATTAGGCCCAATTTTTGTAAAGTACCAAAGCAAAAATTGTATGTAGGGCCTGATAATGTGTATCTACTTACAAATAAATATATACATGTATTTAAATTCAATTATTAATTAATAATTTTTCAACAAATAATTCACAATTATCTATTTGATAATTTTTAATAAGAATAATATATATACGAATATACCTAATGTACTATAACAAAAATAATTTTATCACTTAATCATATTTTACAAACAATTTCTAGAACATTACAATTATAATAGGTACTATGGAATAACTAATAAGGTATACATCAAACCCGCGTTTTTGTATAATTTTAATGTATACAATTATTTTTATAGATACAGTAAAACTGTGTAGTACGAATTTTTATGAAAAATAGTGATTGAATTTTAAATGGAAAAATTGGATGCCTATATAACAGCCCAATACATATACATTATCTATTGATAATTGATCTACATCATAAATAAATCATAAATTTAATATACAAATTAATTTACCTAATCAATATTTGTATTTAATTAATTTAAAATAACCCAAAATATATTCTGTATATTTAATTTATGTTTACATTTTTAACTTGTTATCTATATAAACTTTAAGGTTTAAATTTATAGGCCTATCCAAAAAAAACCCTGGATAACCCAAGGATTATTATCATTAAGGTCGTCTTATACCTATTTTTACAATGTAAATCATCCAGTGGCGGATCTAGGGGGAGCGATCACTCCCCTACCATTCCATTAGAAAAATTAAATTCCACGTATGGTCATTTTGCTGAATATATACCTATATAATACATACTGCACAAAAAATTATAGTTCGTCCCCTCCCCCCCCCCCCTGTTGTCATGGGTTGGATCGTCCTTTAAAATCATTATTAGACATAATTTTATTGGTCGACAATCATGTATAAGACTATTATTTGTTACTAAAAATTGACATTAATAATATTTATTTATTATATAATATATTTCATATTTATTTATTTATTGTAGCTAATTTGATTTGAATTTTCTAAGGTAGCCCACTGTACATTGATAACAATACATAGGTAGTATTAGGTTATTAGATACTTAAAATTTATTATTAAAATAAATACATTTTTAGTTAGGTACGCCTTAAATTTTGTTGATTATGCAATACCATTGCATTATAGTTTTTAGAAAATAATAAAATTTCCCGGTTTTTTAAGTTAACCTCAAATTTCTCTGTAAACAATATGGTGGTTGTTTTGTGTAATTCCATAAATGAATTTAAGTGAAAATATTGTTTTTTTATATTGTTTTCAGTTAAAATATTTTAAACAAGTCATTTAGTCTATATTAAAACACATTAAATAATTTTTTAATATCTAATTACACATATGAAAAAAAAGAATAATAATTTATTGCACGCCATCTACGATTTACGTGATAACGTTTATCGAACAAGAGAAACGGCTTTTCTAATGACTTTTTATGATTATGATTAATTTTTTTTTCAAACCACGATTAAAGGTACCATAAAGTCTTAATTAGTTCGATAAATATATATGAATATATGTTTTTATTTTTGTGTTGAAACGTGTAAACTTTCATTACTATTATACAAGTAAATAGGTAAGCAAGCAACTACCTTTCAATTACATTATATTTTTTGTCTATACCTCACACGCGCTTGTCAAGGACATTCAACATGAGTGATGAAGAAGTTGTTCAAATTACCAACCTTTTGGAGCGTACCATTTCTACTGACAAAGAAGAATTGGGTCAAATACAAAAATTCTTAGAGCATGCAGCACAAACAAATCTTCCCGGTTTTCTGAAAACTTTATCCAATGTATTACTATACTCTGTAAACAACCCGGTTGCTCGCATTGCTGCGGGCCTTCAAATCAAAAACCACATTACATCAAAAGATGAAGCTGTTAAAGTTCAAATGACACAGCGATGGTTAACTTTTGCTGAAGAAGACCGTTTGTTTATCAAAGAAAATATTTTCAAAGCACTTGGTACTGAAAGTCGACCTAGTTCTGCTGCTCAGTGTGTTGCCAATGTTGCTATAATTGAATTACCATTAAACCTTTGGCCTGGTCTTATTGCTTCATTAGCAACAAACGTTACTGATGCAAACTCAACTGAAGTACTTAAAGAGGCTTCTTTAGAAACTATTGGTTACATATGCGCAGAGACTGATCGTGAAGTATTAAAAGCCGAATCAAACACAGTTCTTACAGCCATTGTTCATGGAATGACCCAACCAAATAGTCATGTTTGTTTAGCTGCTACTACTGCTCTTTATAATTCATTAGAATTTACTAAAGGAAATTTTGAAAAGAAAAATGAACGCGATTACATTATGGAAGTTGTTTGTAAAGCTACTCAGTCAACTGAAACTCAGATTAAAGTAGCTGCTCTACAATGTCTTGTTAAAATTGTCTCTCTTTATTATGAACACATGGAACTTTATATGACTACTTTATTTCCAATCACTCTACATGCTATTAAATCAGAACTTGATGAAGAAGCACTACAGGGAATTGAATTTTGGTCTAGTATTGCCGAAGAAGAAGCAGAAATTGTATATGAAAGACAATGTAATGATCAAGCTAATGATAAAAAACTTATGCTCTACGCTGAAGGTGCATTAGAGTTTATAATACCTGTACTAATGGAAAAACTAACTAAGCAAGAGGAAGGTGATGATGATGATGATTGGAATCCATGTAAATCTGCAGGTGTTTGTATAATGTTACTCGCCACTTGTTGTCAAAGTAATATTGTTCAACATGTAATTCCGTTTATTAACGCTAATATTAGTAATCCTGATTGGCGTTATAGAGATGCTTCAGTTATGACACTTGGATCAATTCTTGGTGGTTTAGATCAAATAGCATTAAAAAGTTTATTGGAACCTAATATTCCAGTTCTTATACATTTAATGTATGATTCTAGCATTGCTGTTCAAGATACATCTGCTTGGACATTTGGACGTATATTTGAGTTTGTACCTGATTTAATTATTAATTCTCCTTGTTTAAGTGATGTACTTGAAGTGTTTATTAAAGGACTTAAATCTGAACCCCGTGTAGCTACTAACATCTGTTGGGCTTTTAGTAGTCTTGCCCAAGCCACTGGTGAGGACATGAACGTTTTAACTCCATATTTTGATTATATTGTTCAAGGATTGCTGGAAACTACAGAAAGAGGTGATGGTATGAGATCAAATTTAAGATCTGCTGCTTATGAAGCTCTTATGGATATGATCAAGTGTTCACCTGCTGATTGCTATGAAACTGTTAAAAGTACAACACTCATAGTACTTGGTCGTTTGAACCAAATAATCAATATACAATCTATGAATGAAGATTGTTTGGATATGCAAGGACTATTGTGTGCAACATTACAAAGTGTTATAAGAAAAATGAGTGGAGAAGATGTAGAAAAAATTGCCGATGCCATAATGAATGCTCTTTTAATAATGTTAAGTACCAGTAAAGATAGTGGTTTACAAGAAGATGCATTAATGGCCATCAGTCCTTTGGTAGAAAATCTTGGAAAAGGATTTCACAAATATATGGAATACTTTAAAACATACTTATTCATTGGATTACAAAACAATATGGAATTTCAAGTATGCTTAGCTGCTATTGGTTTAGTAGGCGATTTGTCACGAGCACTCCGTGAAGATTTAGCTCCACATTGTGATCAAATTTTTGCTTTACTTTTTGAAACTTTACGAAATAATACTGTTAATCGTAATTTAAAACCTCAAATCCTATCAACATTTGGAGATATAGCCCTTGGTATTGGTTCGGAATTCAAGAAGTACTTGGATCATGTTTTGAATGCACTAGTTCAAGTAGCCCAACTTCAATTAGATCCCAATGATGCAGAAATTGTTGATTACTTAAATGAACTTCGTGAAGGTGTATTAGCTGCTTATGTTGGTATTGTACAAGGATTAAAAGGAGAAGGATACACCCCTAATCAAGATGTTTACATGCTAGAAGCACACTTACCATTTATGGTTCAATATATGATATCAATTTGCTCTGATCCCAATGCACATCCAGGAATATTGAAGAGTTGTTGTGGTCTGGTTGGAGACTTGTGTACAGCATTTGGTGCTAAAGCATGTCCAGTACTGGACAATGGTGAAGTACATGAACTTCTATACAAAGGACGTCAATCCACAGATGTTACCGCCAAAAGTTTAGCACGTTGGTCAGCGAAGGAACTTCAAAAAATCAAGACCTTAGCTATGTAATGTTTTTTCTAAATTTTAAACGTGAGACTATTGTTCGTTTGTCATTTCGTATGATTGTCTTTATTTAGTGCCTATGTAATTTTATAGTATAAATGGAACCAAAACAAACTTGTCTGTGATTTTGTATAACTGTATGAGTAAATGTGCTACTCTGTATTCGTATTCCTACTAGTGTACGGGATTTTAAAGTTAAGTGAGAAGTTTTTTTTTTTTTAAATTTACATTAGTTACAATGAATGAGCTCATTTACTCGGCTCGTATGACTGACTGATTATCAAATAATATTTGTTAAATATTTAACTTGTATATAATGTTTGTTTATAAAATGAAATAGCTTGTTTCTGAGTGTCCGTTTTGTTCAGAGTGTGTATTTTTGTATGAATGCAATAATATTTATTTATTAGGTATCTTATATTTGTTTTCATTGCCTGTCTGTCTGTCATTGAATGGATAGTGTTTAAACATCCAATTAATTGAATAAATTGTGCATGTAATAATGATAAAAAAAATAAATGTATTAATATAAATTTTAAATTATAAAATAATAAAAAATTATTTATTACTGCAATTCAAAATTTTGTTGTTTTTCTTACATTAAATGTATATTTTTTTTCTTTAAAAATGTTAAAATTTGTTTCTAATATTTTTAAATATTGTCTTTTTCCTTTTTTTAAAAAGAAATAATAGTAAACTAAAGTCAGTTAAATTTGTTGTTTATTCATCAATTAAATACACCTTTAAATTGACTACAATTTTGTAACACTGAATAATATATACTAATTTAATACATTTTTTTCTTTCAAACTTATTAGTATAATAAATAGCCAATTTATTTATATTTTTTTTTTTTGTTATAAAATAATTTGTATAAAAATTAATATTTCTAATTCATTGCACATTTAATTAATATTAAATTACTATATTTTGTACCTATATTATTTCATTTTTCAGTTGTATTATATTTTAAGTATAGTCTTAATTCAAACAAATTAATGTATATTGTATGTTATAAAAAGTAGTAATATTAATAGTAGTTTATAAATAACACTAAGACATTATCTACTATAATATTTATAATAATAATTTATGTTTATCAAAATACAATTACAATATTGTATAAATGAGGTCATACATTTTTAATGATAGGCATGTTAATATATTACTACTAATTGTGAAGATGTTGCCAAGTTATTTCTCATGAGAAATAATTCTATTTTAATAAAGAAGTCGGTGATCATCCAATAAACTCTTATTTTCTTAGTTTTATATGTATATTATAATATTTCTATTGAACCATCAAAGAGAATGATCAAACTATAATATAAAGTAAATATTTGAGAGATTTATATTTTCAATTTTTGAGATGGATGGCGCTCAATAATATTACCCAATGGCAATATTATCAAGGCATTCATGCTAAATTGTTATTGGCAACACTGGCTTTTTTCATTGATATTTGATAATATCATATATCAATAATATTGATATCATAAGTCAAAATAGATACAGAATGTTTTCTAATTAACTTTTATGTTTTACAACAAAAATTACGTTTAAATGGAATTATACAATTTGTTACAAATTATTGTATTATAGGTAATAATTTATTATAAATAATATATTTTCTTTATTATGTAGTAAAATAAATTAAATTCTGGTAATTAAATTTAAAAAAGTATTAAAATGAGTAATAAAAACACTAATTAATTTATTGAAGATTTAAAGTTTGATATTGTAAGCTGTAGTAATAATTATCATTTACCATAGTAATAGTAAAAATGGCAGAGGTTAACAGTTGGTGTTATGGATTTGAAAATGATCATACATATTTAAAAACTACTATTCAAAATAATAAAGATACACAAGTGTTAAATACCAAAATCACAACTAATGAGTAAGTATTAATTTCAAATTTGTGTTATATTTATAAAATAATTTAAACGTTTTAAATAATATAAAATCTTAATATTATTGCATATTATTCCTAATATTATGTTTTAGACCTAATGATGTAATGTCTTTGATTGAATATAAAAATGTGATTTATAAAAACAATGTATCAAAAACAGTCAATAAATTGAATATATCAAATTCAAATGTATTCTTTCTACTAAATTCATCAAATTTTCCATTGCCTACAAACAATATTATGTTAGTATATATTTAATATAAAAACTTGACAATATGTTACTAATATTAAATTATTTTTAGATTACAAAATAACTGTTCTGCTCAGAAAGTTGTAAATAAATCAAGTATAAGACCCATACAACCAAAAATTTCTAACCACATTCCTGTTACACAAACACAATCAAATGTATTATATATTCCATCTAAAAATTCTACTATAAACGCAAAATTACAAAATGTGTAAGTTTACTATTAAATTTCAATAATTTAACATTTACATCGGAAATTAATATTATTAGACAGTAGTCATGTATATTAGGTATTATTATTGACAATAGCATATGTCAAAACACATTTTATAATTGTGATTATAATTATTCTCAATGGTAACTTATTAAAAAAACATGTTGATAGTATAATTTACAATCATCTAAATTACTATTTGTCAACAATAATTTATAATTACTTGTTGGTAGAGCAATTAAAAGTTTCAAATAAATGTTAATAATTAAGTATAAAATTATTTATTCTAAAGTAAATTAAATAAATTAAATAATATAATTGAATATTGAGTATATAACAGTATATATTATTATATGACATATAACATTGTTATGTTACTGACATTACAGAATATAAACCAATATTATATTTACAGAAGTATTATTTAAATTTAAAATTTACTTTCAATGGATGTTCATTCCTCATGTCATTCATGCCTTCACTTTATATTTTAAAACAAAACATCTCTCATGCTTATTGTACTACCTTATATGTACAGATTGTATAATTTTCTAAACAAAAAAATAATATGTATATATTTACCTAAGATTATAATATTCTATGAATATTATTTTATATTTTATGTTATATTTTTTCTTTGTTTTTTTATTGACTTGATTTTCTAACTTTTATTTGTAATTAATAATTTATATTTTCAGAATATTTTAATTTACTTAAGTAAAACGTATTAATTTTTTTTAATATTTATTAAATTTGATTCCATTTAAAAAAATTAGGACTCTATATTGTATATTTAGAAACTAAAATTAAAAAAGGAGTAAGACAGGGATGCACACTGTCTCAATCCCTTTTCAACCTACATGTACAAGAAACAATATATAAAAAAGAGAAGAAATTGAAGTAGGGATAAGAATAAATGGAGAAATAATAGGTATGTTAAGATTTACAGATGATATAGCGGTAATAACAGACAATGAAGAGGATCTACAAAATATCTTAGAAATAATGAAAAATAAATACAATATGAAAATAAACAAAGCAAAAACTAAAGTTCTTGTTTGTAATTGTAACGAAGGAACCCAAACTCAAATTACACTTGAGCTATTAATTATTACTACACATTATACAATGGCTATACGCTAGAGCAAATTAATGATTACAAATACTTGGGAAGTAGACAACTGAGGATGGTCGTAGTACCAGTGAGATCGTAAGCAGAATAACCCAGGTTAAATGTGCATTTTAGATCAAGAAAAATATATTTATGTCTAAAAATATTAACATAATAATGAGGAAAAATCTACTAAAAGCTTATGTTTGAAGCGTATCACAGTATGGAAGTGAGACGTAGACCATAGGTAAAACAGAAGAAAAAATAGACTCCTAGCGTTCAAGACATAGTGTTACAGAAGACTACTTCGAATAAATTGGACAGAACACATGTCAAATGAAGAAGACTATCGAATATCCTGAGAAATAAAAAATTTTCTAAAGACCTTAAAAACAAGAAGAGCCAAGTTGATAGGACACTTACTGCATCATAACAGCTTACTCAGCAGGATAATAGAAGGTAACAACAGCAGAGGGCAACCACATCTGGACTACATTAGTCAAATAGTCGGAGATATGGACTGTAGATCTTATTGTGAATTAAATAGAAAAGCGTGAAGAGTCGAGAACTGCTGAGCCAACCAGCCTTTGGGCAGTTAATGAAATTTAAAAAAAAAATTGTATATTTGTATTACAGCGAAGAGACCAATTTGATTGCAAAACACAACTGATTTATACAAGGCT
Source organism: Eriosoma lanigerum (assembly GCA_013282895.1). Lineage (NCBI taxonomy): Eukaryota > Metazoa > Arthropoda > Insecta > Hemiptera > Aphididae > Eriosoma > Eriosoma lanigerum. Next base: position 32,556,202 of record CM023360.1, read on the forward strand.
ACTGTACTTTTATACAGGATTTATACTAATTTAAAGCACAGTTTGGCTTTTCTTACATACTTATTAATGGAATATTTATGTAATTGATTTTCTTATAGTATTTATAATTAATTTATGAAAAATATAAATAATAGCCAAATGATACATTTGTAGGTAATTTAATATAATAAAATTTTATTTTATTTTTATTTATAATTATATTTATAAGTAGACTATTTAGTTTAAATCACATATTATAAATATAGCTAAATATCATATTATTTAATCAAATTGTTTTTATTATTTTAAATGCTAAGTATTATAAGTTAGGCTAAATTTAATTAAATGTGCAGTAAAAAATAAGCCCTGAATTTAAATAAATAATAATTATATCAATTAATATAATGATTTTATTAATATTTCAATATACTTTTATTTTATTATTAATAAAATATAAATTACAATTAAAAATGTATACATCGTGGTCAAAGCAGTTTGGTATCTAATTATAGTTTATGTAACAAAATATTATAATACATTTTTAAATATTAATAATAATAACGCCTATAACATTATTATTATATCTTTGTATAATTAATACATTTTCAGAACACCAAGAACTACCTGTGTAAAACCTAAATTACCTATTGCATTGCAAGAGAAGCTTGTTATTAAACCTCTAATAAACAAAATAGCTAATGATTGTGATAATGGAGTATGTACAATAAAATTATCTCCCAATTTACTTAAGCGTATACAAAGTGGAGAAAAATTATTTATGTGTATGGACTGTGATAAAATTTATACAGAACATAAAGATTTATTAGACCACCAACAAACTCATGACAAATGTAATAGAAAAATAATTGCTTCAGAAAATGAAATAAAGTATAGTATTTATTACATTATATTTTAAAATGGTATTAATGTTAAATATTTTAATTAATAAATGCAATTTTTAGTGAAAAAAACTTTGCAAATAATTTAAATAATAAGAAAATAAATGAAAAAGAAAGCGAAAAAATAGTTTACATTGATAATAGTGTTACCAAACAAATTAAACCAGTGTTCAAATCTTCAGTAAATCCTAAAAAGCGGAAAGTTATTTTTCAAGGTGAGTGCATCATGTGTCATTCTGTATTTCCAGATCTCGGAAAACATTTAAGAACTGTTCACCAAAGTGATTTAAATAAATACAAAGTTAACAATTTAAGCTACCATTGTGACAAGTGTAACATGGAATTTGATATTAAACAACAATTGCGTGCACATGAATTGGCAGCACATAATCCCACTTACACATACACTTATGAGCATTGTTTTAAAGATTTTAGTCATAAAGAAGACTTAGAAAAACATATTGAAACTCATTATAGTGATAGTATGAAATATTTATGTCCCTATTGTGATGCTGGTTTTCCTCATTCAACTGGATTGAGATCACATTTGGTTAAACATTTTGGTGTCAATAATCTAGAGCCTTCAGTTCTTGAAATACCAGCCAATCAAATTGAATATAGTCCTACAAGGTCTCCTGAACAATTAGACCAATTATTTGCAGAATTAAATAATATATCGGATGATACTGATGAAGTATATATTGAAGAAGTTAATAATGATAATTATCGCTTTATGTTTACAAAGGATGATGAAGTTAAAACGCTATCATCATTAGACTTCGTCACAATTGAGGAAAACAATAAAGTTGATTTGGAAGTAAATAAGTGAGTGCTTAATTATTTTATATTCCAATTTGATACTTATTAATTTTTTATATTTATTAATATAGAGTACCACCAGAAGATAATAATAAGATTATTATTGATGAACAGCAAACAACATTAATAAGTAAAAAGCGTGTGAGTTACACAGTGTGTCGTATATGCATGATTATTGTGAGTTATTCTAGAATTGGTAGGCATATGAAGAAAAAACACAATAATGCTGCTCCTTATCAATGTGAAATATGTTATGCTGAGTTCAATCGCAAGCACATAATGGATGATCATCGAAGAAAGCATACAAATAATAAACCACATAAGTAATTTTACTACATATTTTATTAATTATGAAACATGCTTAATAATATTAAATATTTAAGAAAAAATACATTGATTTTTATTTTATTTTAAATATAACAGTAAAATTAGTTTGTTTTAGTAAGTGATCATTGTTTTATAAATATCAACAATATGTAAAATTAATTTCTTATTTTTTTATTTTATAATATTATATTATTTTATTTTATTATATATTAATTATTTACTAACGTCTAATATAAATTAAAATATTAAATTAATCAATTATTATCAAGGGCAACTTGTGGTCTAATTTTCTTTAACTAAAAGGTGTATTGTAAATGTACTTTTTAAAAATAAAATTAAAGATACAATTGAATTCTAATAATTAAAAAATATATATTTATAATATTAAATTAAAATTATTTTAAATTAATCATTCACATATTGTTGCTAAAAAGAAAGTTTATTTACTAAAATTAATCTATTATTAAATATTAATATCTTACTGTTTTACGTGAATAATTCAAAAAGTCATCCATTTTGTTTTTTTTTTTTTTTATTGAAATTATACTTATATTATAGATAATATAATTTAACTTTTTTTCACACAAATATTATATTATTGCTTTATTTAATTATAGATGTATCGAATGTTCCAAATGTTTTACATACAAACACCACCTAAGTCGGCACATGATGATTGTTCATAACGCAGACTCGTTAGAAAAGCCATTTAAGTGTTCTGTATGTGATAAAGCATTTTCTTTTAAGGAGTATTTGACACTACACTTTAAGTATGTTGGATTATTAAAATATAATTTAAAAAAACCACAATATAAAGCAAAAAAATATTAAATGTTTTTGTTTTATTTAATAGTAGTCGTCACAAGGGCAAACATTATATGTGCCAGATTTGTGGCAAAAGTTTCTCTACCAATGCAGCATTGAATAAACATCAATTGTGTCACACAGATGAACGACCATTTATGTGCGAACATTGTGGGCGCACATTTAAGTGCAAAACTCATTGTGATACGCATAAAAAAAATATGCATCCAGGAGATCCACATCTAGCATTACCACCTGAAAAATTTGAGTGTAATCTATGTAATAAAAAATTCAGTACAAAAGTATACCGTGATATGCATTTCAAGAGACACAATGGACAAGGGCACCAATGTGATAAATGCTATAAACTGTTTGTTTCAAAAGCACATATGCAAAGGCATACAAAAATAATGCACCGAAATTAGTTTTGGTAAAAACATGTTTATTGTGTATTGTTCTCATTTGTATTTTTCTATGAACCAATTAAAAATTTATCTATGTGATTTTTCATTATTATTGTCATAAATACAAATATAAAAGATACTAATACATAATACTTTTTCATATTCCTCGAGAAACTAGAGATATTATTATATAACATATAATTTTAAAACAATTTAATTTTGCTGTTTTATTTTGAATTTTTGCTTGGCTATGTATTAAACGCACTAAAATATTAGGTTATGTTATTGATTTTTATAATTTATCATTTGTTTTAATATTTAATAAAAGTAAATTTAATTTTAATATTTTAATTTAATTCATATACTTTTGTAAGACAATAATTATAACTAAATATACACATATATATGTATATAAACATACAGAAATTAAAAATATTATGTATGTATTAATAATTTATTGTCTAAATATGTTTTGTTGTATTGTATTTTATCTTACCTCGTGAAATGCCTAATGTTTTATTGTACAGGACAAGCCCAAAGGTATATAAGAAATATAGTCATAGAAAAAAGATTAAATGAATATAGTATGTTATTTAAGATAAAAATAGCATTAAAGAGAGCGAACAAAACATAAATTAAACAAAATGTATTTATTTGTCAAAGTAGGTATAAGTTATTCAATAATTATCATGTTATTGAGATATTATTTAAAATTCCAATGAAAAAGATTAATTCATATAAACTTATATTTGTTGTGATTTGTGATATAAGCACAGGATAAGTAAAAGTAAACACTAAAGTATGAAAACAACTAGGTAATAATTAATAGTTTACCTATGAATACCTAATTAATATTCAAATAAATCACTATAAAATATAATTAAAATTTTCTTTATAATGGATGGAATTTTATTTTTATATGGTCGAAACTAAAAAGTTTTTGTTTCTAGCTAAAAAACATTCTGGCGTTGCCACTGAGAGTTTAAGACAAGCCCTAAATGGCCAAATGTTTCGATAATTGTACACATTATTTAGAACCATCTATTAAGTTTATCTTTTATAATCAAAAACATGATATAAGGCAATAAAATATAATTTCCATACTATAGTATAGAATATAGAAATTTGTGTAAAACACTAAAACAGAGCAAAAAAACTCTATTATAAACTTATTTTTGAGTATTTATCAATTTTATCCTGTCACAAGCATAAAAATTGTATATTTATTTATTAATTAGTACAAAGAAAAAGTTTGGATGTTGGAACATAGATGGCGTAAAATATCATGTGTTGTTTACAAAACATTTTGGTTAGGAATCTTAGGATTATTGTTCGTTTTCCAATCCTGTTTGGCTGTATATTTTTTAGAATTGTTGTGTTCATTTGTTATTGTTCTTTGTTCAGCAATCCAGTTTCTACTGTTTCTAGTGGCTTGTACGCATAGAAAAGAGATTAAATTGCTTGTACGTGTACTATTATTTTTTATTTACGTACTTAAGGATAAGCCTTTTTTTTTTGGTTTTTTTTCTTGGCTTGACGTGCTATTGCAGAGTGCAGTATGTTAATTATAATGGTGATTACTGTCTACTGATTAATATTTAGACATTTTGTATGGTCTCCACGACAATTGAGCTATAGTATTAAATTTCCGTTTGTTATTTACGGACTAACACTTAACAGGTATATTCAACGACATACCTATAATTTTTTTACATTAAGTAGACAAAGACAATTGTCTCCGAATTTATATTAATTTTACAAGCTTGCGTTTATCTTCTTATCAATTATCAGTTCTCTGCACAACCTGCATTGAAAATTGAACATACAACACAAACTGCAGGTCTGCAGCTGCTGACTGAGCCGAAACGCTGATGGGTGATCTATAAACGCCATAAAAATATATAGATATAGAATAAGACTAACAAACCGAGTCTCATCAACAGTGCGACAACGCCATCGTTTGGTTTTTGTCTCGTTCGTGGAATGTGGACGAATATGTATTCTGTGGTATGTACTATCTATATTATTAACATCAAAATATTATGGGTTTTGATTTTTAATCATGGTACACAAAAAAGAATTTCATTTATAGTTCTTTATCCTCCATTTTCGTATAACATGACCTACTAATGTTTCCTATTTTAGATCTTTCCGTAGCGTTCCTGGCGAAACCAATGGAAGTTGTGATTAGGTCGTTTCAAAGTCGCACACGCGTCCGAAAGTTCCAGTTTTCCGCCAAAGTTGGGTTAAAGTCTGTTATTGTTTTTTAACCATTTTCAAATGTCGACTATTGAAACGTTTTATGTAACGTAATACATCATTGCAGGTATGTATATACGCGTCTACTATAACAATAAACTTTTATTGACCGTAATTTCAAATTTTACCAATTGGCCAGCACTCTAATTTGGTAGGAGTATCCAATGTCCTTTATATTATTTTATAAATATTTTAATATAATATAGCTGTTTATAAAAAAAAAAACTTTAGAAACTCAAATTAAAATATTATTTTGATATTCCTTATGAAACCTTTTTTTTTTTTTTCTATGTTAAGTAAGTTCATATTCATAGTACTTAACTAATATCACTATTTATTCAGGAAGCAACATGGTATGGGTTCCAAGTGAGTTTAAGTTATAGTTTTAAAAAATGTGTATATTTCCAACCACTGTAAGGTGCATATTATATTCTCGACCGCAGTCGGAACAGTCTGAATAATAACATAAAACCCGATTACTCAAAGTATCTAATTTATTTCAACAAAGATGTTCTATATAGAATGTCGCAAACACGACGCATCTATAATATTAATATATAATTGAAATATAAGCTGACTCGAATATTAATTTAGAAATAATGTATAAAATAAGATATGATCATAGATGCAGTGGGAAAAGAAAATTAGAAAGATACTGTTTTTGTATAAAATATATTCAAAAAAATAACATAAATTCAATTTTACAATTAAAAACATTTATGTTCGTGAAACCCTATATAATATACTGTGAATTATAAATTATTATTTTATGGTAAATTTGTTGTTTTAATGTTTTACATAGGCATAAAAGTCCTCTAAAGGTGGACCAGGGTAAACATTTACCCCTCCGACAAAATTTTTTCTCCATGATAATAACAATTAGTAATTACAATGATGAACCCAATATTTATTTTTAAATTTAAAGATAAATTCTGATGTTTACCCACCTAGCCACCAAAGTCTAAAAATGCCTATAATGTTTTATATACAGCATCACTGTTGAAATTAATTAAATAAATACTTTGTGCAGTCAGGTTTCATGCTAACATTCCAATTGTCCCAACCACGGTTAGGGATATACATATCTTTTAAAAAATATAATGAAAAAAAAAACATCTTTTTATTAAATAATTTTGATTATTATAAGTATGTAGGTATTTGATTATTATTATTTAAATAATAAATTGATTATTTTTGTAACTTTATTTATAAATTTAATCAGCTAACAGTGAGTCTATTATATCGATACATCCAACGAAAAAGGTAGTAACTCAATTTTTTTCGTTTTTGAGTTACGACTTTTAACACTACAAGGATTTTTTTCTTTATCAACCACGAAAATGATTTTATTCCACAAAGGTAATAAAGTAATATTAAAATTAAAATTAAAATAGAATAAGAAAATAACTTAGAATTTTATTTAGCTCCTCCTGAACAATTGAAAAAATGGAATTACTACCTTTTTTGTAGAATGTATTGATATAAAATAATTGTTTTTATGTCATATATGCAATATCACAATAATATATAACAAATGATATAAGAATAGAGTTCCCCTCCATGTGATTGACTTAACTATGTATATAGTATAAAATAAGTAGTTTCAAAACATCTTGCACAGTGTTTCGTTTAACTAATTGAATCTAATAAAATCGTCAACATTAGTTGCCAAATGATAATTTCCCTGTTTTAGCACTTCTGTACATATTTCACATCTAGTAATTTTTTTTAATTAAATAATTTTCATGGTTTGAATTTCAACCTGGTGCTAAAGCAAAATTATAAAAATCATGGAATATTAATTTTTCTTTTTATAATTCCTTTTTTTCTTCCTTTTTAAGTTTGAGCAGTGCTTAGAAATTATAATATTATTGATTGCATACTATAAGTATTTCTGTTTGAAATAATTACATAATAAATATATTATCAGCTAATATAAAATTAATAGTATTTAATAACAAATAATTTTCTTTAGGTTTATTTAATACAAATAACATAAATAATATATGCTAATAATATGTAGCTTTTATCAAAAAAATCATTAATATAACCCAATTTAAAAACTAATGTTACAAAAATGTTAAGTAATTATTATAACGTATAATCTATTTTATAATGGTTCTTAAAAGTACATACATATTATTTTCAAACGTATTGTACTTAACAAAAATATTATGTTCTATATTTTAAATAACCTATGATAGATTATAAATTTACAATTATATTATATAAATGCGTATGATAATACATGGTGATAAATATAGGAATGTAATAAAAGATTCAGAACACAAATAGCAGTGGCGGTTTGTGCATATGTGCGATGGTGCGGTCACACACTTAACAGAAATGAAAAATGGTAGAAATATAGACTCAATACATATTTATTTTAGTATATTAGTATGTAATATTATGTACTAAAGAAATTAATAATATATCTTTTATTATTTGTGATTACTGTGATTAAATTATTATTAGTAGGTACCATAATTAACTCTTGAAGTAATTTTATTATTATTAATAAAATTAATTTATTTCGATTTTTTGGCTAAATATAGAGTTTTGAACTTTTTTCTAAAAAAATTAATATTGCCTAAAATTTTCGGTTTATTGATTTAAAAATTGTATAGAAGCCTAATAATATACTACTTAATCTTTTTACAAAATATTTTGAAAATTGTGACTGACAATTTTTATAATGTAATGATAACTTCTTGAATTTTGATCGTAAGAATTTGAAATTTATTTTGAATATATACATGTGTAATTTACACTCGTGGTAAAATCTTGGAATAGATTACCAGTAAAATATATTTATATTTTCTAATGCAATTTAATTGCATTCAAATCTTAATAATTATAATAAACCACTAATTTACCCGAGGACTGAAAGGACGAAGGAGGAACATCCTAAATTGATGATTTATTTATTTTCATTTAATTGTGAAGCCACATATGGATAAGGTTAATGTTTAACATTGTTTTTATTTTTTTTTATCGCACTCCCTTGCCAAACTACTACAAACCGTTACTGCAAAATAACATTTTAATAAACAGTACAATTTTTCAAATTACATCATATGTTATTAATTTATTATTTTTATATCTATTTTTTATTAATGTAATACATTGTTAATATCTATATGGAATCTCAGATTAAGGTTACATTAGGCCTCGGGACATGCGTCACTAAGTGGACCCCTTTAACTTTTAAATCCTTTTATTTACTGGAATTTTTATCTTATCAGATACATCATATACTATATTAAAATTATTATTTTTAAAATGGCAAATTCAAACAATTTTTCATAGTTCTAGGGGTACTCAATAATTAGAAAATCACCATTTCATAATATTACCTCAAGCATTTCATACAGTGACCATTTAATTATTTATTTTATTCTATTAATTCCATTTAAATTTTTTAGATTACATAAAATAAAATTATTGTGATTTGTAGATAATGGTAGGCCCCCAGGGTCATTCTAAATGTAAACAAAGTGAAATTTTTTGATCACCCAATGTTTCTGTGTGTGATTTCTTTTTTTAGAAGAAGCTTAAATACATTTTTGAGAACTAAATCCCCTTTAACCGCTCACCACTGGTTACGTTACATTTTAAGACTATCATTAGCTACTTGCACCTTCTCGTTAAAGGCTACTGCTGCTACCAGTATTTAGAAATAAATAGCATCTCCCAAAAATACTTTAAGTAATAAAATGGCTTACATTAAATTGCTGAATTGCTAAAATTAATTTTAAACACATCTTAATATATTAATTTCTAAATATTAAAACTAATGTTAGTATTATAAATTGAAAACTGATAGTTAGGGTTATACACTTTATTGATAACAATTATTATAAATAAACAATAATAATTAGTTTAAATATTATGTTACAACAATTTTAATTATCAATATAAATTGATAAATACATACATATATATATTTAAATTATTCTTAATGACTCCAATAAAAAAATACATCAAAGTAAAATTAAATTATCATACTAATAGCATTTTCAAGTAATTAAATATAATGTTTACCTTCATATCACTCTTCTTAATAATTTAATAATATTAATTATTATTTTAGTGAATTGTATGATGAGAATACAGTTGTAAATCCTGTACGTTATACAGTTGAAGATAATTATGCATTATTGATTTTTGAAGATTAAAATTGAAACTGACCTCATAGATCACTCTATTGGAAAATAGTATGGAAATTACAAAAGATACCGACCAAAACAAACAATTATCCTTGGAATATCAGGTATGTTGTTTAGTTTCAATAAATTAATATACTTGTTATGAATTTATTTATATATATATATAAATAATTATACATATATTTCAGGATAAATGTGATAGTAATTTCAACTGTGAAAACACCACTCTAAATTTGCATTCGAAAAAACATATGGAAAAACTTACAGAGAAAGCCCAAGTAAATTTTAATACTTTTAAATGTGAATTATGTGAAAAAAGCTTTAAGTTGAACATTGGCTTAAATAGACATGTTCGGAAATGTAAATTGAGGATTATTGCGTTAAATAAGTTGAAATGTAGCATTTGTAATATATTTATTGATAAAGCAAATTATAATGAACATGTAAAAACTCACGAGAATAATAGTACTGAAAAAAAGATTGATTTTACTTTAAATTTAAAATTGTGTAAATTAAATGGTGTTTGGAAAAGTAAACAAAATGTTGTTTACACATGTAACATTTGTTTTCAGAAATTTCACGCTGAAAGCGATTTGGTAGATCATAAAGAACTTCATGAGCAAAATGAACTTCAAATGCAATGTGGTGATTGTTTAATGTTTATAATTGATTCTGAATTTGCTGATCATATGCAACGAATGCATAGTAAATATGCATTTAAGTGTTTGGAATGTGACCTAAGCTTTGATAAAAAACAAAACTTAGATTGTCATCTACTTTATTGTACTAAAAGTTCTCGTAATATATGGAAAAAATTTCAAACAGTAGTAAAACGCGAAATTGATAGTGAAATTGACAATGAAGCACAAAAGACTGATTGCTTTATCAATTTAAGCAAATCAAAAGTTATATGTACAAATTTCAAAAACAATAATAGTATGGATCAGATAAATGCAGAGAATAGTAATGAATCGATTGTAGAAACTGCACCATGTAATGTAATGGATAACGAATGTAGTCAGAAATTGAATAAAGAAAAAAACAAATACATAAAAGTGGCAGAAAAAATTGATTCAACAAACAGTAATGAATCAATTGTAGAAAATATACCTCATAATTTAACGGTGTACAATTGTGGCATGAGTATAAAGAAAGAAAAGGGCTTATGCTCAAATGTAGTAGAAAGTGATGATTCAAATCAAGTAAATGAAACAGACATCAATTCATTTACAGTAGAAGAACCTATATCAAATAATCTAATGATGTATGATTATGGTATAAATATAAAGAAAGAAAAAGATCTCTGCACAAGTGTAACAGAAATTATTAACTCTGATGAAATGGATGCAACAAATGATAATAAATTAACTGTAGAAACTTCACCACACAATTTAATGGTTAACAATTGCGGTATAATTATTAAGAAAGAAAAGGGCCTACACACAAATAATACAGAAAATATTAGTTCTGATCAAATTAATACAACAGACAGCAATGAATATATCATTGAAACTGAACCACATAATTTAATGATAAACATTAAGAAAGAAAAAGATCTCTGCACTAATCTAATTGAATGTAATAATTCAGATCAAGTGAATTCAACAAACAATGATGAATTTACTAATGATATTATGCCATATAATTTACAAATAAATGATCACGTTGTAAATATAAAAAGAGAAAAAGGTCTTTGTACAAATTTAACAAATTCAAACAACTCATATCAAATAAATACATTGAACAATGATGTATTGAATATAGAAACTGCATCAACAAATTTTATGACAAACAATCATAATCAAAATATAAACACAAGAAAAATCTTACATACAAATAAGCCTACTAATTCAGCTAGTGAAAACATTGTGTGTGTAGAAAGTATTTATTTTTCTATTAGAAAATTACGTAATATTGAAAATACATCTTCTATTGTTAACTATGAACAAACAATGCAAAATAATGTAAAATTTATATGTAATATTTGTAACAAATCACCATCTACAGATATACACTCATTTGCATTACACATGAGTGATCATCGAGAGTGCAACTTGCATGAGTGTATTGTATGCGATAAAAAGTTTGAAAGTGTAAATCTTTGGACAAATCATATGTCCTATCATCAAGAACAAATAGATTTAATTTTTTCAAAATCTCAAAACAGTTCTAAAATTATTGAATCCAATATATTTACTGATACTAATTTAGGAAGCACAGAACCTCAATTACCTTTCATGACTTTAAGAAATAGAGAAAATAGGAGATCTTCTAAAACCTATTTTGAAATTGAAGATTATTATACAGATCCTGTGCTTGATATAAATAATAGCACAAAAAAATCAAAAAATCATTGTAATATTTGTAATATGATATTTCCCTCCAAACTGACATTAATAGCTCATCATAAAACTCTTCATAATAATCAGTTACAGTCATATTCCAGTAATTATTGCGATAAAAATAATTCCTCAGAAACTTCATCTACTAATCATGAAAATTTACATAGACAGAGTTACACAGCAAATACTTTTTCATCACTTAATACTACAAATAATATATATGAATCATTTAAAACACAACGCAACACAAATATTGCAATAACTAATGGTAATTCTATTTTAATTAATCCTGTAGAAATAAATAAACAAATTGTGTTTCCGAACATGCCTAAACAATTTTCTAAGCCAACTAATTTAAATAATGATCACATTAATGGTGAAGAATATGTAAATAAATCGAAAAAAACTAAGCGAACTGTAAAAGAACATTGTAAAAATCTATCAGTGTCTATTGGTAAAAAAATGAATAATTTTGTTGATAAAACCAAAGAGAAAAAAAAATCAATTTGCTCTATATGCAAGAAACAATTTGGACATCGTGGTGCGTTGTCCAATCATATGAGAAGTCATATTAACACTCAACACAAATGTCGATATTGTAGCAAAGAATTTAATTTAAAGAAGGAATATATTTTGCATGAAAAATCCCATAAATACATAAAAAAAATTAAAAGTGTTAACAATCTAAATTTTAATGAAATAAACATTGAAGTTAATGAAGATAAACAACAAAAAGAAAATTGTAATAATTCTTTATTTGTTAATAGTAAATTTAATGTCACTTCTACAGATACTAATTTAAATAATTTTGTTTATAATAAATCGTCATTTTGTTCTATATGCAAAATACAATTTGAACACAATGATGCCTTCTCCAATCATATGATAACTCATTCTGATCTACAGCTTAAATGTCAATATTGTGATAAAATATTTTATTTTAAAAAGGCTCTTATTTCACATGAAAAATCACATAATAATAATAATAATAAAAAGAAAATTAAAAATGCTAAAAATATAACATTTAATGAAATAAACATTGAATGTAATGAAGATGAACATCAAATAGAAAACTATAGAAATTCTTTATTTATCAATAAAACTATTAAACATAAATCATTAATTTGTAATGTATGCAAAAAACAATTTGCACATCGTGGTGCCTTATCCAATCATATGAGAAGTCATACTAATCTTCAAAACAAATGTCGATATTGTGAAAAAGTATTTAATTTGAAAAGGGCTTGTCTTTCCCATGAAAATTCTCATAGATACAATAAAAATATTAAAAATGTTAATAATATAAACTTAAATGACATAAATATTGAAGACAATAATGATAAACAACTAAGAGAAAATTGTGACTATTCTTTGTTTGTCAAAGACGAATATAACGACAGTCTTATAAATAAAAATTTGATGAATGATTTGGTTAATGAAACTATTAATGATAAATCATTATTTTGCTCTATATGTAAAAAAAAATTTGCACATCAAGGTGCATTGTCCAATCATATGAGAAGTCATACTAACCCTCAAAACAAATGTCGATATTGTGAAAAAGTATTTAATTTGAAAAGGGTTCGTATTTCACATGAAAAATGTCATAGATTCAATAAAAAAATTAAAAATGTTAATCTTGTAAACTTAAATGAAATACAATATAAAGACAATGAAGATATGCGACAAAAAGAAAACTGTAACTATTCTTTGTTACCTGGCAAACTCAATGATGGTACTATAAATAAAAATTTGGTGAATGAAACTATTAATGATAAATCTTTTATTTGCTCTATATGCAAAAAACAATTTAATCGTCATATTTCCTTATCCAATCATATGAGAAGTCATAATAATCAACGACACAAATGTAAATATTGTAATAAAGCATTTATAACCAAAAAGTCTTTTATTTCCCATGAAAAAATTCATAAACTTGGACAAAAAATAAAAAATATTAACAATATAAACTTTAATGAAGTAGACGTTGAAATTATTGAACATAAACAACAAAGAGGAAACTATGATAACTCTGATAATATTGAATTTATTAATGGTCAAAATCGTACACATTTGGCAAAGAAAGATCATATTTGGTTTGCCTGTGATGTATGTGAAAAAAAGTTTTCTACTCCATTTCCATTAATTATACATAGAAATTTGCACTCTGACATTACACCATGTGTTTGTAAAATTTGTAATAAGTCATATATAATTAAATATGAGTGGAATAGGCACTTAAAAAATCACTATATAAGGAGTAAAATTCTAAATTCAAAAAATAATAATAAAATATTAAACCATTCAAAATTACAAACTTCAAAATTAAAAATTAATTCTACACAACTACAAAGCCCTTTTAAATGTGGATATTGTAAAAAAGAATATCACTTAATAAACGACTGGAAAAAACATTTGTCATTAAGCAAAGAATGTTGTCGTCATTATAATAATACCTGTCCAGTGTCATTACAAGTCAAAGAAACTCAAAGATATGAGTGTAACATTTGCAAAAAAACATATAGCAGCTTATACAATCGAAAAGTGCATATACAAGCTATTCATAAAAAATTAACTAATACAAATAAAGATATAGGAAACAAACAATTAACAACAATAGAAAATATCCAACAAATGCCAAACATTTCTAATCAAAGACAACGTCAAATATCAAAAGATACTAATTACTCTTGCAACTTATGTGGTAAATATTACAGTAATAGTGCTAATTTAAGTCGACACCAAACCATTATCCATGGAATGAATAATAAACCTATTAAATGCCAAGTTTGTAAACGGATATTTAAACATAAATATACTTATCAAACACATTTCCTAACGAAACACAAAAAGTTTTTAAATAATGGCAAAATAACTGTTAATAAAAATAATTTAATGAATTTGAGATATAAATGCCTTATTTGTAAAACAAAATTTGCTGATAATATTGCATTACAAAAACATTTACTTATACATACTACAAATCAATATCCATGTAAAGACTGTGGTCAGCAGTTTGAAACAAATGTTACTCTAGGTGAGCATATTTTAAAAAACCACAATACCAATTAAGACATTGGTCAACATGAACAAGAAGCTAATTCTTAATACATAATCAAGAAATACAATAAATATTGAATGGTAAGTGTTAATGTAACTATTCTAATTTAATAAGTATCATCATTTTTCGATGCCCACTGAATTTGAGAATGCATAAGAAAATAAATGGTTTGTAGATTTATTACTAGAAAAAAAAAGTAATTTATCCTGTTTATTTGTTAATAATAGTTAGGTTTAACTATATATAAGTTAGGTTAGTTTTGAATATTTAAGAGATCTAAAATGTATTTTAAGAAAAACTGTAATTACATTAATTTTATATAATTATTTTTCCATTTGTATGCCACACTTACTAACTTACTTGTTATTTACACTTTGTTATTACATTAAAAAAAAAAAAAATTTATTTTGTAAAAAAATGAATAACTTACACTTTAATAAATAATTTAGAGTTTATATTAATAATATAATTTTACCTTGTATTTATTAATTTCAAGTAATGTATTTTGTTAATATACATATTTTATTAATTTGCATTCCTATTGTACATTTTTTTAAACTAAATTAGGTTCATGCTGTATATATATATATATATTTTTTTTTACATTTTACTTTATGAAAATTTAAAAGTGTTGTTTTTATTTAATATATTATAAAGTTATACACAAAATAAAAGGTTGTACCTTATAAAATAAGGTTTTACTCATAATATAAAATAAGAAAAACAATGAGTTATGTACATATTATTTTAACTGTTAATACTCTTGATTAGTTGGTAATATTTTTACTTTCAAACATCAACTTAATGAAAAATTAATCAATAAAGATTATTTTTATCTAAAGTAGTTATATTGTAAACCTATTAATCTATTGTTTAATATTTGAAATTTTTAAGAAATTATACAAATTTAAATTATTTTACATTTTTTATTTCATGTAACATAATTTTGTTAAAAGTAAGCTACTACCACCCTTGTGTAAAAAAAAAAAAATATATATATAAATTGTGCAATTACAATATTTTATTATTTATATATCTATTTATTATTATAAACTAAAATTGAATGTTATAGTATTATTTATGAATCAAATGACACTCAATAAAGAAAAATATCACAAACAAATATAGTATTTTCGTCTAGTTAATATCATTGATTATATAGTATTTGAATATTGAATGCTGGATTCTTAGTCATTAAATAATATATATAGACTTTAGTACCTAAAATTCTACGTACATAAAATAGCCAATAGGCACCTAAACACTAAACCTACCTTAAATTCTCATTCTTTTAATACTTATAATAGATGTGTATTAATTTTTACAGTTTGGTACATAACCTTAAACATATTTTTTATGGTATATTTAGATTATTATTCTTGTATTATTAAATATTATATTTATGAATTTCATGATATTAATTATACTATTGCATTAATTCCATTTCCTCCTACTACCTTCTGCATTAGAATCTTTCCAATTTGTTTGCTTGTTTCCTCTAAACATTCCTGAATGTTCTGTCATCACTTTTCCAGTTCACAGTTTCTCTTACCTTATACATGATGATCCCATCTAATTTTCTGATATTACAATTTGTGACTTTAGTTTTACACTCATTCATTCTTTCTCCCCAATGAAACACATTGAAGTTATTTGCTGTAAAGATCTAAAAGTCATTGATTTCATTTTGTGCTCATGTTACTCGTTTATTTATCCCTCTCCACACTTTTCACTCACACTCCACTCTCATTAATCATAACCTAACCTAACCTAACCTTAATAACTCATGCATATAACAAATAACAACAACTTTTATTTTTAAATTTAATATATTTACTGGATTTATGCTGAAAAATTATTTTGGCTGAGACCTGTATTATTAATAATAAATGAAATAATAATTATTTTTATAAATTAAATTTCATTGTTCATTATGCTTTATGCATAATATTATATTGAACTTTTTTGTTTTTAGATATTTTATATGCATATGAAGTCATGAAGGAGTAGGACTAGTAGAAGTACCTATGTTATAAAATTTATAATAGAAAAAAAAGTTTTAAATATTTCTCATTTGGTAAATTTTATTCAATACATAAACTTAAAATTTTATTTTATTCAAATATTGTCACTAACAATTTTCAAAATATTTTGTTTTTAGTTTAATGTCTAATATGGTTGTCGATTGAAGTATTAAAATTGTATTTGGTAAATTTTGTAATATCAAATTTTATTAAATATACCAAAAAATTAATTGCAAAAATGTAATTCACTAATGAAAATTATATCATGTTTTTTAACAATGAAATCGCTGATGGACCAAAAATAATAATAAATTTAAAAAAGGTCGATGACGTCTTTATACCGTACCTAATAAAAAAAAAATTATTTAATATCTGCTTTGCAGTATGTCTCCTCAAACATTTTAAGAACTACTCTCATTCATAGAACCTAAATTTAGAATTAAAAATCTAACCAATTAAATCTCCTATTCAAAAAAAACCAATTAAAAATCTGGACCAAATGTTGACGTACTATTCAACAAATTTCCTTTGATGATACCACCCCACATTCAAAGGTAAACAAACGGTGTTCGTAGTCGTTGCCTTTGCAAGACATTTTATGTTTATGCGTTCAAATAAAAGTAAGTACCGAATTCGCTTTTGGACAAACCTTTAAACCCAAGTCTGAAGTAAGGTTAGGTGCCTAGGATTTTATACCGGCTTTTTTTAAAACTGTATAAAATTGTATAAATTATGAATATTAAAATGATTTATTGAGTTTGCCAAGTGAAAGCAAAAATTTTAATTTTGTAATTTATTAAAATTAAATTATACTTTATGGAAAAAAACTGTTATATTGGAACAATGAAAAATGTTAGCCACGGGGCCTCAAATTATCTTAATCTGGGCTTGTTTATACCAGCTATATTTCTTTCGCGGCACACTAATCCCAACCCATGTTTAGTAGTATCGCACATGATACTAACTTTTATATGTATATTTTTTTTATAATTAATATATTTTATCATATTTATACCAAAATACTTGTATTTCAGTAAATAATTTAAAATGTGTATATTTAGGTTAGAAAAATGCATGTAAAATCATATTTTAATTTATTACAAATATTCAATTTATTGATTAGGAGAAAAAATATATTTCGATTACATTAAAAAAATTAAGTCTAGTGAGAAATTTGGGCATGGTTTCCCTTTATTTAAGTTTTATCCTTGGTCGAATGGTTGAAAACGCAGAAAATGGCAGTTTAGCATCCAAAACTTTGAAAATATTTTAAGCCATTACCGAAATTTTACGTAAACGTTTATTAATAATATTTACATTTCGCGGAGCACTGATTGGGAAATGCTGCTTAAAACTGTAACCAAAGAATACAATCTCTAAATCCCGACCATTTTTTGGTCCTAATAAACCCGGGATCAGTGGCGCCGACACGTTTTAAAACGGACAGTTCAATTTTATTTGATATCCACCTACCCCTATTTTTACCCATTATCTAATATTAGCATCAAGTATTTCAAACGACAAATTCGAAGTCGAATTCGAATTCAGTTATTTTCTAAGCACCCATCCACCCCTTATGTCATTTCAATTGAACTACCATAAGTATTTGTTCGGCGCCACTGCTAAATCACAAAATCATTTCGGGTTTATCAAAAAATATTTTACATAGTTAATTTATACGTATTTTAATTATATTAATTTACATTAATGTAGAAAGTAATTTTTATAAAAATACACATTAAAACCAGTGGCGTACCTACTTTCAATTTTCCTTTGGGAAAATCCTTAGAGGAATTCACGTTCGATTCACCTCCCCACTCCCATATACCTACTGATACTTTTATTTTATATTCAGAGCGTAGCGAGAAATGTACATATTAGTTATACAGAGAATTTTTTATCTTATTTAAAATTTAGTACTTGTTTTAAAAAAACATACTTATATTATATGATGATGTTTTTGAATATAACAACTACAATGGCTATGCTTTGTTAAAATGACTACCAATGGGAATTTTGAATTTGTCGTTCTTTGTATACCCTGAATGATCCTTTCGACCTTATGGACAACATTGAATACTTTCCAGATGGAATATGGTATATTGTTATAATATTAACTAATAGTAGCTATTGTTGTTTCTTTTACAAAAATGAAACCGCCTTTCTTTGAAATGATAGAATATCTTGACACCGTGTGGTCGAAATCGAAATAAATGAATCACATGCTGCAACTATAAATCCCTCTAACATTATTTTAGGTAGGTGTATAAATGTATAATAAATCCCTTTTTGTTATTGTAATTAGTAATTACACTTATATAATGATTATTGTCCTTAAAGTACCTAACAAATTGTATGTTGGAATATCGAATGGCTCTATTCCTCCATTGTTATAAATTCAATAAGTTATTTAATACTTTATGTCTAAATGTCTGCACTATAGTGTATAGGTATCGCATAGGCACAAAGCGTCACAATCATAATAATAAAGAATTGACATTCATTATTTACAAATATATAGTCTTAATATCTTATATATTAAGATACGATCTTATATATTAAGGGTCTTTAAACATTGTAATCATATACTGCTATGTTAACATGTAATTGAATAAACTACTCTTAAATTAAACCGATTTGATAATAAGACAATCCAAATATTATGACTTGTTTATAATATGTGAAGATATTGGTACGTGTGAACAAATAAAACGATATTATTTATTAAATCGATTTTATTTCATTAAGATCGTCCTTAAATATAAAACGGTTTATTATTTTTAGATCGATTTTAATTGTTTACATGAATGGTAATTAAACCACTTCAGTTTTTAAACCTACATATACTTTATTGCTCTTGGGCAGTTGAGCATGTAAACGTAGTAATAAATTAGTATTATGTTATTGAGTAGGTACTTATTGTGTAATAGAATACTTAGGCGATGGGCTAGGGTACCAGATTAAATTTATCAATAACCAAGACAATTTTTAGATATATATTATATATACATGTAGTTGGAATAGCCCTTACATTTTCATTAAAGATTATTAAAATAAATAATAATTACTTATATGATATTTTTTAGATTTTGATTATAAATAATTGTATAAACTACAAGTAGGTAATTACATACTTTACAATCTTTACATACTTAAATTTTAAATCATATAATGCATTTATTTTAATAAAAACATAAATTTTGTTCAACCATACGATTAAAATTTGATGAGCACGTTGGTGGGAGGGAATTGGGGAGAATTGTAAGCCCCGAGAAATATCACGACGGCCCTTATTTTAAGAGGACGTTAATCGTTAAACCCGCATGTTTTTATAACCACGGTCAAATAGTACGTTAAAATATAAGACGCAACACGTACACCATAAGCGTGCACAAAATTGAATTTCAGGTGGTGTCTCAAATAATTTTGTGCTCCTTAATTTTATATTATTATTCGTGGTGATACGAGAAATTAAAATAGCAATATTTTGTAAATATTTTATATCTTTATTTTTAATTTTTAGTCATTATATTAAACCCGCACTATTTACACTGTGTAACAGTGCCAGATTTAGAGTTGGAGACGCTGGGGGCAAAATAAATTTAACGCCGCATATTTTCTTTATACTTTCCCCCCCCACATATTAATTGACATGAAAAATATTTTAATAAGAAAATGTTGACGCCGGGAGCGATTGCTCCCTTTGCCACTCCCCCCCCCCCCCCCCCCATCAAATACGGTCCTGCTGTGTAGAGTGGCTTAGTTGGGATAAGTTAGATATTATTGCTTATGCATATTATATTTTATATAATGTACTACATAGACAATATATTTGATATAAAATATTTATTATAAATATATTTTTCCCTCATTATAAGAGTATATTTTTAAAATTACGTTTATAATTGAAAGGAAGTATAGCATAAAATACTTTTTTGTTTTCGAGTTATTAAATTTCGGAGGTTTTAAAATGTTGGGTCCTAAACTCGTAATAGCAGGCGGTGCCTAGGCACTTTGCCTACGCCCAGAACCTAAGGTTATATAATATAGTTAATCTCCTTGAATAAAAAGGTAAATCGATTGGCAACTCATTCGTAGATAATTAGATTAAGTTATATTACAAAGTGTTTATTTTCAAAGACTCGTTCGTTAATTTTTTATAATTTAATAAACATTTTTTTATTTTGTGTGACAAGAGGAGGATGCCGATAAAATTGAAAGGTACCTATTATAAAGCAATAATGAGGCTAGCAACGTTGTATGAATCAAAGTATTGGGGGCGATAAACAAAAAATGGATCATAGGATAAGTATAGATTAAATAGATAATGCTTAGATTGATGTGTAGAGTAACTAGAACCGATAGAAAATTAATATATAAAGGTAAGTGTAGGAGTCGCATCAATTGTAAGGAAAACGAAAGAGAATAAATTGAGATGGTTTAGACATCTTATGAGGAAAGATGATTCAGAGAGAGTAGAGTTGTTATGAAAGTTAATATAGAAGGTAGGAGAGGGAGAGAAAGACCAATGAAGATATGGATAAATCAAATTTAAAGTGATTGAAGATAGCTGGTGTGAATGGACTAGATGTAAGTGATCGAAATCTATGGAGTTGTCGGACCAAAGTGGCCGACTCCATATAGTTAGAACTTGGGAGGTAAAACGAATAAGAAAAAGGAAAAGTTAGAACGATTTTTATTTAATCCAGCATAAAAGTCGTGTTTTACAAAAAAATTAATACATACTTGATATCGCTGCTTGACTGGTATATACGATATACCCTGCAGTGGGTAGTTTTCGCATAGGGTATACTCCATATACTTTCTATAATCAATGATTTTTGTATAGTAATTTATAGTAGGTATTTAGTGACTTGAATATAATACGATTGCCTATTATTGTTGTCATTCACAAAAATTTGATGTAGGTGGGTAAAAGGTGATAGGAAATATTCTAGAAAAATATAAATTAAATATTTGTTATTATTGAATAACTTATTATTATTTCTTATTATTGAATAACCCTAACTAACTATTATTGAACACCTCCTCAACCAGTGACGTGGTGATACTTATTTTTTGAGGTCTATTCCTTAATGATAATTTGGGTGGGTGACCTACAAAAATATAATTTAATATAAAATAACGTTTTGATCTTATAGTCTGTATAGGAGGGGAGGTAGATGGTGGTAAAAAGAGTAAAAACATATTAGGGTATCGCTCAAAAATAATGTTCTACACGCCACTGCCTTTAACCATTGTATTTGTATATTATAGCACTCGCCACTCGTTGACTGTGTAGTGTGTATATTCTTATAAAAATTAATGGGAACATGTTTGGATGACTGGATATACCATATAATATATTATGACCGCCAGTGGCGCACACTCAAAAATAAATAGGGGTAGCATATTGAATGGAAAAATACCACCCGACCACCAAACCATATTCATAAACAGACCCTACCAACCCACCCACCCACCAACCAAAATATCAGGGGTAGCAGTTGCTACCCTTGAACCCTCCAGTGTGCGCCACTGATGACCGCATAGATAGATAATATTTGTCACAGAGATAGAGTGCTATGTTGAAGACGTGCCTACGTTGTGGTATAAAACTCTAAAATTACCCGGTGGAAAAATAATTTGAAATTTCAATTATTTAAACGAAATCTACAACTGCAGTCTACACAATATCGTATAAAACAACAAACAACAAACTGCCGATGAATATGTTTAAAATTTCTTGCCGAGTATACTGAGGCCATTTCACCGTCCATTAAACACGACCCTGCTGATCTGGATAAACTGTATAGTTGTACCCGTAGGTAGTTGAAACGAAACCATTTACTGTTAATGACCCGCTACTTATTAATTCACTAACACGACTATATACGAGTATCCTGCCGTATTCCTGTATCACGCAAACGTTTGTTGTTTGGTACATTAACCATACATTTTATACTTAGTGTAAAGTTCAATGTCATATTGCAAGAACATATATAGTACTCGCTATAATAACTATTAAACACCAATATTTGTGTTTACTGTTTACAGAAACATTCAAACGTCGCGTGATAAAAACGCCATATCATTGAAAAAATATACTTAATACCTTATCATAATGTACCTATGTAGAGAAAACCTAACCCTCGCGTATTTATCGAAATTTTCGTTCAAAAGATATATGACGTAATAGTGCATTTTATATTATATAAATAACTTGCCAAACAAATACCTTTTGAATGAGCGAACGGTTAAACATTTTTAATGGGGTGGGTGCGGTTTTTAATGCATGATGGGGTCGATGTATATAATATTCTAACATAAACCCAAATCCTGAGATCCTATTATTTATACTGCCCCCAGAAGCTAAATTTCGTGAGTCACTTTTGTAACAATTAATCCCCTTAAACTTTTATTTAGATAAAAGACAAATATTGATTTTATATATTAGTACTTATCTTATTTAATCATTTTAAATTTATTTTTGCACAACACTTGGGTCACCACATACCACGCTCTCGAATTCCTCCCTTCTACTGTTAAAATGACGTCATAACTACCGAATATATTAAGTTACACGTCAATCTTTAATTATTTTTCTAACTCTATTGAACTTCAACATAACACAAGGTAATATGTTTTTTTTTCAATTTTCAATTAAAAGCGTATTAGGCTTAAAAAACTATATACTATAATTAATATTATAATATTAATTATAATAATAATATTACAATAATAAATGATTGTAACAATTTGGTTTATTAATAATTCTGGCACCTATGTACGTAGACGGTAGACCAACGGTTTTTATTGGGAATTGCTAACATTTCTAAATAACACAATGCATGTATAAGTTTATTATTATTTTAACCTTTAGTTGTAATCCTATATGCGATTAGTAAATCTATTTGACTTTCACCATTTGTCCATTGCATATTATTTTATAAAATTTAAGTACAAAACGACAGGTCTACAATCGTACACCACATGACTAATATTACGAAATTTAATTTGTAAATTATACACATCATAATTAATAATATATTGTATATATTGTACATTATAAATTTCAAGGAAATTAATATAAAGTTTATTATTTCTATACATTATTCCACGCACGAGGAGTAAATATTGAAAGGGTAAATCATGAAGGTTCGGCCTCTAGGATTTCCTTAACAAGACCTCGCCACCATACATATAACTATTATTTGAGGATTCCCGTCTCTTTATTCGGTTGTTCGGTCACTCAGTTTATCTGTATATTTATCTGTATGTTTATTGTACATGCTGGTCTACGCGGTTTTTCTTTAGCTAAATTCAGAAAGGAAAATTTGGCCTCAAGACTGACCCTACACACGTGAGGGAAACTCTCAATGCCTGGAATGCGCAGTCCAAACCTTGAGAATTTCCTCCTCGTGTATAACCTACCTTTACATTTAGCGAATTTACTCACTACTCGCTGCTACCAAATTATTGCATTTTGATCACTCGCTTCTCGGCCGCTACTCGTTGGCTAATTTACTCTTTGATGAGTGAAATCGCTTTGTGTAATCGACTTTGCTAGCAAAATCTCTAGTGTGCTCGAGTGACAAGTAATGGCTGCAACTTGCAAGATGTCAAAGACTGTAGTTTGCGCGGGTTTTGTTGTTTTGTTGTTCTCATTCATTGCGTCAGGAGTTGGATAAAAAGAGAACTAGAAAGAAGAAAATAATTTGAATCCGAAATTGGATTGCTAGACTAGAGAAATATAGCGCGTCCAGACATCCAGTATATCATTAAAAGAGTTAAAAGACGAAGCCTACTGAAATCTTCTAAGAATGAACGTATTCATGTTTTCATGACATGTTGGACCCAATTTGATAACTTGTATATCAGTTTAAATTTTATACACACAACTTGTGACAAACTCTTGATGACATGGGTAAATATGTGAGCGACTAGTAAGTATAATAGCTTTAGTGTATTCAGATAGATTAGTAAGCTACACGTTTATTCGAGCACGACTTTGTTAAGTAGCGAGTAAATTCGAGATAATTAAGATAAATTTAGTAACTGTCAATCGGAAGGAGGAAATTTTACACTTACATTTCTATTTATAGAAACCAGACCATAATTTTTATACTTAAACCAAATTATCTTATCTTATTTGTAATCCGATGACCATTATATTATAATATATTTAATATATTCTGAAACATGAATTGTTATTAACTTTTAAAGCTCATTTGGTTGTTTAACCAGCTTTTATGTCAGATGCCAATACAAAATCAAAAACTAACTATGTATCAACAAATAACAGTTGGTAATAACTTTGACCGTGTTATCATTCATCAATTGTTATTTAATATTTTTATATTAAAGTGTAATTGTGTTTTGTTTTTTAACTGTTAAATTTTTTTATTACTTGTGTAATGTGTGTTGTTATAATTAATTTGTATTTATTCAATTGTTCATTTATTTGATTCTTAAATAAAAAATCGGGAAGGTTAATTCCGAACGTTTCTCCTTCGTCCCTACGGTCCGAAATTAGTGACTTATTAATTATAATTAAGATTTTAATGCTAAGATATTACATTCGAAAATTGGATTCTGAGTGAAACTCAATATAATAAAATATATTATACTGATAAAACGGCTCCAAAATATTACCACATATGTAAACTACCTATATGAGAATACTCAAAAAAATTTCAAATCCATACGTTCAAAATTTCATTAGATATCATAAAAATCTAAAATCAATTTCGTTAAAATTACAATTTCCGTAAATTTTGCGATTTTTCCGTTATTTTTTTTCTTCTAGTACTTCTTATCCCAATGAAAAACTTTTTTCAAAAAATGGACTAAATAAAGTACCAACAAAATGCAATATGCGACCGAAAGCATACCCTATTTTGGTAATCGAAACATTATTTCTACCCGAAATCGAAAAAAAAAATCATTGTAAAACCATACATTCATCGCTTCGCTCAGTATCTAAAATGAGTGACACGAGTACTAAACGTAAAAGAAAACATCTAAAGGTATGTGTTTAAAACGCAGTAAAGAGATTCAAGATCATCTTAAATCTATCAAACTACAACTGAAACTGAATTTTATATTACGCATTCATTTTACTGAAAGAAATTCAAATTCGTTCTTAATACACTTATAATATTATCTAATGGTAATTTAAAAGAATGTAGTTCATCGATTAAACCATTATTTTTAAATAATTAAGATTATTTGTACAACCTATTGATAAATATAATATTTCTCTGGAAAATGTTAAACATTCTATTTCTAGAAATATATGTTAATAGATGTTTATAATTTTCTATATTTATAAATTCAATATATCATGTTAACTTTTGTATCTAAAAGTATAAGGATATTATAATAACTACCAATATACCTATTTATAATTATTTATAATCATTAGGAGGGATAAAATTTGATTTTCAACAGTGAAGTATACCTCTCCACACCACGTTTCCAAATTCTTATCGGGGAGCCTCAAAGGATTTAAAGATATCCCTCCCCCAAGCACCACTAATTTATAGTCGGAAAATCTATAAAAACTCACGCTCCGTGTTTTTTTATTAGGAACGGTCCTGAACCCTGATACCTATTTACATACATAATGATTAAAATTTCATGTTGCATAAATGGTGAGAATTGCATAACTTTTTAATGTTATCTCCGTAATTTTGTACACGATTTTGATCACCACGTATTCAAATAAATGTATTATTATGTCTATAACTATAAAAATATGTTGTGATAAATATGGCAATATGATGTAATACTTTATACTATTTACAGTATTTTAAAGGTATTTAGTTATTTTACTAGACAAGACCACCGAATTTTAATAGTACAAGCCACGAGGTCATTTGTCTATGTGCAATAGACAATAGGGAAGGGCTTAAACTAATAATGTTATTCATATGGAAATATTGTTTGCACGTGTTTATCATTATATGTTTATATAATTTTCCCACAGTTTTTTTGTGGCATTGATATTAATGAAACATTAAAATGCATTCAGTGTGATAAATACGATACCTACGTGTGTATACACTTTAGGTACTCTTATTATTTTATATTTATGTAGACCTTTAATTTATAGATAAATAATCATAAAAAAAAAACTTACGAATAAAATAAATAAAACAAGTATACCCACAACCCATTGATTAAAATATAATACGTATATTTCCATTACATATTATATATTTTGTTTAAATAACGTATAATATAGTTATATTTTAATAAAAAATCTCAGAAATTAAAAAAAATGTTTTATTTACTGCATTATTCATTTATACTTACTACATAGTATATTACACAATACGCATAATATTTTAATATACGGAAAGAATATTTTATTTTGTGAAAATCAATATTATTATAAATACTGGCGTTCGACTATAATATTATATTATAGTAAGTTATACGAACACTATAACATTGGAGTACAGTAAGAGTTATCAAGTTGAAATTAGAAATATGTTAAAATTAATTTTTTAGTAGACTAAAATCAGAAAAGTAATTCAGTTATATATTATAAAATAATATATTTTACAATAAAATATATACCTAGGAACAGTAAGTCATATAATTTAAAAAAAAAATATTAAATATTTTTATATATTATATAAAATGTGAGTTACGTCTTACGTGAATAAAATAAAATGTGTGCTTAAAAACATATGATTTACCAATTTAAATTTAATTGATTATTTTTAACGGAATCGTGGGACGTTGAATTTTGAAAAAATAAGAAAACAATCTCTCATCTTTATTTAATTGTAATTTATAAATAAATGTATTAATACATTTTAGATTAAATAAAGTAGTTTTAATATATAACCTATAAATATAAATTATTTAATTTCGGAATTTCCATGACAATTGACAACCATTTTCATTTCAAGTTTTTTTGTCCCACCTGCACAAAAAACATTAATTTTTGATTTTCGCAGTATAGAAACGGTGAAAATTACGTTTTTCTGTCCGGCAATTAGATAAGTATTTGAAAAGATTGAAAAGTGTGACTATATAGAATTAATTCACGTAAAATAACACCTACCTCTATTGTGCATTTGTAATATTATCCATATTTAATTTGTAGAAAATTATTTTACTTTTTCATAAATAATATTTTCAAAATTAACATAATTAAATTATCTACAATTATGTTTTCATTAAATTTCTAATGAGTATACTTATACTATAACGACAAAACGTTATATAGTCTAAATATTGAGTAACATGTTGTTTAACCTCAAAATATTAAAATTAAAAAATAATAATGGCATTTAATCACCATACAAATTGTAACACTATAGGTAGACACAATAGCACAAAGTAAGAGACTAAGAGGGCAAAGAAAATACAAACTATAATGAAGTGGACATTATATACAATAGGTTTGTTTGTTTTACACTTTTACCCAAACCATTATTACTGGAAACTTAAAACAAATAGCCAAATAGGATAGGATTATATATAATAGTGCTGAAGGCTGTTAAGCAATTGATTTTCTCGAACTTATTTTATTCCGCTCCGTTGCACATTGTAAAACAGAGACAAACGATAATAATTGTTTTTATGTTTTTGCAAAAAGCTGCTCAATATGTATATTATATGCATTTTAACGTACAATGCACATAAAATATACTCATATAAACTGACAATAGAAACGATTAATCTGTCTAATGATTAACGACTTACATTCACCCATAATGCATTTAGATAAAAGTCTAGTGCAGTGCAGAGGTTTCCAAACTTTTAATAAGTACAACACGCTTCTAAAAAGAATTTAATTTATGTTGTTTAAAACTTTTTCTCTCGAGATGTTTAATATTTCACCAATGATTGCTATATTAATATATTGGAACTAACAAGAAACAGTATGAAAATGTGTTATATTATCAAAATATGTCATAAGTAGGGCCGGATTCTACTTATTTTAATGTAAAGTGGACTTTTTTCGATACTAAGTACCTACTCATTTTGATACGTGTAACAAACTGTTGAAAAAGTGAAACATTTCTTCAGTATTTTTTTTTTTTTTTTATGAGGTCATTTCATTTGAATTTTAGTGCATATTTATAAATTTAGATTTTAATCTCAATTTATGCATTATAAAATATTTTCTAATGATTGGATTTGGGTTATTTTCGTTTGTTTCAATTGTTAATCGTTCTATTTATAATTTCGATAACGTTTTTATTTTTTTATAATTGGATTAACGGCTGTCATGGAACTCAATCAAATAACAATAAATATTTAGTTAGTTGCTGTTATATCACGATCACAATTATTTCATATAATTGTACACATTTCGTATTATTGAATATTATTAATTTAGTAGTTTAATTTAGTGATAAAAATTGGTATATTTATAGATCAAGTTATGCATTAACAAGATGTGTTAAAACCAGTACCAAATTGTTGTATTAAATATAGTTAAGTATTTCAAAAAAAAATTTGTGTCATTTTTAAAGGGTATTATTGAGATTAAATACATATTTTTAGGACATATTGCTAAATTTTTTAAAGCATTTTTAATAGTTTTTAGTGTGTACATTTAAATCCGGGCCCTAGTCATAAGATATATACATTTTTCGGAAGGGATTCGTGCGATTAAAAGTTTGCTTGAGACTCGCAGTTTGGGAACTTCTGGTCTAATATACATATACATATTAGCATTATGTATATGCGAAAATGCGGCGGTTGCTTTATTGGATGCGGTCGTATTACAGATGAGTCGTATACGACTGTATTATTATAATTTATAATGTATTAAAAAACTATAAAATTGTGTATTTGTGTACTAAAGGTTATATAATATTGCTCTGAAGTTGAATATAGACAAATTAGTTGATGATGCGATTGGCCATCTTGTGATTTTATAGTTCATTATAATATTATATAATCAGTAGTGTTTTGAAGAGTATACGCGGGTATACGGCTTATACCCTTCAACAATTTAATTATTTAGGGTATACCCCCGAAAAAAAAAGAAAAATACGCGGGTATACGAACGTATACCCCCGTATGTCAATTAAAAATATAATATATATTAATGCTAATATTACTAATTATTTATTATGAGATGTCTATGGGAAAGGTTAAACTTTTATAAATGCCTTAAATAATTGTATGGAAAATAAATTTAACCGACACTGCCAAACTGGTATTGGACCCGGATCTACGACCACGAGAGTGAAGTGTTAATTCTATAACCAGTATTATAAACTATTATTTTAAATTTGTAATGTATTAATCTATTTACGAAGAGATTATATATTTTTTCCCACCTGTATAATATGTTTCTTTTTTATTATGTTACATAGTGTATTCTAAGAATTTTTATGAGCTAATTCCTTACTTATTAAGCCAGTGAGGTTAAGAATCATTTTAGAGATGTTTACTCCTAACCCCCCCCCCACCACTAGTTGCCTAAATTGTGGCGTATACCCTAGAAATAATTTGGCAAAACATCACTGTATATAATAGGTAATTTAATGTATTAATAGTACATGGGCATGGGTAATGGGTTACAGTGGTGTATTTAGGATATTTTCCAAATGAGGAAAATAAGAATTATGCGATGGTAACATTTCATGGACTAAGGAGGGTTTTATTCTCTCACCATCGTCAAGAACACGTGTTAAAAAGTTACAATTTCGATATTGTTATTCTGTAATAGATAATAAAACAACTTATTTTATATCACTAGAAAAAATGTTATGGGAATTTAAGGGAATTTATCCCCCCTCCCCCATAAATACGCCACTTCATGGGTAAAATGTCAGTCCTTCAGTGGAATCGTGCACAGACATTGAGAAAGCGTATATAATGAATAAATTTTAGACATAATGTAACAAGGTCTGTGGACTGTGATAAGTGGTTTAAGGTTTTTGTATATAATAATATTTCATGATTTTAACACTTGAACAAAGATAAACAATTTTTGAATAATCAAAGTTATTTAAATAGTTTTTATTAATTTGAAAATTAAAAAAGGGGAAAGGTCAATTCCCTTCGGTCCTCGAGGAAATTAGTGATTTATTATAATTAAGATTTGAATGCATTAATGCAATGATATTGCATTCGAAAATACGATTCTAAGCGAAATTCAATATAATATAATATATTATACTATATTACGTTACAAAATTTAACCATGTGTGTAAACTACCTATGATAATACTTAATAAAAATTTACAAGTCCCTTAGTTGAAAACTAGTTTTCCCAAAATATTTAAAATCAAATTCATGGCAATTGCAATTTTGCTGCTTTCCGTTATTTTTTGGTAGTTTTCCTTACACCCAGGAAAAACTTTTAAGAAATTCGAAAAATGAGTTAAAGAAAGTTCCAACTATTAAAAAATTAAAATTAAAGCAATTTTCTACCGAAGCATACACTATTAGTGGTAATTTGGCCATTATTTCTACTCAAAAAAGTGTCTTCAGACATAAAAAACAAAATTTAAAAAAAACATCTTTGTAAAACCAATATATTTTTACCTTCGCTAATAATCTTACAACAAATTTGGACATGGTGTAGATAAATTCTACTACTTGATTTTTAGAATAGTAAATTATTCTATATTTGAGTTTATTTAATTCACATAAATATTATATATGTAACAGTTACATACTCAATACTATACAACATTATAACGATAACAATATAACATATTCATTATAATTTATAGAGTATGTTTATTAATACCTATGATAATTAGTAATTTATTATATAATTAATATTTAGGTTTATTCGCATTTTCCACTACACTGTATACTACTATTTTTTTTTTTTTTTGGTATTTATTATTTGAAGTTTCATAAGTATGCGTAATGTAAACACAATAATTATTTGTTATGTAGGTATTAGGTAATATCATTGATTATAGAATAGTCTATTCTATAATCAATGGTAATATATACCTATATTTTACGCCTTTACGGTGATGGAAATAAAGACCGAACATAAATATATAAATCAAAAGATTTTGTTTTAGGTTTTAGTAGGACGCGTGTTTTGCATCGATCTTACTTCTTATATTATTATATCGTTTTTTGTATAATTTAAAAAATGTGATTACTTATTTTATTATGATAGTTTTAGAAACTATTTATTTTAAATATTACCTATAAAAATTTAACGAAGTTAATTAATAAAAAAAAGGTTTTATTTTGTAGAAAACTAAAAATGGAATTGGATTTTGAGTATAAAAAATTGTTTAGAATTGCTTAAGAAAAGCCGCTCTAATAATAATATATACAAAAAAAACGGTACAATAATATGTGTCTATAATGTATGCCGAGGACAAGCAGTCAAGGATATTGAAGGGTTATAAACTTATAACTATTACAAATTGCCTTGTAACTATTGAAAGAGAAATAAATAAACTTATTGGCAATTTTGTTGTTTCGTTGGTAAACTTGTCTGTAAAGTATTTATAGATTGGTTACCGCTGTATCATTCTAAAGCGATCAACATTTTTTTACTTTTTGAAAATATGGATCAGATAATTTACATAAATACATTTTGCTATAAATTTAGAATAAAGTGCAGCAATTTTATAATACTTATATAATACTTTTATAATACTTATGGTGAGTTATTAGTATGTTTATAAATTGTTAAGATAAATATAATGTTGACATTTCAATTATCAGAAATAAAAAACTATAAACATTTAATATTATTATGATGTTGGTTATATTATTTATCAGACATATAAAAAGCTATCCCGCAATTTTTGCTTGATTTGCAAATTATATATGCTACGAATGTTAAAATTAACTATAATATGTACATAATATAATATTATTTAAGTACTCTTTCATATTAACTGTAACTAATAATACATTTTTCACAAAATATCATCAAAAAATGCAATAATCATATTACAGAGTAAAATCTTTCTCTAAAATCTTGCAAATTAAGATGTTTAATATTAGAGTTTTTACTAACGTTGTTATAAATTTATAATACGTTTTGTAATTATTTACTTTATTGCAAACTACATAAAAAAACATGATGTAAGTATTTACAATTTGTTTAATTTTTCACGAAATTAATTTCTCATTAATTTTTACATTTGAGTAGCACTTGTGATAGCCCCAGACAACTCAGACCCCCAGTCACCGATATAACACAATGCCTGTAAATACCTAATGGCTAATTATATTTTTTTTATTAGAAGCCATTAGCCAAAGATATTAATATTTAATCAAATATACCTATCTAACTATATAAGTCTACAGTAATCGCCTTGCAGTTTACAGATAAATAATTAACATTAAATATTAATATATGTAACTTAACACCTACGTCAATACGTTTATAAACTATCCTAAGTATAATGAATAAGTAAATAATTGACCTCAATCAACAGAGTTAAATAAGTTAATATAGTTTCATAGAGACAATCAAACATCGATCATCGAACATTAAAAATATGTTTAGATAAATTGTCAAAGAGAAATGTCATTTTAATAAGACCTTTAACTTTAAATATAGTTATAAATTATAAACGTCACGTTTATGCGTTTTACCTACAAGACACAATCTGTTGTAAAAACTGTAAATCGATTAAAACATACAACTTTCATGGAATGAAATTTACTTTTATATTTCCTGGATATAATTAGTATTAAATAATAACAATGTACATTTTACAAAATTATAATGGTTATATATAGTAAGTTATTTCTTGTGTATATATACTTACTACTCTGCAATACTCGCATGAACATACAGAGTGTATTACGAATGTTTGACATTTTCAGTATAATATCAAAATAAAAATGTAAAAATCTCGTACTGCATTCTGTATAGTGAAAACTGAGACGCTATATATACACTATACAGGTTACTGACTTTTAAAAGGTTCATATCAATTTAGGATTTTTACAAACCATTATGCGGGTATTCTTTTGTGTACAACAACACCCTAAACATCAACATTTCCCATCCAGCTACCCTACCATAGCATTATGGAAATTGGAAATGTAAAGCATGCTCTCGTTTCAGTTGTACTACCGGAATTCAAGTTGTTCTTTTTATATTAGTAAAACTGCAAAAAAAAATATTTTCCGTTTTTTCCCGTCAAAACTGTGACATTTATACATTACTCACATTGTTTATCTTTATTTTTTCGAACTCGATTGATACACTACATGAATATATTAGTGTGCAGTGTCATGTTTGAGACACGCTTTAACGTAAATAATATTAAATGTACTTATGCAAAGTAGAAGGTAAAAATGTAAAATATTTAAGTTTTTCTTTAAAAATAAGAATAGATAAAAACATAGAGTAATAGGATAACTTCTACATTATCATTCGTTAATAAATAATTGTATTTAACTTTTGCGTACCTACCTACATGGCTGCCTATATATTAATCTAACATTCATTACCTACCTATATTATCAGTTAATATACGTACTTTAGTATTTATAAAATAGTAATATAAATTAGTAGTAGTAAATATACATATTTTTTTCTTTAACTGCAGCCAACTACGAGTCACTACAATTTTCAACTTGCAAGTGAACTATATAATTTATAATCATATAATATTTAAAACGAATAAAATGTACTATTGATTTTAGTATTTCACTGTTTAGAATATACTTTTAGATTTTAATAAAAGAAAGTAATTTTTTTGCAATTTTGTGTAAAATTTCTTTCACATTTATTCGGTGATAATTGCTATAATAATATAAACACTAAACAGTGTAATGTATTCAATTTTATATAATAATAATATCTTTTTTGTTTTAGCAAAATAGAAAAATGTATTGAAATCATGAGAACAATTCAATATATTATTCAAGTATACTGTATATTGTATAGATTCCATTTTAAAACATATGGTGAATGAGTATCTAACTATCTACCTATTTTAAGACATTGTATTTATTAGTCTCGACAGCTATTACAATTTGAGATATATAAATAGCCATGACCTTAGTGGCTTAGTCCTTTGACTTAGAATCTGTATCCATCTAAAAACATTATTTGTAAATGATAATAATTGTACTCTAAATAGATAATATAAATAATAAATATATTATTCAAAATAATTTAATATGTAAAATGTACTTATATGTGTACTAACTAATAATTCATAACAAATTATAATAAAACTGTTTAATCGTATAATATACAATAATATTAATAAATAATAGTAATGTACATCAAAAACTAAATAAATAAAGTTTAAAAACTAAATGTCTAGATGGCGTTTTATATTTACAATTAAAAATAATTATGTACTGAATGCACGTCATAAAAGTACTTAAAATATTCACCATGTAGTATTATATAATAAAGTATATGTATTCTATATAGGTAGGTAGAAATTTGTCTACCGAGCTCAGAGAAACTCTTCAAAGGACCCTTTTTTAATTAACATTGTTAGAATACAAGAATGTGACCTACCAAAAATATAGCTTCCTTTGATTTATTTGGCTTCGACGATGAGGGTAATCTGAATTTTTAATTAATTATGAAAATACCTTTGAATTGTTAATTTACGAACACTATACATATTATATTCTCTAATACATTGTGTGTCTGCTTAATTATTAGGTTATAATACAGCTTAAGAACAGTATTACAAATTTCTCAATCTAAATAAAATCCTTCTATTTCAAATAAATTATGAAAGTATGAGACCCTTGTATAGTCGTTATACCTTCGTGGCCCTTGGGTATTAGTATATTTCTTTCTTCGTACCATATTCAAGATAATTTAATATTTTAGGCTAATATAGCTCAGAAACATTTTATATAGATAGGTATTAATTGTTACTGACATTATCGTATATTATAATATTATAAGTATATTATAAGTATATTATAAAATATAAATGTTCAAATAAAAATAGCTTCGAGCTTCGACTTGGTATATATAAGATCGTAGTCTGTAGAAGACAGGAGTTAATTTTAAATTACTTCTATTAAGGATTACAAGTTTACTTTGTTTTAAAATTAAAATACCAACTACGCCGAGCTCCAAGATTATATAGCTGAAGTTGTTATATTACGGGGGAAACAACTTCAACCATTCATAATTCATTGTCTAATCATTGTAACCTCAGCCTAAGGAGAGATCTTCAGAAAACTAAAATAACTACACAAACTATAAGATGGTCTATACGTTATCTCATTTATCCTATCTTATATAAATATTTAACGTGAAAATTAACAAATAACAATCTATAGGTATATATATAGGGACACAAAACTTTTGTTCATTAAATATATCTATTGTTTGAATATAACTTAAAGTCATAGAACCGCGGATGTACTCATATCTTCACGATTTATTACAACATTATATACCTAATATACTAAAATAAAAACCTTTTTAATTGTTTTTTTTTTAATTGGAAAAGCTACAATAGTTACCTACGATGAAAATGTAATTTAATGTCATGTGTATCTCAGTAACTCAGTTGTTATATAATTTGTGTTTGTATTGCGATTTAATAGTTTATTACAAACATTTAAACATAATTATACATAGTTTATTTATTAAATTTATAATATGTAGTATTTTATTTTTATAAGTTCGCTTTGTAACTAAAACACGAGTTAGTAAAGAAATAAAGAGTTATTATAAACATTAATTAATTAGTAAAATTATGTAATTATTACACTTCCTTATATACTGTTCTAAATTTATTATGCTATACATTTTAAACAATATAAATTTTAATATCTCATAATCAGATAATCTTATCTCATATCTTTCAGTTGTAATGTATATAACATGTTTTTTTATTTATATTGTATAATATAATAATAATAATAATAATAATTATGCAACTTAATATGTATATATACAGTATATAGTATACTAATATGTTCCAACTAAAGTTTACCAAGAACCATATTCGACCCCTTGATATGTGATTGGTGCCAAAGCATATTGTTAGAAGGGATAAAGAGGATGTAAAACTGCTATTAGTTTTTATACTTTCACTAGTAAAATATTAATTATTATTTTATTATTTCGTTTATGTATAAATATTATATTCAAATTATATTATTTTCATGCATTTTAGTTAAATAAATATGATTGTGTATTATATGTTAAATTTACTGTAAGAAATATATAATAATATGTAGCAGTAGTAATATGCTATATAATATAATACATTACGTAAGTACATAAGATTAGTATCAAAAGTTTAAATATTATGTCATAGTCATGTAGGTACTTGTAGATATAATATTTTCATTCGTATACGTCATTATATTTTATTCATTCAACTATTCAAGGATTTTATGGATAAGGATAATATATGGGCACTATTCCCATGTCGTTTCTAAAATTAAATATTTAGTTAAATTATACAAATATGAAATATTATTTAAGGTTTTAACCAAAATACAAATACCGCATTTACATTTTCTTTTAACCGTTATGATAATAAGTACAATATGCATTCTTGGGTTTGTTGTATTTTTGTGTATATAATAATAATTGTAAACGATTACAAAAGGGCCTGTAATGGTCAATATAATATATTTAAATAGTTTATTCTTACGAAAAATAGGCGTTTAAAAATATCAGTTGGACGTATTGTAGCATATTGAAAAAAAAAAATTTCGTAGATATATAATATAATTATACGTTTATTATTATTATAAATAATAACATCTCA
The DNA here is from genome assembly GCA_013282895.1 of Eriosoma lanigerum. Classification (NCBI taxonomy): domain Eukaryota; kingdom Metazoa; phylum Arthropoda; class Insecta; order Hemiptera; family Aphididae; genus Eriosoma; species Eriosoma lanigerum. The sequence goes on from CM023360.1 coordinate 32,593,985, forward strand.
CATTGTCATCGTTGCCGTCGCGTATTTACTTATTATATTATATAGAATACTCGAAAAGGGTTATTTTCCACACAATAGGGCTTTGGTGTAAAATATTGTGTAGTCGGTGTTTTTTTTGGGGGGAGGTCGATGAAAAAGGGTTGCATACTTGCGTGTGAGTAGTATATAAGCAGGTTACCTATAACATCAGTTCGTCGAATTAACGAATGGGGTTCGGGTTAGGACGTTGGGTTATAATACCATGTTGTGATCATACAATAATATTAAATTTTATTCAAAATATGTAATCAGTAATCAGACAATAATACAAAAATTTACCGCTGTCTTCAACATATTACAATAAAAAACGCTGATAAAGTATTATGTGAATATAATATAATGCCGCCCTATTGCATATTTTTACAAAATACCGTTGATTACTGTACAGCGTATACACTCGTACAAATAATATTGAACGTTGTAATGAATGTAATAATGATAGTATCTATGCCTATTACTTTTTGGCATTTTTAATAAAATAATAGAAAATAATTTCTCATGCGTTACGACAACAAAATCATCTTTAGCAATCGATTTTATTGCTCAAACGTTCTAACAGATTAGCAGGAAATCTAGTGATTCTTAATAATATACCACGTTAGTTTTGCTGTAGACACCGTCATGGCCAGGGCGCCAGATTGGGACGTTTTAGTTGACGGTGCTCAAATATTTTACCGGCCCACATGGGACTACCATCAGGGTCGTCCCTAAGGGGAAGGCAAAGGTTGCAGTCACCCCCTAACTCATAGACAATGTGTAGTTATCTAACGCAAAATATACGTATAAGCAAATATTTACAAAAAGCTTTCAATTTTTATAATGTAGTTATTAAGTTGAAAAGTTCGTTCCTCAAAAAAGCAGCCTAGGGACTAAGTCTAGTCTCAGAGATTACCACTTTTCCTTTCACCATCAGACAAAAAAGGTATACCTTTTATGGCTGAACCGGATGAAGTTAAAAGGATGCATTCAAATTATTAAATTTTAGTTTGTTTAACAAACTGTTTGACTGGAATTTAAAATGTTTATAATATTATTATTGGGCGAAGATGTTTCCGGAATATTTATATAGTTTACACATCATCATTCTCAAGATTTTCTTCATTATTATTTATTACTATTAACTTATTAACTGTATCCATTTCTTTCTACATTAAATTTAAAACAATTTATACACGTTTATATAATAAAATATAATTATATTATTTATATAAATTATCTACTTATATGATTAGGTTCACAAATTATTTAATACAAGAAAAATAATAATGTTATTTTTTTTTACTTTTATTAAAAGTCGATTAGAATTTCAATGTAGTTAAAAATAATAGTTAGTAATTACATTTTTTACACCAATGTACTTGCATTATATAAATATTAAATATCATAGTTAATATGACATAATTATATTTAGTAGGTATGTATAAATATATAATGGTATGTCAGAAATGTGATCATCAACATATACCTTCTAGTTACTACTATATTATAGTGATGTATTGGAGCGTATACTCATAACAATATTTGTATAAAAGTGCGTATACGCAATATCAATAATAATTTTATAAGTATACGTTAAGTAAACGGTCATACAACCATAATATTTTATATTTTATAAATTTGTTGTACATTCAATGACAATAAATGTATATAATTTTAATATTAAGTGTATTTTATTAATAAAAATAAATATATACGGTATTATGTTTCTATTAGTTAATTCATGTATATAGTATATTATATACCTCTACGACTTAAAATTAAAAAAATTTTAAAACAAAAAAAATTATCATTCAATAAATTGTAGAGTTCTAGTTATAATTTATTTATAGTTACTATTAAGGATAAAAACTAAAAATATAAAAATAAATTAATGTCATAATAATCATTTCAAGTATTTTTTTTTGCTTTTTTAATGTAATTTTGAGACAAATATGGCATATACTCAAGACATTATTTACCAATACATCCCTGAGTATAATATACTGAAATATTGGTATGTAATTCAGACTACGGAATATCGTATTTTATACACATCTAATGTTTATTGGGGCGGACTGGACAGGTGTGCTAGTATGGCGTAGCACCACCGAGCTGACTCAATATATGGGCCGCCGGGGGCTTATGAACAATTAATTGACGATATTAATATATTACTACGTAGCAGAAGCGACTTACTTGTTTTTTTATTTTACTCTAATTGAAATCAATAACTACTATTTTAGGTATATATTGAAATTACAGTTATAGTCGCAATAAGATAAGTATTTAGTATACTTTCAGAGATCCTACAGGCTACAAGACGAACAAGTAGGTATATTGTATAAAATAGCATTAGGTTAAATTTATAAATTTTGAAAAAAACGAAGAATGATTTTTAATTGTATTCATTAATTTCATTATTGAAATTCGTGTCATTGGATCTTTTTATACGTATATGCACATGTGATAGTTTCATGTCGTATAACACACTGCAATATCATATTATTATTATATTATATACAATTTTTTTTAACAATTACGTGTTAATTGATTACCTAATGTATCGATTAAGAATTAATGATGTTAAATTAAATTTGTTAACATTTATAATACCATATTAAATTTGCAAATCTGGTGCATAATTACATATTTACATGTTATATATATGCAAACCGTCTGGTAAAAGTTGAAAAGTGGTTATTCGCGTTTTGTATTCAGTGATTTCCAGTTCGCATATTTCCATTGTTGCTCGATCGTATATATATATATATATATATATATATAGTTTACATACGATTATTAGTTATTAGTTTATTACAATATTATTATAGTTTTTATTGTTAAAGTATAATCCTGGTCCTCAATTATCTTTTTTCTTCACTTATATCAACAAATTCCATAATATCACTTTTCTTCACATCCAGCCTTCTTTTTCGATCTTCTTTTTATCGATTCTTACTTTTTCGTACATTTCCTTTACCCTTACTGCTGTTCTTTTTTTAATCTTCTTAAATCATTACCTCGCATTTTATAACAGTATATTTGAGGAAAATGACAGTATAATTTATCCCTCCAAGGATTTTTTTTTGACTATATTATAATTGATTTATACTTTCTTAACTAATATTATAATTTTTCGTCCTCTTAAAAATGTTCCTAAGATAAGTACTCATACTTCACTTTGCCTTCTCTAGTAGTCTATTGGGTATAGACTATAGATAATCATTCTTATTTATTTCCACTCATAATTGCTATAATAATAAAACAATAGGTTGGGGTGTATGTAAAAATTATAACCATACATTTTTATATCAAGTAATTTTCTTAATCGTGTATATGTTAATAAATATTGTATTTTCATACAATAATCATTATTATTATGTTTTTTTTTTTTATCTGGAATTTGGTGGAAGTGGTGTGTACCGTTTTGTAATTCGCTAATATCTATTGGAGTCGTGACTCGAAGGTATCGATTTTTAAAAATTATTTCTTATCGTAACCGCATTAAACCGCAACAACAATGCTCTGTGTTGCTATTAATGTTCTTAATGGTCTGAGCGTTTTGTTTATGTGGCGACAGAACTATCGATTTTCCGTCGTGTTTTGGTTACATTTTATGTAATAACACAACGTAAACAATGTTTTCGGTGATAATTCGCGAAACAGTGGGCGGCTCGGAGGTTAGCGTACGGAATAACGCATCCGGTCAGACTTGGGATCGCAATAGAAAAAAAAAAAAAATACGCGCGATACCCGGTCAATTTTTTCTTTCTACTGCGTTGTTCTCACGAAAGGACCCGTGACCGACCTTGACCCCGGTTACGGCTTACGCATGCGCCGTGACCGGAGCGTTGGACGCAAAAACATTCCCTTCTCACGAGAACGTCTTCGGTGCTGACTACAGAAACAGAATACTGATCATATTATTATTATTATCATCTATAAACGCATTTCGTCGGTTCGACTCCTTTAATGCGTGTTGTTTGCGCGCGCATCGTCGTCTTGCTATGGCGGAATTCACGAACAGTTATCAACATATACGGACACGCACACGCGCTTATTCTCGAGTTTCTAGGTTATGTTATTGTTTGTCAGTATTATTGTATCGTGTATGCGTTGTTGTGTAAGTGGCTATATGAGTATTGTCATTAATCGTCGTCACGTTATTATGTAATACTATTTCCACAAAAATCGTGTTATATTTTCGTCGTATTTTACATCAATTAAATACTGTTAAATGAAATAATATTAATTTTATAGAAATCTATTTTTTTTTTTTTTTTATATATATATATAGAGTATGTTATGACAATAATTAATATTACTATTATTACTAATTGTCGTAATTAAACAAATCATATACTAATATACACTGGCACACCGCTACACGACGGTCTATCCGCATGCGTTTAATTAATATTTATAATAATAATAATACATATATACCGTGATGGTAAATTAGAAAGGTATTATATTTATAATTATAATACTATTATCATTGATTATTTAATATAGTCAAATCTATGTAATATTATTATAATCAATGCTGTTGCTGTTCTCTCGCACTCTCTGGGTTCCGTCGTCATCGCCGGCGGCGATTTTCATTCTATCGCTCGGGCGTGCCGCGTGGTGACGATCCGTCGTCGGTGAAAATAATAATATTCATTCTCGCGCGTCGAATTTCTACATTCTGCGAGCCGAAACATTTTGACGTGGACTTGCTCTTGAAATCACGGTGACGCACATAAACCCGAAAGGCGGAGACGACGATGAAACATTGAAACACAAGGTACCTACCTAAATATCGTCGTCAAACCGACGACCGTACTCGCTTCTCTGTCAATGTCGATAATTATTATTTCAATAACGCGATAGTAATTTATTATTATTATTATTATTATTATATATAATAATATCGGTTAGACCTTAGAGTCTGCGAACAATTATTATTATTATTATTATTATTCGCAGACTATTTTATTATTGCCCGTGGACGGCGGCGGATGACACATCAAAAAGCAAAAAAAAAAAAACAGCCGTCGCTCCCACCGCCACGCGTTTATACTGTTTATACTTTTTTAGACCGCTGGCGCGCGCGTTCGAGCGTGAAGTTCTAAGAGACGATTTGGCTGCCGTCCTACAAATTACAATAATTAATTTACATTGAAACGTAAACTTGGGCGTCTCGTCAATAATACTGCCCGCCGAGTGTAATGTCATAATAATTATTTGGTACGGTCTGCAAAGTACAACTGACCGTTATTATTAATAACTCGGTTAGGATATTATGGGTAATGAACAGGTGCAAAATATTGTCCGAAATTTCACACGTATTTTCTCATTTCTTCCGGACAAGCGCTTTATTATTAATCTCGATCATTATCAATTATTCGGCGCATCCGTATATTATTTATTTTCCGGCCACTCGTGTCGTATCAAGAGAACGTTGTTATTTTTGTTCATTCAGAACAATTATAATGCGTTATGCGATTTGTCGCGTCTATTATCTAATCAAGTAATTAGTAAGAATCGTCGTTAGCTCGCGACACCGCGTCAAACATCATTAATTCACATCAGGATAATATGTCATTTCTCATTTTTCATCATCATAATTATACTTTTGGTATCAATTAACACTTCTATTTCCATCAGTTTTACGTACTACCAAGTATATTATGATTAACGAACAACATAAAATTCATTATTTAATTTCATATAATTACATTATATCCATTTAAAATTTATATTTAATTCACATTTCACGGATATTTAAATAATTTATTAATGTTAAGCCTTACACTCTTATGTACTCGTATGTTGTGTAATCGCAAATCATTAATAATAAGTACATATAAAAAAGTTATGATTTTGTTCGTAATCACTAATCTAATATTTTATAGAAAAAATACTTAAAAATTCCTATTCATACAATCATATTAATAGGATAGCTACATACTGTAGTTAAATTAAACTATGTATAAAGAGAACAAGAAAGGTCAATGATAAAGAAATACCATTGTCATTGTTGATTGGTATAAAAGAGATTGTCAATATTTGATATACTAAATTCTGTATAAATTATTATGAAATATAAATGTTTTTAGTTACATGAAAATCAAAAAGTCCCGTTTTCATTTGTCTAAATCATATCAGAAACAAATTCAAACATTCAAACAGATCAATTTATTTTAACACGATTTACACAAATTTAAGAAAGACAATGTCTGTTTTGGACATTTTTCAAAATACATATACATAATTATTATCTTTCATTATAGGTTAAATAACTATTATATTGATACTATTACAAAAACTGTTATCGTATTACATATTATTATAATTCTATAAAGAATATTTGGAAGTTTATTATTATTAAAATATCTTTTTTTGTCCATCTTATAGATATATCCAATTCACTATTAAATAAAAGCGAAAAGGTATTGACAACCTGTTGATATTTAATGGTATTATGAATTTTGAACTTAAGTTTACATTATTTTTCATTCAATATCCATACATTTATTAATATTTAATAATTATATAGTTTGTCTATGGTCTTTTTTACACTTAAAATCTATAACTTTTAATATACCTTTATTATGTATTGATTAATAATTTTAAGTTATACAGCAGGATTTAAATATTAGTAATATTACTTTTTAAAACTTGAGTAGGAATATAAAGTATTTATAATTTATGTGTAACTACTAACTATGGATATAAATTAATTATTAATAAAGTTATTCATATTTTGTTAAATAGTTTATAATATAAATAATTAATTATTAATTAATTATTTACATTAGGTACTCATAAATAACTAAAAAGTTTAGAAGATAGAATATTAATTTTGAATTATTCTTATCAATTTTAAAATTTTAAATAGCTTAATTATAAATTTATAATACATGTATTTTTATTATAATAAAAGTGTACAATAACTTTAAATTTATTAATAATTAATACAAATTATAATAACAATAGGAAAATGAATTTTTGTTATTATTTAAATAGTAATTGTTAAACTAGGTATATATTTGACATATTATGTGTCTTATCTAAGTATAAAAATGTCGTGTTTTAAAGTTTAAGAGATATTAATTATTATTGACAATATTGTGAAAGTATAAAAATTACTGAGACTTTATAATTTAATTAATTACTTAATTTAATTTTTCCGTTTTCAGTAGCCAATAAAATTAATTTTCATTTTTTAATTACATAATACGCTATATAAAATTTAATATTAACGACGTAAATTGTAATTAAGTTGATATATAATCAATTCTACTAAAACAATTTCAATCATTCCAAATAGTATTTTAAAACTTAATTTAAATTTAAATGAGTTTTTGAAATTATTTTAGACATTTTTTTAATGTGCCTTAAATGAGCCGTGGGTTGTGAGATTAAATTGATTTAATACTTAAATGTACATTATATATTTTTAAAAAACTGATATAACATTATTTTAACATTATATTAAAATATGTTAACGTTTTTTATTTAATAAAGATATGAATTAACTTTACTATTTTACTATCATCGACCTACAATAGTATTTAATTAATCATATTATCCCAAATGCCAAGTATGAATTATAAAGTATTCATAAAGTATATAATTAAATCTATTGTTGTCTGTCGGTTGTTCTATAATCAAAGTGATAATTTAAATAATGTACAATTTAAATTGTTTATTATAATAATAAATTATCATAAAATAATGATAATAATATTTTATGAATGCCTTACATCATGAAAAAAACGTTATTTAGTTATTAACAATCGAAGTAATTTTCTTTGTTATTTTTGAGATAAACTAATAACCTTTTTATCAATAACTTTTAAATCCTTTAATAATTATTTTTTCGAAATAAAAAATAGTAAACATAAAACAATATTATCATCTAGCACATATAGTTGAACTAAATTTATTATTAAATTTTTTAGTAGTAGACTGTACCTATATATGTATAAGATATATTAAATTATCTAATAACATATTATATTTTATTTTATCTAGCATATTTAAAAAAAGAAAAATTCAATAACGACACATCTTTTAAATATCGATAAAATATTATATCCAAATTATTAAATTATTTAGTACAAAAGATATTATTGTACCATTATAACTATGGTTAGAAATTTAGGATGTTTTTGTAGTATGTACTAAAAAAATAATAATTATGTATCACGACCGTATTTAAACCTCCTTTGAAAATTTGACAACATATTAAATAATATATATTTTAAAAAACAAGATTTTAATTTTAATATACATAATTAACATCTTTATAAAAAACCTATCTGAAAATTAATGCTGAATACGGTCATGATATGTATGTGTTTACTTATGTCTTATACCCTAAAGACTTATAGCTAAAAATGCATGAACAAATTGATAAATAAAGAAACATTGACACAAATTATATTACAAATATAGAAATAAAATTATGTATACATATTATTTAAAATTTAACTATATAATAAATAATTTTAATTTATGTTTATTATATTAATTATTGTTTTAAATGATATAAATTTAAAATGTATTAATGATATATGATATGATATATAAGATGTTATAAAATTAAAATAAGTACTTCTTTTAAAAAAAACATGCAAAATCAATCTGAAAATCAAATCATAAATATTTTAATAGATAGTACCTACCTAATATTATATTTTATATTGATCTATACGAATATTTTCGATATAAATAATAAGAAGAAGCCTATAGGTCTATTATTTCCGTGGCACCAGAAGGTAGAGGGTTTTAAAAATAATTTTAACCAACAATTATTGTACTATACCTAAATTGTACCACAAAATTTTCATTTCATTATTTCGATTTTTAAGGGTAACGTTACTTCCGGCACACGCATTTTTACTCAGTCACTTTTTGGCAATTTTATTACATTAATAATTTAAAAATTGATTTCACTTGGGAAAATTTCGTGGTACATGTTTTGAAATTATCGCTACAAATTGGTACAATTGGAAACATTTTTTGAAATACTATACATGTTGATAACAGGGTAACGGACTTAATAATAAGTGAGGAGTTTTAATTATTATATACTTACGTCAGGTACCTATTATCTAACACTACAAAACGTAGTATTATGTTTCAGTTTGAGTTTATTTCGCATCATGCGTATAATCGTTTAGCGTGTTAATAATGTTTTAATACTATAATGCACAAGCCGTGCGCCAATTCATAATTATAATATACGTACGTGTAAAATTGTTGCAATCAAAACAGTCGAAACTATAACGTTTTAATTTAGATGTTTATAAATTAGTTACTTGGTTTTTAATTTTTTAAGCGCCATAATTATTAATTACTATTATTAGGTACACGTATGATTGTCAGATTGTACCTTGTTCAATGTTTAATAATGTTTAAATACATATTTCGTCGTACATATACAATTGTACACGCACCCACTGTTATTATCGAGATTACATCGATTTACTAAAAATGAATATAATAGTACAACCCATTTTGAGCCTCTTGGATGTTATGTATTTATATTTTCTATAACAATATAACGGTACCTGCTCATATTATTCTTGGAAAAAATAATATTTCATTGATATTTGATACACTACAATATAAGTAGGTACCTACGTTCGATTTCATAATAATATATTGTCTATAAACTCGCACACTGGCTCAGAGTGATAGTGAAGGTATTCAAAGAATCCTGCCCGAGTATCTGACTGTACAGTTCGGTCATAAATTTTTACTCAAGTTCAAGATATCGCATAATTTTATAAATGATACATTTATGTGTTAAAATGTATTTTAAATTAATGTACAATTTACAATAATAACTAATTGTAATAGTAATTCCTAAAATGATTAAATTAGTGCATAATAAAAAAAAACGTAATAGTTACAAATTTAAAGCTTTAATTTAACCACGTGTGCAATTTTAAATAATTCGAAGATAAAAATGAAAGCTTACATTTTTTCGACTAAAATCATCTATAATTATAGACCTTTACTGAATTTGAAAACATTAATTTCTCATATTGCAATAATCAATCAATAACTTACATATAATCATTTAATAAATAATTTCGAACTCGGGTTATTATTATAAGTATTCATGATATAGATATTGATGTTTTTTTAATATCTATTATTCATTCAATTTTTCATTAATTCTATTAAAATTGGTATCTGAGTTATATAATCATATACCTACACCAATATATATCATATTTTCATGTAATTAATTATTTTATATTATAAGGACGTAATTTAATAATTAGGTAAAATATAATTTCTATAAAAATAACTTGTACATATAAAATATGTAAAAACATTCTTTGATAAATGAATCATTATGTTATTTGTCTCATTGATTATCATAATTTGTAAAATTGTAACTATGTATACAATATACATATTTGATATTTTATTTGACATTTAATTAATGGTTATTTATCTCTACATCATGGTCATATTTTTATTTTAATAAATAATAAATGGTTATTTATTTAAAGGATCAAAAGTTAAAAGAATTAATTTTTCAATGATATAATTTGTGTTAAATTTTATTATAATAATGTATAACTAATAAAGTAATAACTAATAATACAGTTAGGTACAATAAAGTTCTACGACCATGAGACCTAAATTTAATATAATTAATTATCTTTTAATTATTGACATTGATATAAATATATTATTATAATAACAGGTGTTATAATATCTATTTATTAGTTAATATTAATTATATTATTGAAATATTTTTAAATTCATTTTCTATTTTATATTAGTCTGACGAACGACGATATTGCTTTTCAATATTGGCCTGACGTCAATAACATACCTACTCAGAATTGTTTTCAAGTGATGGATTCGTAACCCTCAGGCCCCACCGCGCATACGCAGATGCTTGACATAATAAAAACACTAAATATAAATAAGGAAGCTTACCTGGTTTAGTTTTAAAACAATGAACCCAATGATTACTTATTGATGTTGTGTTCATTATCAATATTTTAAATATTTAAACTTTTATGTAATTTTGAGTTTTGGTCATTAACGTTATTGCACTAAAACACTTATCATTTATTATATATTTAATACACAAGATACAACCCTTTTTTTATTGTAATTTGACCTAAATTCGTATGAATATAAAATCTATTGGTGAATTTCATTAGGTAATTAAATAACTAAAATTAAAATTTTAAATAAGTTATTTAATATAAATAATAATGTGTTTATTCTCGTTAACATGTTAAAATTTTTTGAAAATACATAAACGATTAAACAGTGAACATGGGTTTATATTTTTCATGTATACCTAACATGTACTATATATGAGTATTAAAATTGTATTAAATAGTAAAATGTATATAGTGAGACTGATGACGATAAGATAGATATAACTTAATCAATAGAGCAAAAGAATTTGTAGTTCTGAGGAGGACATAAGAATGTAAGATAAATTGAAGGTAGGTGAAATGTTTAGGATGGTTAGGTTATGAAATGTATAGGATAGCGTTGGGTATTTTGTGTGATAGCATAATGTGAATGTCTATAAGATTGAAAGGTAGATATTATGCAGAAGTATGGTCAGTAATGTTGTATGTGTCGTGCTGAGTAGTGAACAAAAAAATGGAGCAGGAGTGTAGCGGAGATGAGAATGTCAAGACTGATGTGTGAAATGACTAGGATAAAATAAGAAACATATTACCTACATAAGGAAAAGTATAGGATATATATCAAATGTGGAGAAAATGAATACAATGATTATACATTTATACCCAGAGCTTAAAGTTGGAAAAAATTCCAAGGGGAGACTAATGTCTTCATATAGTTTTAAGCGTTCCGTATATCATTTTATGTATAATATCTAATGCATATAGTATATGTAATGTATAAACAGTGATCGTGTGATATACTCATCTCACTTTTAACCCTGAATAATGTTCAAATTTGTAATTTATTTCATGAAAAATTACACAAAAATACCATAAAGTAACCACAGAATCATATAACATAATATTATATTATGTTATCACTTAACGGCTAGTCGAATACCTATTAATCACAGTATAGACTATAGCTGTTTACAATAACCGATTTATTCTCAGTAGAATTCTAAATTATATTAACTAATGTTTATAATCGGAGCGTTCTGGTTCCAAACGGAATCCAGAGTATATTGTAACATGTAATTTGTTAAATGGGACACTTTTTAACCACCAATAGTGGTAGGGGGACTGAGCCCCCTTGCGTTCCCCCACTTTAACTCCTGTTTATACCTAATATAAATCAAATAATAATATAATTTAAACTTATAAATAAATATATTTTTTAATAATTGTAAATTCGATATAGTTGAGTAATTACTAATTCTATGTATACGTAACCACAAAAATATATTATATTGTTCATTATATCATATAGATTTTTTTATACCTGTATTAGTATAATTATAGGTATTCTATAATAAATAATACAAAGAAGAACGTACCACATATCATAGATAAATATGTGAATACCAATAAAAATTTTAAGACACTATGATCATTATTTCTTTAGTTAACACAAAATATATTTCGTTGAAAATTAGTTTCAGCAATTTGTATTGTATTTTCGTAATTTATGAGTAATTTAAAAAAAAGCACACATTGTAATAGAAACAAAAATAAGTTAAATACCACATGCAGTATGTAGATACTCCATAATAATTTATACTCCAGTGATGTATATAGAAGGGACCCGAGGGGCAGGGCCCCCTTACAATATATTAATAATATTATATAAGTATATACGTATATTTCGCAAACAAAGAAAATATATATTATTTATTATATATAACAGGTAGGTAGTAGAAAAAATCAACTAATATACCTTCACTTAATATGTGGACAAAAGATTAATATATAATCGATTTCAAATAGCAATGACCGTTTTCGATGTTAAATGTTTATAATAAGAATAACTAATACTCTTATGTATATTATATAGTATAATGATTTTTAATATTACGTATATTATTATTTCATAAAAATGTTTAGTGTAGGGTATATTAAATAACTATTTACATTTAAATCTAAAACAATGTACACATTCCTAAATTGATTAAGCCATATAAACAAAAACCCCGAGTGCACCATGAAATGTATTGATTTGATGTTTTATTTAGTGTGCCCTCCCCCCTTTTTGATATTTCTATTTACGCCACGGGGCATCTCTATATTTTATTTGCTATAAATATGAACAAATATTATTTCCGAAAGATTTATAACTAAAAATAATTAAAAAAGCGAATAAGTCGATTCCGGGCGTTCCTCCTTCGTACCTTTAGTCCTCGGAGAAATTAGTGAAATGTTATTGAGTAATATAATAATTAAGATTTGAATGCAATGATATTGTATTCGTAAATATAATTTCAATCGAAACTCTTAACAGAAAAATTATTATGAAATAACTAAATACTATAGTTATTTAAATAACGTTTTTCAACCATTTTTTTTTTTTTTTTTTTGTAATTATTCTTATTTCAAGGAAAAACTATTCGTACATACAAAAATGAAACAAATAAAGTACCAATTAGATGCAATTCTTTACCAAAGGCATACCCTATTCGTATCGGACCATTATTTCTACCCGAAAGTGTTTTCAGGCATAAAAAAAAATCTCTGTAAAACCAATATATAACTCGCTTCACTCCGAATCTAAAAGTTATTTATTTAAAAAGAAAATAATTTACATTTATATATATAAATATGTATAGTATATTGAGTTTTAAGTTTTGACAAGTATATTTTATATTAAATATTTTTCATATAATTTGTTTGAAGAAGTGAAATAATTAATTTTCATGTTCAATAATATGTAAATGACGTAATAGTCAGAGCTTGCGCTAATGGGCAGTTCTAACCAATATGGGCAGTTCTAAATTAAAGTGGGTAGTTGTAAATAAATATTTGGTTAGTATTTAAAATATGTGATTTCTCTTTTTATCGTAAAATATAATTTCAAAATTATTTATTTCAATTCAATGTAGATATTTAAACTTTTTTCTTTGAACTTTTGTTGTAAGTACCTATTTGAAAATGTAATATTCAATTTTATTTCAATATAATAAAACAAAAGGCAAACAATTAGATTATTTCAATGGTGTCTTCTATGAAGCTTCAGTTAAAAATAAAACTATTTATAGTGAAGATAGTGGTGAAAAAAAATTGAAAAAAAAATTAATGCAAAATGATTTTTATATAGATATATAGTAATACTGTATATTAAATTTAAAATATATAATTTTATATTAAATTATAAGTGTAAATAATTTATGATTTATTAACATTACTGGTAACATTTACTATACGTTAATGAATAATAATTTTTTTTAACCCACACGCATAAAAATAATTATTTGGATAGTTTTAAAAATTCCTTAGTTTTGCGTATTACTGAATAAATTAGAAAATATATAGTCTAATTAATCTAAATAACTATAATTATTTTCACTATATTGATTAAAAATCAGAAATAGGTATATCATTAGACTATAATAATAATTCTTAATAGTTAATATACAAAATATTATTATTTTTTGTTATTTTAAATTCTAATTCATAATAAGAAATATATTATTATTATTTATACTTCAACGATTAATCTAAATTGTATATATTTTCTTTATTACGAATTTATTAAACTTCCAAATTGTGTTATTATGACCTGATTTTAATATGGAGTATAAATGATGTTTCATGTTGAGTTTAATTTATATTTAGTTTAAAAACATAAATCTTTAGATTTTATTTCAAAGTTCAGTCTTATTTATTCAGTAAAGTATACTTATATAATTATAATTACACGATAAATATGAAATATATTTACATCATTAAAAGTAATTGGTAAAGTAAGATTTATTAAATATTCATTTATTCATGGTTTGAAAGTAAAGTGAAAAATTCGGGACGGTCGATTACAGACTCGGAGAAATTAGTGCTTTATTATAATTAAGATTTGAATATAATAATAACAGTATCATTGCATTCAAAAATACAATTCTGAGCGAGACTCAATATAATAAAATATATTATACTGATAAACCGTACAAAATTTTACAACGTGTGTGTACTACCTATGCAGTGGCGTGACGAACTCTAAATTTTAAAGAGACCAACTTTTAATCTACTACTACCCATGCACCCATTTAATTTTTTTAACGTTAAAATTAGATCTATTTTTAAATAATTTTTAATAATAAGAAATAAATCATTATTAAAAAGAATGTTTGTCTTGAAGGATAACTAGGTAATTTTTTTTTATATAAATTCACTAAACTTACACCGAATTACTACTCAGAATGAAGAACCCACACGCCACCCCTTAAATATCTCAGAGGCAATTGCCTTTCAAATACCCCTTTCGTCACGCCACTGTTACCTATGAGAATACTCAAAACAATTGACAAGTCCCTACGTTCAAAATTGCATTAGTCATCATGAAAACTGATGAGTTTCGCTCAGAATCGTATTTTTGAATGCAATATCATTGCATTCAAATTTTAATTATAATAAACTACTAATTTCAGAATCGACTTTTCCTCTTTTTTTAAGCATAATAATAATATGTTAATATTTTTATTTTAACTATTGTTTTAAACTTATCAAGCAACGTAATTACCGATGAAAAATACATATTACCAGGAAATTTTCTGTTAAATTATCACCTAAAATAATGTGTCACACTATAAATACGATTTGGTGCACCAACTGACACCAATCTGATGTCAAATAATATGATTCATCATAAGTAGAATAGAATTTTGCTACAAATCACATGGAACGTGGTTATTTTAATTACCTATGCTAAGACCGAAATTTCAAAGGTAATAAAAAACGTAAAACAATATTCTCATTTTTTCGTCACACCGAGTGCGAGTATCTACGAGTATTATAGTTATATGTTATAGTATAGATTAATTGTATACGCTAAAAAAATACACTCTGTATACCATATTATATTTATATAAATAAAGACTTTTTTAATAAAGGGTAAAATAAAATATACAATTGTTTTTTATTTAGAGTCATTAGATTTCTAATTCTAGGTCCTTAACTCATATTGTTAGATGATGTAACAGTGACTTAGTGCGTACGTCTATATGGGACCAAGTTTTTTATAAATTAATTCATCTGTTATAAAATAATTATCAGTACTTTGATGTGCCACACAATCATTTAATTTTTTACTATAAAATAAATAAATATAAAAAAAATTGTCTCATAAATTTAAAAAAATATTGAATAAATAATAAACTACCAGTTACAGTCCTGAATTTTGATTGCTTTAAATTTAATAGTCATTATATTATTATATATTAATATATTGATATATTGATGTAATGATATAATTTTGCATTTTAATCATCAAGAATTAAAAAAAACAAAATTTGTTTATCATTAATCACAGATAGACTATTATAAAAAATAAATAAATAATAAATTATATTATGTCAAATTATAGTATTAATATTATATTATAAACGGGTACGCACAAGTTAATTATTATAACATTAATACTATAATTTGACTATGTTAACTTATTTAGATAACATAATATATGACATTGACATATGGCATATGACATATACACGTGTCACATATACCATATAAAAACTTTCATGTTTAATGTCGGTATATTTTAGATTCTGAGCGAAGCGAGGACTGTATTAGTTTTACAAAGATGTTTTTTTTTCTGACGTATGAAAACATTTTTTCGTGTAGAAATAATGGTCCGATTACCACGAATAGGGTATGCTTTCGGTAGAAAATCGCGTCTAGTTGATACTTTATTTAGCTTTTTTCAAAAGTTTTCCTTGGGAAAAGAAAAATTACCAAAAATTGCGGAAAATTGGCAAAATTACGGTTTCTGTTATTTTAAATTTTTTAATGCCATGATAACTAATTGAATTTTGATCGTAGGGACTTGAAAATTTTTTTGAATATTAACATTGGTAGTTTACATACGTGGTTTATTTTAAGAACGAATTAGTTGATTTTCCGACTAAATATAAAGCTTCAAAATGTTTGCCAAAAATGTTAAATATTTCCTGCAATTTTGGATTTATTGGTTTGAAAATTTTATCAAAGCCTAATCATATAGTTCTTAATCATTTTATAGAATATTTTGAAAATTGTGACTAACAATTTTTTTTTGAAGCTTTTATATTTTAACTACCGAAAATTGGCAAAACTACGGTATTTGTTATTTAAATTTTTTTTATTTCATGATAACTTATTAGGTTGTGATCATAGGAACTTGTGTCAAATGGAAAAAAGTATCATTTCTGTACCAAATTGCATCTAGTTGGTACTTTATTTAGCTCATTTTTCGAATTTCTCAAAATTTTTTCCTCGGGAGATGAAAAACTACCACAAAATGGCGGAAAATCGGCAAAATTACGGTTTCTGTTAAGCTCTAGAATTTTTTGCACAAATGTTTATTATTACATGCGATTTAGGATTAACAGTTTAACTCCTTGAAATTTGATATTAGGAACACGAAATTTTTTAAAATATTTACATTGGTAATTTACACACGTGGTAAAATTTTAGAATAAATTATTAGTATAGTATATTGTAATAGATTGAGTTTCGCTCAGAAATTCATAAATTCAGAATCGTATTTTCTAATGCAATATCATTGCATTCAAAACTTAAGTATATAATAAACCACTAATAACTCCGAACACCGAAGTGATGAAGTCTACAATCAACTTTCCCACTTTTATTATCTATATATTAACAAAAAAAATTTGATTTGGTATATATTTCAAATTTTTAAACACATACATAAGTAAAATTCATACCTATAGTACTAATTTGTATGTTTTATATTGTATAAATATTAAACACTTATATTACTTTATGTCTTTATCGATATATTTATATTTTATTTTATATTTGTATAGTTTTAATTTGATTATTTTATTTATTATATTTATATAATAAAAAATAAAAAATTTAATTAGGTATACCTTTATACATACATTATTATTTATTATAATTAAAGTATTTTGTGTTGACCCCTTATATCAATCGATTTCTAATGTCAACATAAAGAAATATAATAAACGTGAAAAAATGTTAAAAGGAATAGAAAATGACGATTTTGGAGTCAACTCTATCGCTCTTCACTTTATTAGTGAATTACATTTTATAAGTGGGAATGACAAAATCATATTCAACATCGTTCTAAAATCTAGAATTAGTTTGGATACTGTGAAGAATATAAAGACAATTCGAAATAGTTATTTTCGGAATGGGACTGAAACACATTAGATATTTAGATCGATTTACAAAAAAAAAAAACAATCACAAGTAAGATAATCCAAATATTTTGAAGAACCATCATAACTATGAACTGCAATGCAAATTCATTCTTGTTTTATCGTTTATTCAGTGTGCAATAAAAACTTGATTTATTTTTGGACATAGTGATGTTAATGTTGGCAATGATAAAAAAAATACTTAGTGTACATATTTCTATGAAATATAGTATGTTATGTTAGTAGACATTGTTTTAAATTATTTTTATATACATATGCCACATAATAATAATTTTGTTTGTATATAAAATCAAAAATACACAGATGTATAACTACTACAATATATTTATAATTAATTGGCAGCGTAGGTGAGTGATAAAAAATAATTAAATTAAAAGTATAAAATGATATAGAGCTTTAAAATCTATGTAATTCTCATCATCATGTTTGTAGTTTGAATTGTTGATTATTCAATTACAGAATTATTTATTTTTATCATATATAAGTCCCAGCAAATTACAAAGTGAATAATTCAGTGTGATGTTGTACGCGTATAATTTACTATTTAGGTCAAATAATATAGTCATTTCCATTTGTGGCTTTATATAAGGGCACAATTAACAATTATTATATAAAAATTACTTGTAATAATTACAAGTAGTTTTTATTGTATTTTATTATTTTGAAAAAGGACCTCCAACTCTTTAGATTAGGTAATGAAATTTAGTGAAAATTCTAGAATTAGGTGGGCTTATACGTTTACTATCCGTTATTTTCAACTAATTAACTAACAGTTTAGAGATATATTTTTATTGGTTGAATATTTTAATGCGATTAATATAATTTTATATTATGTGTAATAAAAATTGTTTTTAACGATTTTTAATTTTGTTAATATTATCAAAAATCTTGATGTTATATTTTTTATGACTTGATGTTATATAACTATTAGTTGAAATTTCTATATAGAAAAAATATTGTTAATTAGGCAAACAATTATTGTATACTCGTAAATATTGTCAAACATAAAACGTCATTTAATCATCTTCGGCCCCTCGATATATTCCAGCTATAATTGATAGAAAAGAAATAACAAGAGGAGGTAAAACTGCTGTTTTTATAAAGTCCACTAATGAGCTTCTTAAATCAAAATAATTAATAATACAATTTCAATAATTACACACACACACATTAAGTAAACGTACTGTTCATTTTTATCATCAATCAATATTATAGTATATAATTTCTTTTTTTTTTAACGGTAGGTACTTATACTTATGTTTGAGTTATAAATTATAATTTATGAATCACTCGAAATCAAGATTCTCAAGCTAGTCATTTGTAAATAGTTCAATACTTCTATATTTGTCTTGTAATGAGGATGGTTTTACAAATATTCGGAAATCAGTTATTAATTTATTATTAATACTGAACATGCTCAATAGATATTAGGTGAATTAAAAATAACAAATATTTCCATATTCGATAAATATTGGATACGGTAACCAATTGAATATGTTGAATAGGTAATAAAATAAGTTAGCTGATAGGTAGCATTATTTTGAATTTAATAATTGTTTTATAAATTATAATTCTTTATTTTGAATCTGTAATGGAACTGACTTAACAAGAATTTCTTCTGAAGAACTAATTATCGTCTACTCCATATATAATTGACAATCGTTAAATTATCGTTTTAATAAACGTTAATCCGTTTAAACTTATTTCCATTGATTCTACGTTCATCTAGTCAACGTTTTATTGGTAAAATAATATATTTGATTTGTGATTTTAATATTTGTGTTGGAAGCAAGCTGATTTTGTTGTCAGATCCATTAACGAATATATAGGTAGGTATTACAGTAGTACAGTCTATAATATACAAACTCATTATATACAAACATTACTATAGTACTATACTGTGATTTATTTTAGTGCATTTCAGAAAATAATTCTTTATTATTTGAATCAGCACATATAAAATTAAGTGAATACATCAAACATATTAATGTACAATGAAGATGAAAGTAAATTAATTTTAATGGCAAATTCTACAGTTTCTTCATTTGAGATTTTTCTTATAATGTCACTATTACACGAACTAAAATTCTTCAAATTGTACAGTCTATAGTTCTAAATATTCTTTACATAGTGCAATCAAATTATTGTAGAGAATTCTGGAATTATTTTTTTTTTAAATTCTGTAGTTTTAATAACATTTTTAGTTTTTTCCGATGACGGAATAAACATATGTTTACATTTTATACATACATTTTG
Source organism: Eriosoma lanigerum (assembly GCA_013282895.1). Taxonomy (NCBI): domain Eukaryota; kingdom Metazoa; phylum Arthropoda; class Insecta; order Hemiptera; family Aphididae; genus Eriosoma; species Eriosoma lanigerum. The sequence continues at coordinate 32,614,605 of CM023360.1, forward strand.
TTCAAGATCATTAAATTTTTTGAAAAAATCTACAGTAGATATTTTAGTTTCTTCAATTTTTTTAATTGTTTGATGGAATAAGTATGATTGACAATGGACAAAATTTAATTATGTTTCAGAATATGATTTAACTCACAAAATTATTTTAGGCTTATTACTGAACCTTGTAAATATAAAAACATAAATATATTTTTACTACAATACTTTTATTGTGGATAGGTAAACAAACAGCCGCTGAACAGTCGTCTTAATTGCACTTCGTGTATAATTCTATAATATGAGCAAATCCAATTCCAATTAATTTACGTCCCAACTCTGTTTGTAATTTAAGAAAAATTTTGTTTTGCAATTATTGTTGTCACCACAAAATGCTGCAATAATTTGTTTTTAAAATTAAATTTTGAAAGAATATTAATTAAATATTTAACAATTATATCAGAAGTCTCTCCAGGCTGAGATTCAATTTCATAACTTAAGCCATATTCCATTGTAAGGGTTAAAATAACGTACAAGCACAGAAATATTTTTCTCATCACCATGATTTAAAGCGCAAGTTAAAATAATATAGCAATCAATATTTTTTAAATGTTTAAAAATCTGGCAGTGATGGGTTTATCGGTTGCCAAGGGGTAAGTGGGGTGAATAATTAATTACTGATGATAACATTATTATTAATAAAAATAATATTTATTGATATTTATTAAATAATATGTACAAAAATAAGAAATACATTTTTAACTACCTAGGCATAAATTTAAAATGTTTAAGTTAAGCAAGGTTCAGGGTGGCAATTGCCCCATCACTAACTCGCTAATGAAAGCTAATTTAAGAAATATGGATTAAATACATTTGGTATTATAGCTTTCTTTTAGTTTTAGCGCAATGGAATTTGGGTTCAAAGAATTGTTTTATAAGTGATGGTGTACATTGTGCAATTCATCGAACGAAAACTAAAATTTTCATCAATAGTATGAAATTCCATATGCCTACCTATAGCTGCTGCTACTTCAAGTTCTTTAGATGAATATGCCGTTTTTATTTCAAAATATAGTTATTGATTTGCTTGCAGAAGCAGTAGAATTAGCAGTCATGTGTTTATTTGTTTTTAAATGCTTTTCGGTGTCATTAACACCTCTCTGTATCTTTATACTAAATTAAGAATGTCATTTTTGGCAGTACATCCGACGGATATTCAAGTTTTTTTTATAAACGGATATTTCTGTACTAGGTCATTAATTAAATACACGCGCGCGTTTTGTTTTATTAATTAAGATTTTTAATAAAATAAAATTTATAATTAGGTATAAATTTATGATACATTTTACATATAAACTTTAAACTTTAAACGTGAATTATTGATTAAATATTACAATTTTAATAATATTTAATTTGAATTGTATTTTGTTAAAAGAAAGTGATGATAACAAAACAAAATAGTATAATATTATAACTTATTATAGACAAAAAAAATTTTATAAACAAGGTTATATATTAAATACTTAAAATACTTAAACCGTGGTATGAACAACACAAACATGTTATCAGTAGGTATTCAGTTATAAATGTGTAATACAAATACATCAGGGTATAGTATAATATTATTAATCTATTTATAAGATAACATTATTATCAACAGCATATTATTTAAAATCGGAACAAAAGCGAAACATTTCAACAAATTCGATATACTATAACTATTAACTATACGATCCTGATTTCCCGAATAAATATCAAAATTTATCAGGATAACTGCTTAAAATTGATACTGCTCCGCTAAAATTGGTTTACTTTATTTATATAGTATATACTGTAAAATGTTCTGTAAAAGCAACTGTCTGTCTACAATACAAAAGTCTAGTCTATATAGCCTGTCTAGTCTGAATACAAAATGAATTCAACGTGCATTACATTATCGTTTTTGTTGGTACTTCCATAGAATACGGAATAAATACGAGTACATTATACAATATCATAAACATTCCGTGTTCATTTGACTGCAGTTTATTGTTATGTAAACAAAAATCAGTGTGGTACTGTCAGGTAATTACTGTGGAAATTACAAAGTTGTTTAGTACAATGAACTATGAAATTAATTATGATTGAACTCGTCTGCCAAAAACAACAATATTCAAAGATGTCAGATGCTGACTTCTTAAAACAAGTATATAAATTCTTAGAACCGACTTGCATTTATTCGGAGAAATAGTAATGATAATTTGTATACCTATAGGCTATAATATTATAATGATGTTTATAGTGTACACTGATTGTAGCATGTATAGGTAGTTTAAAAATGGTAAACTAATAATATTATATTTAACAATGTGTGACGTAATATGCAAGTACTGCAATACCATTAATTTTATAATAATATCAATGACATTATATTCGTTATTTATAATATTATTATGAATTATTCATTTAGATATCATACAAAATATAAAATATTTATATAATTATAATATTAGGTATGATACAATATACCAACTTGAGCGGGTGTACGTTTTGTGTAACGTAGCTTAGATTATGAGTAAACGAGTAGTAATTTCTGGTGATTTTAAAATTTAAATAATATACATTCCTCGCGGTATTTTCATAAATATTAATATAATATTTATTATAGTATAATATTATGTTTTATTCACCCCCACCAATCAGCCAAAAAACCGTTCTTCTAATGACGTTGTTCTTTGTAGTTGCTAATGAAATCGGGTTTAACGGTCAATATAATATTATAATATATTCCTTTTAGATGATGAGACAATTAAATTGATTTTTTTTCTAACAAAATTCCTAAAGATATTATATATTTAGTATTTATACCGTATGTTATAATAATATTTTATAATATTTACAAGTAGATATCCAAACGATATAATAAACTCAAGGAGGGCGGTCGTAATTTTTTCCAAAACAATCAATACGTACAATAAATAAATTATGCTCGGTACCCTGGCGACCTGGCGTTATTGTTTCTTTTACATATTTTTAATACTTGGCGATCACAATTAATTTTCTACGACAAGTCACAAGTGTTTACATTTTCGAATAAATTATTTCGAGATCAAGTAGTAGGTTTGTTTAATGTTTTTTTAATGTGTGTGCACCACTCGTATTATAATAAAATATTAAAAATATGGGAAACGTATAAAGCGGCGTTTACACCGAACGCATTTTACATTTTTAGGAAACGTCGCGTACACGTGCATGCATATATTATTAATATATTATTATTATCACCCATGCAGCCTGCATTATTTATTGTTCTATTGGCATTTTTCGGCTCGTACAATCGCAGTTAAACATGTGTCGTCGAGGTCTACCTCGTATGCTGAACCGTAGGGTTGCGCGGTCGATTATTGAAGTTGAGAGTCGGAATGTGACGGACAAGGACAAGAAACACGTCAAGCGCATTTCGTCCTTATCGATTGTCAACAAAATGTAGATAAAAAACAATATGCAACAAGCCAACAACAACTACACCGACCACGACTCGACTATACATAATATCATACTCTATAGATTATAATTGAATGTAATTTTTTCGGCCGCGTCGTTTCTGAGTATTAAACCTCACATACTATTGTTACTATCATTGCGTACAGTTAAGTATAATATTGATTTTATTATTATATTCTATTATTGTTTATCCAACACGTACGCGCACAAAGCCAATTCGTACAAAATGTCATAATACAAATACGAAAAAGGTTTCCGTGCACGTATCTAAAATTAGACAATTACACTTAAACTAAGTGCATCGGAGGTAGGATCGGCACGTCCAACGACCCCTCCCCGCATTCGCCAATGGGCCACGAGTGCTGACTGTTGACTGAGTTGCCGCGTCCGTTTACGGTATAGAAGAGTTACATCCTTCACGTTCAAAGTGGAAATCTGTCGTTTTTTATACGTTTTAGGTTCTTGGCCGATTGTCGTTGTTTGCTTAAAACATTTTCTCCGCAGACAACACGCCGTGTTGTGTTCGTATCAATTTCGAATAATCGTAGCGTTGTTGCGTAAGTGCATATTACGCCTCACCCTCACGCGTACGCGACCGTTTGCATTTGCCGCCGGTTTAACTATCAAATATCAATAGTCGTTCGTCATCAGTACGCTGTCGCGTCAATTGTCATTATTATTATTTTATTAATATAATATATTATTATTATTATTATTATATAACACAACAATACAGTTTCGCGTATAGGTCTCGTCAACGGTAGTTTTGTTGTTGTTTTCGTTCAGAAATTCGATCGGAACAGGTGGACGCCGGTGTGCGTGCGTGCGTCCGCGTGTTTGTCAGTCAGTCAGTGTACGTTGAGTGAGCGTGTGACGTGTGTGTTAGTGCGCGCGCGCCCGTTTGCTCAGTACTCGGTGGTTTCGTTTTCGTTCCGTTTCAATGTTTCATCCGTTGTCGTCGTCATCGTCGTCGTCGTCGTTAAGCGGTCGTCGTCGCCGGTGCACGTGTGCCGTTCGCCCAGAATTTTGTTATTTCATTATTCGTGCGTGTGTGCCGTGAAAAATCATTTTATTCCGTTGGTTTTTCCACGTTTCCCCACCAGCCCGCCCCCCCTCCGCTCTCACCCCGTTCAATATTCGCTTGCGTGCGCGCGCGCGCTCCTCACCCCTTCCGACCCCCCCCCCCACACGCCACCCGTTCGTACGCGTTCTGATCAAGCCCCCGGGGTCTTCGCGTTAATCGTTATTCCCGAGATAACGGTTTGTGTTTCCCGTACGTGCGTGTTATCATCGGTATTGTTATCAGCACCGTAATATTATTATTGTAAAAAAGAAATCCACGCGGGACGCCGTTGTTTCTGCGTCGTTTCATTGAGGAAAACCACTCGCCCTCTCCACCGCGTCGCCATACCGGCACGTCAACGTTTGTGATTACCGAGATAGGTATTATACACATTACGTACATTTATACCCACCACGCTCGCATCGTATTATTATTATTATTATTATCATCATCATCAACAACGTTGTTGCTCGGTTCTTGCCGTCGCTGCGCGGAACAATATAAAAATATTTTTTATTCCAGTACTATAATATTAGTTTATTACAGTTGTAGCCGGAATGGCTCTCGTGGGATGGAATGTTTTGTGTTAATGAATGCATTTTATTTGCTTTTTTCGAAGCAAAATAATATTATACGGTTGTTTTATATTTCTATTACGTTTACTACTGTAAACGAGTTTTCAATTAGGTATTTATTATTTCGGAAACATAATATAAAGAGGGACGGAAAATGTGAATTGAAATAAATGGAGGGTTGATAATTTATATTAAATAAAAATAAAAGGTAGACGGATAATAACATCATTCATTCTTACTTTACCCTCCTCGTATACCAAAATTTATTAATTTAGAATTTTTTTTTTTACATTTTATTAGCGTTTAGAAATATTTCATGTCGTTCCCCGGAAGTCGACGGATACGTATAAATCAAAATTAATTTCAACAGATTTTATTTTTGCTACGACTTATTTAGTATTAACTGCGTTTATTGTTTTCGTTCGTATTGGGTATTTATTTTATTAATTAGTTTTTTACATTCGCATATTTTATAGGGCCTCGAATGCACGAATTTTGAACGTAAAAATACATATTATAAAGTGATTGTTTTCGTTCTGTCTATTATGTTTTATAATCCGCCTTTGTTTAATTTTTTTTTATGTCAGGAAACTTATAATTAATTGTAGTTTGTTTTTTTAATTGTTTAATTAAAAATAATTATAATATATATAAAAAATTGAATAATCCACGTTCTACTGAGTACAAAATCTATAGTTATTTATTGACAATATTATAATATCCAATAATCAAAATTTAATCCAAGCTGATCAATGTTGATGAATTTGTAAAGTTTCAACTTGTAAAGTTATAAGTAGTCTCGATTAAGATATAATGTAAAAAAAATAAAAAGTAGCTTTCATTCTGGCTTTTATTTTAATTGGTTACCCAAACTAAAAAACGTTTAAAAGAAATAAAGTAATTTAATTTAGTTGTAAATTTAGAATTACGTTTTATATTTACATTTTTAAAACAATGTTATTACCAAATATGAAGAAAAAAATGTTTTGGTATAAATATAGTATGAAATAAATTAAATGAGAATAAAAAATAATTGTAACAAAAACAATAACCGAGTAACTTGAAATAAAATAAACTACTTAAAAGTTATTAAATAAAACCAAATTTCTTTTTATATCGTTATTACGTTAAGTGACTTAATTTTAACTTTTTACTTTTTTTTTTATATTACGCCTGGCCAGCGCCCCAGCAGCCTTGTAAAACAGTAGTCACATTAGTATTGTTAATGATTGTTTAATATTTATTCTGTTTGTGTATTATGCTTACTCATAATTAAGTTCATTGTTCATATTATTATTCATTTATGCCGATTGATATTCAACAACTTTCGATTTTTGAGGATTAGTGAATATATGATTAGACATGCATATTATTAACATTGGCCGTGTGTAATGATAATGATTATGAAGAACGCGGAATTGTATTTTTTTATCTCTTGTTATTTATAAATAATACGATTTATCAATATTTAACCATTGGGTAATTGTTTTTTGTTTTTTTTTTTTAAATTTATAAAATGTAAATAATCAGCAATGTTGTAAGCCTTATGCGTAATTTTTATTTCGATAAAAAAAAATTAAATAAACGAGTTGGATAACATTTACGTGATAACGAACTAAAATAGTGCACCTGTTGAATATAAAATATAAAACTAGTATAATATTATACTATTATAGTGTCAATATTATATTTTATAATATAATAAATATCTATGATATACTTATATGATAACCCGAAATGTGAATTTACGATGAGTGGATTCCGCGTACCTATTCATTTAATCAATAATCAAATTACATACGTTCTCAATGTTGCCGCTCAGTGAAATACTCCATTTATAATAAAAATAATTAAATTTATATTTTATTTGGGAGAACTACTAGGAGTTCAGACCTCCTTCGGTTATTAATTTTATTTTTATTAATAATTAATGTGTGTTTTCTACAGTACTTTATTATTGTCAATATAAATTTGCCATGTGTTTATTTTTAATTAGACTAAAACCATTCTCGTTATTATCAAGTTACTTTATAGTATACTCGTGATATAACGTACCCCACTCTTGTGTGCGATTTAATTTATTAATTTATAAAAACACGAAAGACTCAAATAGTGAAATATATGTTATTTATCACTTATTAGTTATTATTTGATTAGTATTTTAGTAATAATACTAATTAAGTAGTAGTAGTGTCCATTTATCTTTAGTTCATTAATATTATTTCAGGCTTTCATGAGTATTGGTCAATCAGATAAAAAACGTTTTAAAATTCACAGCTGTTATTATATTTTTATTTTCTGACAAAAAATAATTCAAACTATAGGTAGTTGGAATAAATTACATTTTTTAAGTACTTAATTTAATTTAACGGGCTATGCTCTTTGGAAATATAATACATATACAATTTTACCTAACTAATTAAACTAAATATTTAATAATTATCAAGTACGTAAAAATTATTATATACCTACGTAATTATTTTAATGTAATATTTTAAATTGTTTACTAAAAAATTGTGCTCTCAAGGTTTTACTTCGGTTCAGTATACATAATAAACATTTCACGTAGGTATATTTCTATTTTTACAAAAAGTATTCACACATATACATTACATATTTCTATTTTTAATTTTAAATTTGCATTAAAATAAATTGTCTAAATGTAACAAATAAAAAAAAATAAAAATATTTCAAGAATAGATTTAATTATCTTCAACATAAATATAGTATTCTGTGTTATTGCAGGTAAATACTTGTGAACCATAATTGGTTATAATTAACTAATTCCTTACTTTTATGATAAACAATGTCAGTTTTGTGATGTGTCAAATGTATTTGCCCGTTTTATATTGGAATATTTAATTAGAGTATAAATCTATAAATCGTGTTTCAGTGTTAAAAAAATTCATAGTTTTTTTTTTGTTTGTTTTTTTTCTTAAAGAGAAATAACGTTTCTGGACTAGTCGATAAAAAATTCACCGACAAAATCGTAGCCTGTTTAGACTAGTTATAATAATGTAGAATGTGTACACAGGACCAGTTTATGTAGAACAGCTCGTTTGGATTTAACATAACGCATACCATACGTTGTACAGTCAAATCGAACATTTTCCCCATTTTTTTGTTAACAAAATAATACAATGTCAATATAACATGTAATATTATAGTATAAGTGTGTATGCTATGTTATAAATATTTTATTTAATATTATCGATAAAACGTCTACTATTAAAACTATTCATTATACCTATTTATGTAAATTATAGGTACAAGATACCCGGAAATACGATGCACTTATTATAATAATTATACTTGCCCTATATTATTATTGGGTATTCTGTTCTGTCGATTTGAAATTCGACAATAATTATTGTCGAGATCTGATTTGGAAATACACGTATTTGTTGGAACGGTATTACTTTTACCTTTTACGTCTTAGTTTTTTTTACCAACTACGCAGTTAATATATTATTTATTAATTTTTTTGGCGTAACAACAATGGCGATGAAAATGCTGTTTCAAACGAGTTGTTGTTATATATTTTTGTAAAGAAATGCCAGTTGGTCCAGGCGGGTCAAAATGAAGCAATATTAATACGACGTTGGACGTTAAAACGGGTTGTTAAAAATTAGATTTAACTGGTTATGTTTTTTTTTTATATATACATTTCATTTCGTCCAAATATATTTTACCCATCTTTACAATTATAAACATTAAGGACTATTAAGTAATAGTAACATTATAACCTATGTATATTGGTATGTGGTAATGATCTTAATCATCAAATCACATGCAATAAAGGTATAATGCATATCATATTATCTTCATTTATTCATTTCAAAAAAAATATAATTACTATTTAATTATTTAATCTTGTAAATGGAAACGCTGTTCTTTAACCAATTGATAATTAATTCAATTTATACTCTAAATAGTTAATACTTATAAAACAGACATACAGTAAAATCGACGAACCAATGTCTTGTGTATTAACGTTATAAATGTAAATTATTATTATTTTGTCAAAGTTTAAAACTTTAAAGTGCAATGTGAATTTAGATTTATTTAAATCATTGAGGTAATTTAAATTTGAAAGTCAAAACTAACGTAATTCGTAAATTTGTTGTGAGATACCATAATTTTAGTGTTTTACGAACAATTGTGTTAAGGACAAGTTTATTTCGAATTATTTATTTGTTTTGTCTTTTTCGGTCGAGGCTTCGAATACGCCCTCCAAACTGAACGCTTCATTAGCGTGGCAGCAATGAAGTTGAAAATGCAGTGTTATTTTTCTTTTATATTCTCTTTATTTGTATTTCTTATCTTATCGAGTCTTACAGTATATTTTTAAGGGCGGCGAGCCGGTGACACGTAGAAATAAAAATTGTAAATTATTTAGATATGTCTGTTAAAGAATATTTGTATTTAAAATAATATATTATAATACGTAACATACAATAATATATTATCTCGTGAATAACAAGTAAAACATATCATATTGATAATATTAATATTTAATAATAAGTATACCTATTAAGTATAATATCTTGTTCTCATTTTTATTAGATATTATTATATTATGTTTATCACCTTATTTTTATTGGTATGAAGTATGTTGTAATCAAATATTCACCATAAAATTAGGAAAATTAGATTATGATTAATTAATTAATTATGCATATTATGGTATTGTGGCACAAATAACTGTATATTCGTAACGTTATTTAATTATAAATGAAAATGAAATGGTTATGTAAAATATAAATGTATATATTTACATAAATCTCATTGAACACTTGCCGAGTATACAGGTGGTTGAAATTTCCAGCATTATTAATCCTAGTCAAAAAGTTAGATTTTATTTCATGAAAAAAAATGTGTATGTAACAGATAAAAAATATTTCTCAACGTAATCGTATCTGTTAAAAATAGCTGAATAAACTTTGTTATAATAATTACGTCGTAAAAAGTAATATAGTGCAGGAATTCGCAAAAAAATTAACATTTATTACGACGTAAACAAACTTGAAACTATGTATCTCATATTTCAATGCTAAAAACTATGTATTTAATTCATTACAATTTACATTGTTTATAAAGACTTACATTTATTTTGGTGCTGTTTTTTTTACAGATAAGTACATTATTACATTACTATATTGCGACAAAGGTTTATTGTATATACAGGTTGTCTCAATCGGGAATTTTGAAAATTAGGAAGTGGGGGAAATAAAATGATGACGTAGTCCGAAGTATAAACATTCGTTTAACAACACATTACGATATTGTGGTTTTGACAATTTGCTTTTATGTTTGGCATTTTTTATTTTTCTATTTGACTTTTAATTATTGTTTTTGTTGTTATTAAATATGTATGAAAGTACTTTTGTTTATCATTAATAATGACTTCAAAATAATCAAAAACAATTGGTGGTTCAAGTTGTGCTCTTACTATTTGTTTACAAAATTACGGCAAAGCAAAATTTAAATTGTTAAATATAACAATTACCATAAAAAATCTCAAATAACAACATATTAAAATTATAATTAATAATTTGAGATAACTTATGATCAAGTTTTGTACTTATTAGTTATGTACTTGCATATTATGTAGGTAGGTATATTATAATATTATACAAAATAGTATACATTGTGTATTTGTATAATATAATACACGTAACAATGTATATTACATTTGTGATATTTTTAATGAATTTTAAATAAAGTGCATGTATTTTACATATTGTTCTATTACTTATTATTTTATATTTGTGAAATATTTTATGTTATACTTATACCCAGTGCTCGAAGTGACAAAAAAAAAAAAATTAAGGGGACTTCATTTTTGAAGAAAGAACGTTCCTCAACCCTTTTTTACCCTATAATAAACATGAGGATCACTACTTAAATAACAGAGGTAAGTTAAAATTTCTGAAAAATTGGTTAAGATACTGAGTCCCGTTGTGTTCCCAATTCGAGCATTGAATTTATACTAATATTTACTAGTAATTGTTACTATATACAGTTCATTTTAGAAATGTATAAAATAACCAACAAAATTTTCATTACTTAATAAAACTACTAGTCTCCTTTTTTATTTTTATATACTTAAACAATTTATGAAATATGGGTTACCTATATTCTATCATATATATATATATATATGTATTATACAAATGTAGAATTACAATATAAGTAGATATTCTGAAAATTTTAATATTAAAATTTAAGAATTAACTCTATAAATACATCAGTAGTACAAAACTATTTGACATAAGAACACGGAATATGTTATTGTGTGGTCCCTAAAGTCATACTTCTGGTGACATGATAGTGAAATAGACAGCGCGGGGGGGGGGGGTTAGTCAATTTTAACAATAGAGATTAAGGCAACCTATATTATATTATTTTATAAACCTCACATTGACACATGAATTACAAAAGACATAAATGATAACATTATAGTCATTTTCATTATGCATTGTCTATGATTCAATTTAATATAAAAACTATATTTCGTTACTTGGCTAAAAATATACTATGATTCTAATTAAAATGAATTTAATTTTAATTTTTATATTCATTCTTTATATTATTGTTTATTGCATAGTGATAGTCGTCAGACTAGAGTACATTATTATTAAATTTTATTTGATATTATATTGTCTATAAGCATCTGTGATTCTGAAGGTTGAAGCAATATAAAATAATTATGTATTTGGAAAGCAAATTAATTGTAATAGTAAAGTATCATTCATTAATCATTAGTCATTACTTTAATATATTATTATCATATTTAAACATTATCATTATCATTATATCGTGTTACATATTAGGTATGACATAATAATATTTATTTAACAATACATCTGACTTTCTTACCTATATACAAAATTTAAGTTGAAAAACAAGTGACACTAATTTTTTAGTTGTGATTTGTATTAGTTTATAAACAGAATAGTACAATAAAATAATATAATATAAAATATTAGTATGAATAAGTGTAATACTTTTTATATTTCTAAAACAATTATTATACTTAAAGAGTGTTCAGAATCTTCGATAATAATTTAGTGTGATCGTGTTTGATGTTCCAATCTTCAAATAATAAAAAAAAATGATCATTTTATACTAGTTAATACTTAATAGAGTATTTAACAATATTCTTGTTATCAGTAAGCATAGGGTCAGGTCAGACACTTGGGACTTGGGCCTTTTTATTCTTTAGGTCTGTCGACTGATACTGGTCAATGTTAGAAAATTGTATTATATCATATTTAACATTATAATGTTACAGTAAAAATGTGAAAGTAGGTATAATAAATTATGAATTGAACGTATTAAGGATTAGATTGTCTTTATTTGGTCTCGATAAAAAAAAATTGTGTAATGTGTTTTATGATTATAATATAGTATATAAATTAATATACTATAATGTTCTACTATACAAGATATAACGTTGTAAATGTATCTGATAAATTGTGTTTAAAAATTAACCTATCATTTATTATCATAATTCATAATATATAATATTCTGTATAACCATTGATTTTATAACATACATTTGTGTTATAAAATCAATGGTATAACGTATAATAAGCAATTTTAGACTACATTTACAATTATAATTTATATCAATATAATATTATCTTTTCGGTTGGTACATTTTGATTTCACCGATATATTTTTGTAGTAACAGGTTTGATACAAGTGTCAAGTCCTAGAGCTTGAGAAAATTATTGTTATTCATATAATGTAATATAAAATTATATAATAGAATTTACATACGTATATAGTAATAATAATAATAATAATAATATATAGATTTGTGTGGCTTTTACATATATTTTTTTACTACTAACAATGACTGATCATTTATGATGATTTATCTAATACGTAAAATATTTTTTTATGAATAATTACTAATATATCAAATTTGTCAGGAAGTGATCATTCTATTATATCCAAGTGTTCAAAATGTATTACATCATTATTCCTGTCTGTCGGTATGTTCAAAAAACACAAGTAGAAGCATTATAATAATCGGATTATAATTTATTATCAATGATAAATGATGATATTGTTATAATATGTAACTAATAAATAATAAATACAATGGATACATCATTGTTTATTTTATTATTAAATTATAAATTATTTGTTTTACTTTTATTACATATAAATAGTTTTAAAAATGTTTCAGAGTTTGTAAATAATATATAATATGTTGATGAAATACTATTATACTATGTAAATAATTAGCCTTTAAATTATATTACCTGTAATTTTTGAAAGATTATTAGGTGGGTTTACTAAATTCTATGTACTCATATTAGTCGTACCGTTTATTTTAATAATAATAATAATTAATATTCACAATTATTTGTTAAACAAAATATAATATGTACACGAGTTTGTGTGTTAAATTTGTTCAACCTATCTAAGTTTCGGTATTATGACACAACAAAACTTATTTTTGTGTGCACAGTTTGGCATATCGAACTATTATTATAATACATGGTATTTTTTTTATAAAACCTATTAGATTAGCATTTTAAAAATGAAATATAAATTATAATTAACTCGGTTGATAAGAAAATATAATAACATTGATTATAAATTTATTAATATTGAATTGATATAAAGAATATTAAAATTTAATTAAATTATTTATAATTTATACGTGAAATATATTTTTTTAAATACAGTACGTTAATTTTCGTAAAATAATAAAATATGAAAATCTCATCAAATTTTAATTAATGAATAAATTATTATAAAAATTATTATTTATACAATATAACATTATGTAATATACGTATATTATTATTATATTATATTATATTATTACTGTTCATATTGATATAATTTTTATAATTTATGTTTACAGATAACTAAGGATTTTTGCATTTATTATTATCATACCCTGTATCCAATAGAAAATATAGTAAAATTACAGCCAAGTAGAACTTCAATTATAAACTTTTGGAACTTTAGATTGAATTTAGACTTATTATAACAATTAAAAAAGGAACATTTTTAATATTTTCTCGTAGGATTTTTATTAAATATCATTTGACGACGAAATTCATTTATATTTTAAGTAGGTAGATTTAATTTATTGATGTATTTATATAAAAAAAACCCACGACAATTAGGTATACTTATAAACAAAGCTAGAAGTTTATATAAAAAAATACTCATATATGTAATATAATAATAATAATATTATGCTCTTAAAATATAATAATAATAATTCATTTTATTATTTTCAATACCTATTATAAAAAAAGTATATACAAAAATCATACGTACTTATTTGTTTTAAGACAGCTTCTTTTTGTAGAATTTCTGAGGAAAAAATATTAATTTAGATAATTATTATATTGTTATAATTTATATTGATATAAATTCTATATCTATTATATACCTAAGTTTAAGCACTATACCTTATAAACATTGGCAATGACATTAGCAATGATTAGTTTGATGGTTGGTTAAAAAATGTATACTTCAGTGATTTTGATGTTTATTAACATTATCAATAAACATAAAATTAAATTATAAGAAATATGAAATACATTTAACTTTTTGTTAAAATATCTAAAAAAACAAACCAATAAAGTGAGTTTAAGAATCTGAAATATGCCTCAAAATATATTAAAATATGCAAAAATATTCGATATAAAATTCTTTATTTAAATTTTTTTTATCGTGAAAACAAATTTTTATCCTATTTGGTTGCTTAGCTATTAGATTCTTCGCTTCGCTTAGAATGTATTTGTTTTACAATGATGTTTTTTTATGTCTGAAAGAACGATTTCGGATAGAAATAATGGTTCGATTACGACGAATCAAGGGTATGCTATCGGTAGCAAATTGCATCTAGTTTGGTACTTTATTATAGGTCATTTTTCTAATTTCTTAAACATTTTTCCTTGGGAGAAGAAAAACTACCAAAAGGTAACGAAAAATGGCAAAATTTACGAATTTTGTAATTTTTGTAATTTTGACGAAATTGATTTTAGATTTTCATGATAACTAATGCAATTATGAACGTAGGGACTTGTAAATTTTTTTGAGTGTTCTCACAGGTAGTTTACACATAGTAAAATTTTGAAACAGTTTATCAGTATCTTCCGATTCTCCGAGAACCGAAGGGACGAAGGAGGAACATTCGGAATCGACGTTCCCGCTTTTTCTACGTTTATTCTACACAAGCAAGCATACAAATACTATAAAATCCAAGCCCTGCTTTTAAATATGAATTTGTCTTTAAAAAAACTGGAGTATTCGTGTTTTCTCATATTAATATTTATATTTAATATATTATATATATGGTATAGACGCATAACCATGTAGATAATAATAATAAATAATACAAATAATAACAATTAAACTCCACTAGTTCGTAAATTATTATTTTTAATTTTAATGTTAACGACTTTCTGAATGTACCTAATTTGGATATTGTATATTAAATTTGAAATAAAGTAAACAATTTTAGACAGTTCAAGTATTTGCGTGGTTATTACTGTATATATTTTATTATAACAATTAAAAATAAATAACAGATAATGTATGTTCTGTAAAAGATACATACTATACTTACGTTTATTCAGTTTAATTTCGACCGAACAAGTTCCTATTTATTATTGTTTTTTTTTTAAAATGAAGATATTTCTATAAAAACATATGCAAAATCAATGTTATATTAAACGAGTTGATGGGGTGAATATACTATAAAGTATAAATTATGTAAATTAAATATTCGTATTAGAAAGTAGTGTAAAGTCATTTTTTTCAAAAATGTTTAATGTACAATGTACATTTAAAATTATTATACGGATAAAGGTATAAAGCGATTAAACAAAACTAAATTTCATCGATTTCTATGATTTGAATTTAAATACATATTATTCAACGTGAATGTCGTATATGACTTACTAACTCTGTATGTAAATTGTCAAGTTTAGTTTGATACGATATTAGTATATCGTATATCGTATAATATGCCATGTGGTATATTGGTATGTGTATTTTTATCTACCATCTCGGTTGTCTTGGATACCAATAACAATGTCACATGCACTGTTGGTTTTTAGTGTTTTTACGTGGAACCAATTTCGTTCACATTTGAAATACAATATAATTTTATTGTACGTTGTATTTTCACTAGAGTATACCTACTTTTGTTTTTTTGTTGTCCAACAAAATAAATTATACATTTTACAACAAGGAAACCAATTTAGTTTTCATTTGACTTATATATTATTATTATTATTTTAGCATACTGCCCATTTTTTTTCGCTGCATACTAAAATAATTTGTTCACCTATTTTTCCCTTATGAATACAAGTTATACATTTTACAACAAAAATCGAAATATTATTCATTTTTTACACCATCAATAAATTATGAAATTAATCTGCATGACTGCAATTTGTTATTTAGTGATTAATTTGTTGTTTAAAAGTATAATAATATAATAGTGTGCTTTGACTTTTATTAGTTATTACTTTTAATTAATGTAATTTAGAGGAGTACTGAATAATTATGAATAATCCATTTAATATGGTTGGCACATAACAATTTAGTATTCTAAATTTAAACAAATATACCTAGTACATTTTGTCTTTTGATAATATTGTAAATGTGTGATTATTATTAAATTGTTTATTCGTTCACTATTAATTATTGTTTTGAAAGTACTTCAAGTAGGTACTTACTTATCGTTTAATCGAAGATGCCAATGACCTTTTTGTTTTTTTCGTAATTGCCATATTTATAATAGGTTAAAACATCATGTCTCGCCCATTTATTGATTTAAATTTTAAAATTATGCCACGCTATCATCTAAAGTCATATATATATACAGAACTATTTAAAAGAATATGACGTTATGACAATAATATGTTTATGTTTTTAACAAAATTAATGGGAAATAAAAACCAAAGTAAAGTTGTTAAACAATGGCAATCGTGTTAAGCCTAAGTATGTAACTTTCAATATTGGTTTGTGTCATGGTGAAATCGTTCATAACGTAAAATAAAGTTTGGATTACTAAAGTAATTTAATTACATTTAATGTTGACGGTTTAGATTTATCGTCTATAGTATGTAATTTATAAAATTCGATTAGGTAAGTGTAATCTAGGAATAATTAATGTAAATCATAAATGTGCAAAATAAAATGGTACCAAAGTGACAATATAGATTATATTTTTGGAATAAAATATGTAAAATAGGTTTACATTATATTTTTTTAAATTAATATTTTTGTTGTAGTTATGCGTATTTGTTTACTTCTAATAGGCAATATTAATTTAAACTGATAATAAATTGGGGTCGAGTTTACATAATTGTAATCGGAATCACGTCATATCCTGTACCGACTATCACTGATGTAAAACAGAACGTTTTACTATAATTTCATATTATTTAGAAATTGAAATGTTATATTTTTAGATATATTGTTTTTTGTTTATGTTTTTCTAAAAACTAAAATAGGAAGTGTCTATTTGAGCGTCCGGCGACTATCTGTGGTACTTTTCTGTGATTACTCATATAATATTGATGTTTATTTTTTCATAGTTTATTATATCATAAGCATATTGTGAATTGTTTTTTAAACTTTTTTAGTTTGTTTTAAACTTTTAAGGCACATTTTTTCATTTAAGTATTAATTATTATGGCTCAATATAAAATATATTGTTTTATAATTTTTACTGTAAATTGTAATATTATAACTAATATATATATATATTCACATATTTATTTAAATCTTAATTTTTTGTCAGGTTAAATTATCTAAAACATACAAAGTACTTATATAAATTACACAAACAATAATTTCAAAATATATTGTTTATTCAAGTTTAAGTTATTCTAACGTAAGGATTGAAAATGTAGTTAGTGGATGGATGATCTAAGATCATTGATCTTTCGGGTTTTTTAAAGCTTCGTCTATTTTGTAAAATCACATAATATCATGTTTGGAGAACAAAAATAAAATCCCCATGGATTTAAATTTAAATTAGAATTTGATCGCTAGGGTCTCTAGGGAGCTCTCAAAGTATTATTGAACTGAAATAAATATTTGTTGTCCCTAAAATAGTACACATTTTAAATTGCCGCAAGCAATCTTGAATATCTACAAAAGTATGTTTGTTTGTATAATCATACAATATATTATATTACATTTTATTTTTATTAAAATTTAATAAACTAAAAGTTTAAAGAAATATTTTTAAAACTTCGGCTTTCGTTGTGTGATACGCAATATTTTATTTAATATTTTATTTTAATGTTTTACATTTTATTAATTTTGTTTGTGTTCTAAAATTTAATTAACAAACTGTCATTTCATTATTTGTAAATGATAATAATAATAATAGTCGAGTGTATTCATTGTTACCTATTATGTATTATTATTATTATTATTTTTAAATTTCAAACAATTCTGGTTTTATTGAAAAGTTAAAGCTTGCGAGAGGTATGTTTCACAATATTTATTTAACTTTCACTTGACAAGTATATTTATTTTTATTAAACACATAGGTGATATAAATTTACACAGGATAAATAGTAATTATTATTAGTTATTGAGAATTGAGTTATTGAGAATCATTAAACCATGAAAAGCAGGTTCAATACGAATATTATACATAAAAAATGTAAGAAATAGGTGCTGAAATTGAGTTTGGTTTTTGATATCACAATCGAATATTATTCATTTCGTATGTAACGTAATATGTTTCTAATGTAATGTTACAGAACGTCATATTATTATTATTACTACTACGCACTTAGTGTCCAATTATTGTGTTTTGAGGTAGGTACATTACGCCACGATGCGTCTAAACGTCTGCTGCTACGTTCATTGTCAACACGCGTCATTTGAAAAAAAAATATATTTTTTTTTACCCGAGGAAGGTATAATATTATATTTTCGTATTATAATAATGCTGTCACGTGTGTTGTTCAGGTTTCTCCCCTCTCGAGAATTGTCGTCACATTGTGTTCACGTACGGTTGTTCATAATTATATACGATAAATAATATAATAATATTATAGGTATATATGTATTTTTTTTTTTCGTTTTTTATGGGTCACTGCGAAATACGTCAATCGATCAATTGCTCAATTCATGTATTAGAGAAAAAACAACAATAGTTTTCTCGAAATAATTATTATTATTATTATTCCTTATTTTCTTTGACTGTTGTGTCGCGGTATAATATATTAGGTGTTTTGTGTTTGCGGCTGAGTTTTAAAACTATTGCCATCGTTCGACTGATTCGACATTTCACACACATAATAATACACATTTATAATACAATATTATAATAAACAATAATAGTAAGCCACTTCTAAGCAACATTTTTTTTAACAATTTTTATGATTGTTTACAATAAAGTTGTCAATATTATGAAAAAACTTGTACGTTCAGACCATTCAGTCGCTCTGAAGAAAGGAACAGATTCTAGACCTTATTTTACTTAATGTTGTTTAAGCGAGTCGTTTAACAAAGAAGTTTATTAAATAAGTTTTTTTACATTTTTTGTGTGTGTTTATTAAAATATTTTCAAGTACAGATAAATAATGATATCACAGATTATTAAATATGGTATCAATACACTTGTCCGACATCATTTGCCTGACACTACGTTTATCCAACAGTAGGTATCAAATTTCACTGTACACAATTTTTAAAAATTATTAAAAAAAATAATTGTAATTTAATAGTATGTATAATTCCTCTCAACAATTATAAAGTTGAACAATTTTCTTTACAATTTATAATATTTTAATTGACGCGTTTTTCACGTTAAATGATAAATTTCATTTTTCACAATACCAATAATATAAATCGTGTTTATTTTTGTCTATCTTCATTATGTAACTATTAATAACTAATTTTATATTACCTTTATTCGACAAAACAATTTCTCATACATTTGTTCCATATTTTGTTTTATTCAAAAATAATTAATTTAAAACAAACACGTATACAAATTATAATATTATTTATTAAAATTGTGTACTGCTTATTCTTTATGAAACTATCAAAGTGAGTAAAATCTTATCGTATAGCAGTTTTGGTTTAATTTTTGACTGACAGTAGAATAATATTTTATTTATATTATATACAATTTTTACAATTTTCAGGCTTTATATCAACAAATATAAATCTAACATATCAACGTAAAATATCACATTACAAATGATTAATTATTAATTAAATTTACGTAAAATCCAGCAATTATTTAAATCTATAATTGATGAAAAATATTATATTTTTATATTTGAAGATTATTGTATATAGTAGACAGTGATTATAAGGGATAAGAATATAATATAATACGATAGTCGATAATACATTGTAAATTATTATGAAATTTAATCTTACATTTATAATCCATTTATTAATATAATAAATCAAAAAAATATTGGGCAGTCAAAATTCATTAAGTATCTTGTCGGGAAAATGTTTTGTCTGAAAAATGTATTGTCGGTCGAACGTCAGACCCATTAAATATAATAAGATGATAATAATAATTGATAACGATAACTTATTGTTGTTATCAATTTATAAATCGCAGTAAAACATAAAATACAATTGTATTTGATCTTTACCGCCTGAAAGTACAATTATTTTACATAAAAATCGCCTACTTTTAAAGAAACATTTTACAAAATAGTTTGCCAACATCTTAGCTTTAGTCTGGACGCGGCTTTATGTTTTCTGTATTTTCTTATGTTTTTTATTGAAAAATTATGTAAATTACGAAGGCTTTACTCATTTATTACATACGACGTGAGGTGTATTGTACGTGCTATATGCGTCAATATGTACCGGGGTCGACAAATACATTGCTGTACATATGGTGCAGTAGGTATAATATAATTGTTATAATGCGGATGGGGTGTGACGGCGGGGTTCACGTTTCGTATGATGTTTTCGCAGGATCAGCTAACTACTACAACTACTAATCCCTACCGCTGAAACAATAGCCCTTTTATCGTAATGCAAATACTGCACACACATGTACATACTTGAGAATTCAAACACGTGTTTACAATTTACAATACGTTTGTGTTGAACCTGTAATACTGTGTGTGAATGTACGATAAATAAAATAATAAAACTCGCGCAACACGTTTTTGAAAACATATTGCAGACATTTAGCAGCTATATAAGCCCATTAGGATGTACGTTTCGAAAACATAATACCTATTGTCCCAGATTAATACTTTTACAGATTCAACTAAACTCGTTACAATGATGATAATAACATATCACACGATGAACATTCGTCGTAAAATCCCGAAAAACTATATACAATAATCACTCTGACCATACACGTACTCGTAAAATAATGTTATATATTTTATATTAAAATATACATTATATTAAAAATCAATAAAATACACTTTTGAGGGTTACTTTCGACTGGGGATAATAACGCGTAGGTGGTAGTTTGAGGCCGTTCGAATGCGTCGCCGGGTCAAATTCTAATTGGAAAAAAATGATTTTATCTTTACGATCGCCCTTTATCTTATCGAGCTATAAAACAACTATATTACTATACTGTGATAACACGCATACGTGAAAAATCTATCAAGCTATACATATAATATAATATTATACGAACGTCATTTGCGCGCGTAATTTTAATAA
Source organism: Eriosoma lanigerum (assembly GCA_013282895.1). Taxonomy (NCBI): domain Eukaryota; kingdom Metazoa; phylum Arthropoda; class Insecta; order Hemiptera; family Aphididae; genus Eriosoma; species Eriosoma lanigerum. Next base: position 32,636,385 of record CM023360.1, read on the forward strand.
AAACGAACGAAAAAAAAAAAAAAAGAACCCTACTATATTACGTCGTAATATTACGAACGAAAGATATTGGTGGTTTTTATTTGTTTTACGGAACTCTTCGTACGAGTACGATATTTGTTTCACCGGTAGAATTATAATAAAATATGTTATGTATTCTGATTAGATTTTTTTTTTATCGAAAGAATACCCATCGATATATACCGCATTACCACACGGGTAGATTGCCTGGAGTCGGACACGTAGCCAGAATTTTATTTAGGTGGATCTAAATTATTTCCAATAATTTCACCGATTTATTTATTATTAACGTAGAAATAATTTAAACAATTTTTGTGGTCATCCTAACACCTGTATACAATATACCGGTAAACCTAACATTTGTATTGCGATCTCGTAGAAAATTGAAAAATTATTAAACATGTTTCATATCGTAACATTAAATGTATATTATTTATATAATTTTTGTATTTTTTTTTTTTTTGTTGGCAGGTCGTGTGAAATGCTGTTTGTGTTTTCAATGTTATTGTATCGTCGTAGTACAAATCTCCGCGTTCGTTTCCGCCGCCACCGTCATCATCGGCTCTAACGGACGGTACGCGAGACGATCGATCGCAGCCGTTCTCCGAGCGACGACAACTACGACGCCGCAGCCGCCGACATAACATATTATTATTATTATCGTTCGTCAGGATCAATCACGGGCGCACGCGCGAGAGCGTTTAACAGCCGGAGCTCCGCGTGTTATTATTAATTATTAAAATAATAATAATAATATAACTATATTATTATTCCTGTGGCCGTCACTCCGGACGTTCGTTTTGGGTTTTTGTTCGGAGCGCGCGCGCGTCACTCGCAAAACCGAGGCGCCAGGCGCACTACAGCATAATAATAATAATAATATAAATATCGCACGGCGTGTTGCTGCTGTTTTCCGTTCGTTCACAGTTTGCGTTATTTGATAATAGCGTGTGGGCGCGCCGCGCACGTTGCTATCCGTGACGCGCCGCGCAACAAGATGTTTGCCGCCGCAGTTATCACAACCAACGTCGCCGCCGCCACCGCCACCACCTCTATTATTGTCGTCGCGGCCTTGTGTCGGGCAGCGCCACGCGCTCTCAGTTCGCGATGATCGCCGTTGTTGCCATCGTCGTTGTCGCTGCCGTGGTGTACGCCATGTGACATGCGTGTGTTAATCGCCCGCGCGATCATTGGCTACGAAATAATAATATTATAATACTATTCTGCATAATAGTGAGAGGAAAAACAAGAGGGTTGGACGAATTATAATAACAATAACAATAATATTTTATTTTATCAAACCGTACACTATACATTATTATTATTATTATTATAGACTATTGTTGTTATTCTTATTGTTGTTAATGTTGTTATTGTTGTTTTAATCGTCCGGAAAATGAAGTACAAATTTTTGCTCAATAACCGCAGACTCCGTTCATGAACGTTTACCAGTTAACCGTTTTCGTTTGGCTGTGGTCGCTGCGCGCGGCGACCATGGCCCACGAAGAAAAAGTGTGCGACAGCCTGTACGTGAAGAACAATGGCGACCGTCTGTCTGAGCTGGAGAACTGCACCGTCGTCAACGGCCACGTTCGCATCATACTGTTGGACGCGACACAGCCGCAGGACTTCCACAGCTACCCACTGCTGCGCGAGATCACCGAGTACCTGGTCGTGTATCGCGTGGCCAACTTGTCCAGCCTGGGCAAAATTTTCCCTAACCTGATGCTGATCCGCGGCGTCCGCACGTCCACGTTCCCCGGTCGCTCGCTCATGATCCACGACAACCCGCACCTCGTCGAGGTTGGACTTTACAGTTTGACCAACATCACCCAAGGCTCCGTCATTATTGCGAAAAATTTAAGTGAGTCAAAGTTGTCTCCACAAGGTATCGCCTGTTATCGATTGACGGTTATTCCCTAGCAATTAGTTTACCCACCTGTAACGCGAGCACGATTCATAATCCTCGGAACCCTTACGTTAGATGGTTCGTTTATTATCACGTGAGAAACTATATTGGATGAATTTTCAAACATTCCGAACTTAAATTTTAATAATATTATGTTTACTATACTGATCTATTTATTTATTTTTTAAATATTCGTAGCTCGTGCTTATACACATTTTCATTGTTCCATATAGATATACAAATACAAACCTTATTTTATAGTACTATATATAATTGGAATGCATTGTTTAGAATTTTTTTTATAAAATATGATAATATTATTTTTGTTATCAGATTATTATAATTATTTTTCTTGGTAAAAAATTTAAAAATATTAAATAACTGTATTTTTTGTTATTTTAAACATTTCATTAACTGAATTTACATTCTTGTATATAACCTACCTATTTTTAAATACATATTACTTTTATCCGTATATTCTTTTACTATTCCGGACTACACAATTTGTGTCTGGCTTCACTAAAAGTAGAGACTGCTATGTATATATACAGAGTAACAAGAATTTCGTGTTAAATGAATAATATAAGTTTTAAATACTCAATGTAGGTACTATTTCATATATAAATATATATTTTGTTGGGGGTGCTCCAAAATCGAAAAACAATATCACACACCCACGTATATACGATTCAAGTTTTTAAAAATAATATGGCTGTTCGTTTCTTTGTTTACTTATATAATTATATTGGTAACCATTCATACTCTATTGTCTATACCGCTGGTGAAATTTGGTTATCGTTTACCAAAATAACGTTAATTGTTAATTTTTATTTTGCCTCAAATTTGTTAATTTAATGATATTTTTATAAAACATTTTAGGCAATGGTGTCGGAAGCGATCTACCGGTAGTTTTCGATTTTAATTTTAAATTAAAAAAATAATGAATTAAAAAATTAAATTATTATTAAAAATATAGACTAATTATAAAAAAAAAAAACCAATTAAAATATTCTGAAATTACAAAATGAAGTTTTCATATAATATTGGAAACGCTCACAAATCATATAATATAGTTTGTAAGTTTTATAATAGTAATAATCTAATTTTATAATGGTTCTTTTAAAATTTTATGGTGGAACGTGTTTGCTTATTTATTTATTTTCTTTTCTGTTATAATATAACATTGTGGTAAACTCCAAACTAATTTGATAGATCGATAACGACGATTATTACTGTCTATTATTTATTAATATTATCATTGACAATAATACATTTTATGAGAAGCGGGAATTTTTTGCACGCGCAGTGCGTAGATACGTGTGTGTTCTCTTCAATACTTTTTCATGAAGTTTCTTATATCGCATTTATTTAGGTATTTTTTCTCCAGATTTTTCGTAATACGATAACAATATTTAGTTATTTTATATTTAACATTATTATATATATCGGGTAATATTGTAATTTAATATCAGTATTATATAATTATATATTTTTTTATACTAATAATGTATTCGTGGCTTGTGCATCTTAAAAGTATTGTTTTACTCATTTTTGTACAGAATTTTTGTTTTTATCTAATCCTCTTCAATATAATTTAACACAACACGGGATTATAATTTTATTTATTCCTCTCGGTTAGTTTTTTAATTAAATTATTTCGACTGGATTTGGTTTTTCTTTTTTCCCATCAGTGCGTTTATAAATACGGTTTTAATTTAAACGTATTTCTTGTTTGTATTATATAAATAAAAAATATCAGATTTTTTAAATATAAATTAATCGTATTTTTAAAACGAGATAGTATATAATATATTAGGTACTATTTAATATTTATACTAATATATTATCTTTTTGAGTATGATTTTTTAAAATTTTATTTCTATTTGTAATGAATAAACTATAGAGGTAATAATTTTATGTACCATTAAATTTGGTATAATCACAGAATAGGTATAATTATCAACAGGATAAAAATATATTACGAACAATATTAAAGTAGAAAAATATTTTAAAATTCATAATATATAATAAAAATAGGATTTATGTTTCCATATTTTATTTGTAGCCAACCTATTTTAATGATATTCCATTCTATTTTTATAAAGTATCTAAGAAGTTAAATTAATTCTTTTGATGTAACTGAATAATAGGCAAGTTCAGGTTTTATTACCTAACTACTATGAACTCATATTCAAGCATATTTTATTTATTCAGTCGTGATATACAATGTACCTTAGGTATACTGTAATTTATATTTATTATATGTTTTCTAAAATTATTTTTTGTTTTAAATTAATTTTTATAAATTTGTTAAATTTTTTATAGACTTATGTGCATCAACAATTGATTGGGGCCAAATCACTAATGGAGTAAGCAAGGATGCAAACATAATTACTAACAACAACAATAAGGAAGAACAATGTAAAGCTATTGAATGCTCTAATTTGGGTTGCCCAGATGATAGATGTTGGTCACGGGATCCTCCAAGATGTCAACATAGTGGGAAATTGAATGGTTGTCATCCTTTATGTGCTGGCGGTTGTTATCAGAAAAATTCTGCTAGAGATTGTTTTGCTTGTACTGCATACATGTTAAATGGGGAATGTATTCCAGAATGCCCTTCTGGCCTGTAAGTTACTTTCACAATATTTAATTTTTTTTCACCTTGCATATTAATGATATTAATTTTTCTGTTTAGATATGGTCACATCAGGTCATGTATAACTGAAGAGGAGTGTCGGAAAATTCCAGTAAATAGAGAAGAATCTACTCTAGATGATTTAAATACCCATTATATTCCATTTGAACATGTTTGTCGTGATGAGTGTCCATATGGGTTTGAAGTAACAGCAGATAAACAAAATTGTACGCTATGCAGGAAAACAAAACTCGGACATTGTCTTCGAAATTGTAATAGTTTCAAAATAACTGATGATATGTTAAGAAAAAATGATGAATACCGATTACACACTAACTGCACAACTATTAAATCATTAGAAATTGAAGTAAAGTATGGTGCTAGTGAAGATGTAGAACGTAGATTGGAGGATTACATTGGCAAAGTAGAAATTATTTTAGATCAGTTAAAAATTATACGATCATATTCATTGAGTTCTTTAAATTTTTTAAGAAATTTGGTTGAAATACGTGGAGAAAACACAGTTAATAAAATGGCTTTAGTAGTACGTGGTAACAAGAATTTACAAAAACTATGGAATACTAAAGAAAACCAAACTCGTGCGGTGAAAATATTAAATGGCACAGTGTCTTTTCATTACAACCCAAAACTATGTATGTCAGAAATATATAAATTTGGAAATTTGTCTTCACTTCCACAGTTCTCTGATATTGAAGTATCAAACATATCGAACGGTGATCAGTTTCCATGCATTATTTATACTTTACGAGTAGATACTGTTAAAATTGAACCACAGTCTATTGTTTTACAAATGCACAAACCTTCGGAAGTAGATAATTTAGAAAGGTTTCTAGTGTATTTTATTGAAGCATCTAAGTATAAAGAAATCTCTGAAATTACTGAATGTGAAGATTCTAGTTGGAAAATTGATGATATAAGTTCAAAAAAATCTCCCAATGAGACTGAAATTTACCATGTTATTACTAATCTAGAGCCGAACACAGAGTATATTTATTATGTAAAGACTTACACAATTTTATCTAAGACTAGCATGAGTAAAATATTCCGTAACAAGACTCTTCCATCAAAACCTTCCACTCCTCAAAATGTTACTGCTCAACCAATATCTAGTTCTCAAGTGCAACTAATGTGGAATCCTCCTTTACATCCTCACGGTAAATTATCAAAATATATTATTCAAGGATTTTATTTAAATGATGACCAAGACGTTTTATATGAAAGAAGTTATTGCAAAAACAAAACATTCTTGGGTGATGGAGTTACATACAAATCATCCTCATCAATTTTAGGACCTCCCTCTGCTAATCAATACTGTGAAAATCAATGTGAACCACAAAAAAATACTGTTAATGTATGTAACACTTTTGAACATGGTTTAGACATTAATTTAATTCCATTGAACAGTCGCAAGTATATGTTTGAATCGTGCAATAATTTTCTTAATATTTTCATTAATGAAAAGTGTAAAGAAATGCAGTATAATGATGACATTTTATTTCCAAGTAATATAAATGAGAACTGCACTGAAATATGGTCAGTTAGTAATAATGCCAACAATTATACATTAAATGATGGTAGTCTAGCTCATTTCTATTATGAGATAAATGAAAATTTTACTTCATTTAATATTAATAATCTTAGGCATTACACTCAATATGTATTATCTATATTTGTTTGTAGAGAAATTGTTGAACAAGAATTAAGCATGAATAAGTCTGTAGATTCTTGCAGTCGAGATACATTAATATCTTTCCGAACACTGAAAAATAATCAAGCTGATACTATTGATGGTGACCAAATACGTGTATATGTGAACAATCATACAGTTAATATTTCATGGGAAGTGCCAAATTTGATAAACAGCATAATACATAGTTTTCAGTTAGATTATAAGCGTGTAGAAGTTCCTAATTATGTATCTGTGTGTATTACAATGAAAGAATATAAAATCTCTGGTCAGTCATATGTCATAAAGAACAGACTGACGTCTGGTGATTATCAATTTAAGATCCGTGCAATTTCATTGGCTGGAGAGGGGCCATACACTGAATTGAAAGAATTTAAAGTTTCTAATAGTGAATTACCAGAAAGTTTACACTTGGTTCTTATGATTCTTATTTGTGGTTGTGTATTAATTATATTAATGGGTGTTATTATCCGTACATACTTTAGCCGTAAGCTATTACAACGAAATAGCATGTATAACTTGGCCAACAATCCTGGATATGTTGGCATCTATGTCGAAGACGAATGGGAATTAGCTCGAGAAGATGTAATTATACAAAAAATACTTGGTAGAGGGACATTTGGTACAGTTCATGAAGGCATTTTAATGCCTAACAATATACCTTGTGCGGTAAAATCTGTAAGCAAGACAAACTTTTTGAGATATCATGCAGAGTTCTTAAATGAAGCAGCCATTATGAAGAAGTTTAGTGAAGCATACCACATAGTGAAATTACTTGGGGTAGTGACCAAAAGTCATCCACCACTGCTGGTGATGGAACTTATGGGCCGTGGCGATTTAAAAAGTGTATTGGTGAAGTCTAAAGAATCAGATAATCCACCTCCACCTAGCAGGTAAAAAAAAAAAAATATATCAATAATTGACATTAACTGATTTATTTTTATGACTATTTGTTTGTATTTTAGATACACTATTGTTCGTATGTCTGCACAAATAGCTGACGGTATGGCATTCCTAGAATATAATAAATTTATCCATCGCGATTTAGCAGCACGTAATTGCATGGTGGCTAATGACATGACAGTGAAAATTGGTGATTTTGGTATGAGCCGACAGATATATACTGGTGATTATTATCGTAAAGGTAATAAGGGTGATATGCCTATAAGGTGGATGGCACCTGAAAGCCTTAGCGAAGGTATATTCACTAGTCAGTCAGATGTTTGGAGTTACGGTGTTGTAATTTGGGAAATGATGACATTGGGTGCACAGCCATATGCAGGGAAGAGCAACAATGAGGTCATGGCGTATGTGCTTGATGGCAATACACTAAACTTGCCGATCTTTTGTCCTGATGTATTAGCTGGTATCGTTAGGTTGTGCTGGAATTGGACAGCGTCTCAACGACCAAGGTTCCTAAAAATTGTTGAAACACTTGATGTTTTTCTGGATGATAATTTCAGGTTTGTATTTTTATTTGTAATATGATTTTTTATTTTGGTACAATATTTTTACTTTACTTTTACAGATCAGTTTCATTTTATCACAATCGCAGTGATGATGATTCACCTGCAGATCAATCATTAATGTCTCCTTGTACTACGTATGAAGAAGATGTTGATAATGAAAGCATTCATTTTGAAGGCAATGATACTGTAGCCGTGTATAGTGCTTTCCATGTAGACAAAAATAAAATTAGTAATGGACATTTATCGCCAATTTAATTGTATTAATAACTTTAGTGGTAAAACATTTAAGTAAAAATCAACGTTACCAGTAAAGTCTATTTAAAAATATGTATTTTTTATTTTGTTTTGTTCATGTGTATTTCATTAACGGTGCAAATTGTCATCTGGCTAACCGTTTTTGTAGACTGTTGAATGTTCATTGTTAATTTTTTTTAATATAATTTAATATTTTGATGTTCTAACATTTATTATTTTATTTATATTTTAAGTGTAAGTTAATTTTTTTCATACCACCTTATATGTGTAAGTATATTGTTTTAGTTTCTAGTCAGCGTGTGGTTATTTTGTCTTTCCACCGTCTGTTTTTTTAAAAATTTTGTTTTATTATTTTGTTTATTTTCCTAAAATATTTTATTTGTTTTTAAAAATCGGAAACAAATTTTAACATAATAAATATTTTATGGAACAAATGGACCGTGGTTATGTGTGAATGTTAAATATTGGTGTATTTTTTTTATTCTTTTAAATTTCTGTAAAATAGATTTCTATTAATTTACACATATCTATGCTTAAAAGTTTGTTCTTCCTTTTTAATTACAAATTTACTTATATTTTCAAAAAATATCTTATATTTTATAAGAAGATATTTTTTGCAAATATTTTTAAAATAAAAAGTCTCAATTCAAGTGACGAAATCAGAAACAAATTTTAAAATAATAAATATTTTTTTGGAATAAATGGATCGTAGTTATGTGTGAATATTAAATATAGGTGTATTTTTTTTTTATACTCATACATGTCTGTAAAATAGATTTCTATTAATTTACACATATCTACGCTTAAAAGTTTGTTCTTTTTTTTAATACAGGTTTACTTATATTAACAAAAAAGTATTTTATATTTCGTAAGCAGATATTTTTTGCAAATATTTTTTAAAATATAAAGTCTCAATTCAAATGATGCAAATAAAAGACTAATAATGTCCCATTATTTTTAGACAAATATAAAGTTATGTATTATATAATGTGTAATTGTTTTTAATACATGTTTTTTCGAATTTTATTAGTGATGCATTTACATAATAGTTTTGTGTCCATCCTTTAGTAAAATTATCCTTTTCCGATTGTTAAAATTAATTAATATTTATATATAATATAAGACATTTTATTAATATAATTGTTTTTAAAAGATTTTAATAACTAAATTAGATCTCTTAACTACCAAAAAATATATAATGTATAATTTTTTTTTTTTTATAATCCAATACAAATTATAATAAAATAAATAAATAAATTTTAGATTATATTTACCAACAAATTTATTTATGGAATATTTGATACATTTTCAATTTTTCTTTGTTCAGTGTTCAGTTTTAAACAATTTTAATTAAAACATTGAAATGCTATAAGTACAATAATGAATTTAAGCAAATTTTGAAAACATTTATTTTTAACAAATTGTAATTTGAAATATCTAAATAAAACAAATAATTTAAGATTATAAATATATATATATTTTTTTAGTTTAAAATTTAAATTAAATTGTGATGTTTAATCCATAAAAATATTGATTTTGTACTTTTTAAATCAAATAAGATACATGTATACAGAATAAATTCAGTGTACACATAAACAATAGTTAATTATTCAGTGTGAACAAATTTTAATTTCAAGTATAATTAATTTAATAATTTGCTTTGTTTGTGGGAGTAAGTAATAATTAGAGCTGAAAAAGTAATCAATGAATCAATTATTGATTCATTGAATGATGGATAATCTAATAGTGTAGGACTAGGTATTTACCAACCAAACCTGCCTATTTTTTAACTGATACTTTCTTCTTCAAAAATCGTATTAAAAAAATGAATTAAACATAATATATTGAAAACTTGTAACTATATTTTATATTTTATTGGCATTTTAATGAGTCGAAATTAAAAAAGTTCCACGAGAGTACGATTTTAGAGTGCATACTTTTTATATTTTGGTGGCCTATGGGTAAATCTTATTTTAGATTCTGCGAAGGGAAGAATGTATTAGTTTTACAAAGAGGTTTTTTTTTTTATGTATGAAGACACTTTCACGGGTAGAAATAATGGTCCGATTAGGACCATGGTCACAAGTAGGGTATGCTTTCAGTAGCAAATCGTGTCTAGTTGGTACTTTATTTAGGGAAGGGAAAAACTACCAAAAAATGGCGAAAAATTGGCAAAATTACGGTTTCTGTTATTTCAAATGTTTTAATTTCGAGATAACTAATTGAGTTTTGATTCTAGGGACTTGAAATTTTTTTTGAGTATTTATATAGATAATATACAAGTGTGATACAATTTTGGAACGGATTGGTTGATTATTTGGCCAAGTATAGAAGTGAACTTTTTTCCAAAAATGTTTAATATTTCTGGAAATTTTTGATTTATCGCTTTGAAAATTTTATCGAAATCTAATCATATACTACTTAATCTTTTTACAAAATATTTTGAAAATCGTAAGTTGCAACTTTTTTTTATAAGCTTCTAAAATTTGAATAATTTTAGTAGAAATGAAAAATGATATAAAATAATAAATGATAAAAATATATTTTTTTTTTATGTATGAATACACTTTTTTGGGTAGAATAATGGTCCGATTACTACAAGTAGGTTTTGTTTTCGGTAGAAAATTGCATCTTGTTGGTACTTTATTTAGTTCATTTTTTGAAATTCCTAAGAGCTTTTCCCTGGGAGAAGAAAAACTACTAAAAAATGGCGGAAAATCGGTAAAATAATGTCTCTGAAATTTAAAATTTTTTAATTTCGTAATAATTAATTAAGTTTTAATCATAGTGACTAGAAAATGTTTTTGATTATTAACTTGGGTGAATTTCATTACAAGAAAAAATTTAGAAACGAATGGTTGATTTTCTGACTAAGTATAGAGTTTTGGCTTTTTTTCTAAAAATGTTTAATATTTCCTGTAATTTTTAGTTTATTGGTTTGCAAATTTTATCGAAGTCTAGACATATACGACTTAATGTTTTACAAAATATTTTGATAATTATTTTTCATAACCTTTTAAAGTAAAAGTTCTTGAAAATATGCAAAATTACGGTTTCATTATTTTATTTCTAAATAACTAATTAAGTTTAGATCGTAGAAAATTAAAATTTATTTTAAATATTTACATTCATAATTTACACACGTGGTAAAATTTTGGGATGGATTATCAGTATAGCATATTGTATATTGAGTTTCCCTCAGAATCGTATTTTCTAAGACAATATCGTAGTATTCAAATCTTAAGTATAATAAACCACTAGTTTTTCCGAGGACAGAAAGGACGAAGGAGGAATGTCCACAATCGACATTCCCACATTTTGTTTCATTATAGTTTTATTTTAATCCGGATTAAATTTAAAAATAAAATACATTACTTTTACGCCAATAAAATTAAGGATAATTTATTACTTTTTATCGATACCCGATATTCTCAATATATTATCGATATAAAACCATTACCCAATATGTTAAAAACCAAAAATTTTTGACAAAATCATGTTATTATTTAAATTTATACTCAACGATACCTATTATTTTCATATAAACGATATAGGTTATGAATTATGAATCAAAAGTAACCAATAATATCACTTTTTGCTTATGATATCGGTTTAAAAAAAAAAAAAAAAACCAATACCAATATTACTGATCTAAATTATATATTTACCTACCCACTAAATTTAGTACTTAATACTTACCTATTTAGATATCAATTTTAAGTATATACAGTGTTAAAATTGGAGGGGGGGAGGTTAGGGTTGAGGATTTTTTTTAAAAATTCTTTTAGTGTATCTTTTTCAATTTTTCGAAGCGTCTATAATGTTAGGTGGAATTCAATCATTGCAAGTGTAGAAGATATGGGATAGAAAATGTAAGACTTGAATTAAATTGGCAACTTTTAGTGATCTATTTTTTATAAAATGTTTTGAGACGGCGTTAGAAGTAGGTAACTTAACATATTTATGTTTGTATATTTGGTAGTATTTTTAAGGGGCAAATATTGGGATGGGAAGTTGTGTGACCGGTACACTTGTGCAATGGCCACACAACTGTACAAAATTAGGAAGTTTTTTTAAGCGTAACTAAAGGGATGGAGGGGCTTAGCACCCCCAAAATTACTCATAGTCCCTTAAAATAACAAGATAATTCCCAAATTTTATTTAAAGATATTTTAATTTGGGGCTATAGCCCCACTAAAATTTTAGCACTAGTTGGGCCACTGCATACATAAAATAATTAAAACGAGACTTAAAGTTAAAACACTCAGAACACATTTAAAATTACAGTAGAAGGTGATGGTAACTATTGGTCGCGACAACTGGACGAAATGGATGACCATTCACATAACGAATTATGGTTGCTGACGGACAGCTGGCGATAATGGTTGAATGGTGACGATGTTTAATTTTTTGGACACACGAAGAACAATGGCAATTGGAACGTATAAAATAAGATATTGTGTATAAAATAAAATGAAATGAAATACTCACAAGAACGTTGAACGTATTTGAAGTAATAATGTTTCTTTGGTTTTGAACTGTAACTTATAAACGGTGACACGAAATTATAACACAAACGAAAAGTGATGGAACTAATTGATTACGATAAAATTTAGCTGTAGTACAACAGTACAACAATAATTTATTTAAGTAGTACAAGAAAATTTAATAATAATATCACAAAAAAATATAAAGCTGTTATAACTGATAATGAACTTTTTTTTTATTACGTAAAATGTATGAACTTGGTATGTGTAGTACGATCGACGAATAACAGAGATATATAAAAATATAAGAATTTTAATTGAGGAAATAATTAATGAAAGGAATGGGTGAGCGCTTGAACGAAAAAATTCATTATTAAAGTAATTATTTAATTATTATATCATTGACAGCAAGGATATGTTACTTTTTTAAGTCTCATAGTCCCCTTTCAATTATTTTTCGAATTCAAGCACTGACTATATATAGCCTATTTGTGATACATATTTGAGTTTTATAATGGGGGAAGCTAAAATTTAAATTTTAACTAACTCGTGGGAAGTACCTAACCCTTCCATATCACATACATTATTGGGGGGCTACAGAAGATTTAGGGTGGCTATGCACCCAAATTGGGCCTTTGAGTCTATTATGTACTAGCGAACTCGCATTCAATAACTTATAATAATTAAAGTTTACGCGTGAATAAATCTTATATATTATTTTCGATTATTATAATGTGGGTATAAATATTTGGATAAATTTGAAACAAAATTTCGTAAAATAATTTTTAAAAGTATTTCAAATATTCAGTATTCATAGAAAAATAATTGATGAAATTATTAATTTTTAGTGATTAATATATTGAAAATGTTGACAACTTCCCTCAATATTTGGTGGAATTGTGAAGAGGGTATCTTATTAAATATTTTTAATGTAGATTCTATAGATATAGTCATTTTTATTATTTTTATATTTTATGTTTATACAGTATACCTACAATGTCACTAATTATAACTTAAGTACCTACCTTATGAAAATATTATTTGGTGCATTCTAGAAGGTATTATCACAGAATAAATGAAAACAAATAATTTAACCTATTCTGTGGTATTATAGTTATGACTATTAATTTATTACTTTATTACTGTTATTACTTACAATCATTTACTATAAAAATAATGGTACAATGTTTTTAATTAATAATAGGTAAGTAGGTATATCTGTAGTACTAGGCCAGTGTTAGCTTACTAAGTACTAATAATATAGAGTAGGTACTTAAATGATTGGTATAACCATTAACCACAGTGGTATAACACTATCGTTATGATTTCTCAGGTGAAACTTATAGAGAAATATTCACCCTTCATTTGGGGAAGGGAGGAAAATACGAATAATTTTACAAATACCGAGGGTCATGTAATTTAATAATAAATTGTTAAGTCCCCTTTGACGTTCCTTAAGCTTTATGCTTCAGGCAGTTATCTTACTCTTCGCAAGTACTGCAAGTAAGTTTGTACTTTACATTTTTGTTTATAAAATATTGGTATTTATAATGTCTTTGTCACAAATTCTGATCTTTTATTAAGCTATGAAATGTTCAGGGGTGAATGCAAAAAACAATTGATTAAATTTGTGCGAAAAGTATTTATATTAGGTAGGTGGTGTAATAATTTAATTAAAAATTTTTTCACGATACAGGATACGACTGGTACTTTAAAATTAATTACTGTATTTTTATGTACTTACCAAATATTTATATACATCTGTCATCCACAGGTTGCTTTGAAGGATATAAGTAACATCGACTGACATTATAATGTACATGACAACTTTATTTTATAATTTTAAAGGTCGCGATGTCTCAGTTATTCTTTATACGAGCTTCCGTTGACACTTTGACAGACCACACAACTCAAAGCAAAAAGGGTCGCCAATCACAGACCGAGATAACAATATGCGTAATGTACCGAGTATTGCGGATTTTTTGACTTTAATGAAATCAACGATAGTATATAGGGGATGAAGGAGAAAATTTACGTAAATAACCGTGAACATATTAAATTTATATTTTATTTTGACACAAGGCATAAAACCTGAATTATCTGAATAACAGATAATTATTAAAACATCTGTGGTATAGTCATAAATTTATATTACACAAATTCGTGTGCAGGGACGGATTTAACTGATTTGGTGCTCTGTGCGAAAAATAATTTGTGGCACCCCTCAATGCACAATTTTTTATTACATTTTTTTGTATATTATAGTACCATCCTTCTAAATTTGCACCCGCACCCTTGCCCCACTCAATTACGCCACTGCACTGAACGTCACAAAGTCTCATAGAGTTTCCACATACCACGTTTTCGTGTCAATCAGGCGTGAAATATTAGGGATTTATATAGATTTTAAGATATACATTTATATTACGTATTTGGTACGTATAGGTGTTAGGTTACGAATAAAATGTGTTACTCTCGAAAGTCGAATTTATACGCAGTGGTTTCGGCCTCGAGGGATTAGTTATCAGGGAATCGTGATTAACCGGTTCGAAAATAATCGAATCACGACGTAAGTCGCGCAAATGACAATATTATATTCGTTGAAGAAATAAAACATAATAATAAAACAAAATAATATATTTATTGTTTATACCTAATGGCCATTTTCCTTGACAATCACTTCTACGACAGTGAACAAAATAGAAACTATTTTAGATATAGATTGTAAAATAGTTATACTTATATAATATATCATGATATAAATATATAATAACTGCAGTAGCACGTAATCGTTTATTTATGAAGTTATACGATGCTTCGTAGAAAGCTAAACGGGGATGGGAATATTGCGCGGAATGTCAAAACGGACCATGAGTTAAAGTGTAATATAGAAACTCATTGGGCTGAGAAATATCATTGGATTAAAGAAAATACATCAGATTCGATCTTTTGGGAGGCGAGTGTGGGACGATTGAAAATAATAAGATCAGGTTAGGTTAGGTTAGGTTTAAAGTTAAACTACCGTATAGTGAAGGTATATTATCTCTATCTCATAATGTATATCTTTTAGGTATATCATGTTATGAATTTATGACCATTGATCAAATGATATTAATATAGTTTTAGTGTAATTTGTTTTCCAGAAAAAAAAAGTTGTTACTTAATTAATAATTATTTATATTATAAATATAATAATCAAATACAATAAACTAGACGTGAAACGTAATGTGATTTTAATGATTTATGTAGACATTAATTTTTAGAATGTATTAAATATACCTATATATATATACACATACGTATATAAAAAACAGACAGTATAAACGAATTTAAATAAATAAAAACAAAAATTATTTTAAGGTAAATTTTGATTATTTTCTATTAGTTGCGAGAGAAAGATCGAGAGTTTATTAATTTTGTTTTTTTTTCAATGTGGACTTTAATAATTTCACTTTAGACTTTCGGAAAGAAAATTCAATTGTATGTTCATTGTTGGCATAACACTTAGCGAGTAACGAGTATGTAGCTTTGACCGCGGAATAAACACTAAATAATTTCATCAAAATAATTTCTAAAAATAGATAGATTTTGATTTATATGTATAATAAGAAACAAATATTTTAGTGGGTAAATGTTATAATATACATATTTAAATTGACGATATTTTCTTATTACCCTACTCTATTAAAATTTGAAATGACGCCTCTGGCAATAGGGTAAAAATATGTCTGATTTACTGATCCACCACCATCGTTCTTGTAATTGTATTTCTATAGTAAATTGGTAGCCTTATATGTATGATGTCATACTCTACTTTACTATAATAATGTGTCTCCAATGACATTAAATTGTCATAATTTGTTTAAATAATTCATCCATAGAAAAATTTGAAGAAAAAACTACAGATATTAAATAGCAACCTTTCAACAAGTACCGAATTACTATTTAAGCAGGGGTCCGGAACCTTTTCATAGAAATTGCTATATTTTTTAAAAGATTTGTAAAATCTTGATATTCAAAGAGCCCTCTTCACCAAACAGTAGGTTAAAATAAAAAAAATATGCCACAGTCTAGGCATGCTAAGAAGCTACAGGTTTCCGACCCCTGTGCTAAAGTTTTGAATGTATAAAATGTTAAGCCATCCAAGTTTTATGATTGAAAATAAATATAAAAATAACTCATTTTTCGCTACAGGTGAGTTAAACAATATTTAAATCAATCATCAGCATGATTGATGTTTTTTTTTTTTAAAATTCACTAGACTTTCAAATGTGAACCATTCACAAATCAACGAATGATTAACTTTATTGTACATGAACTCATAATTCAAAATATACTTATTTTTCTTATATTATTTTGTATTGAAGCAATATGGAATTTTTGTTTATCGTATTGAATATAATAAATTATACAATTAGGTTTGAACTTGATAACACACATGATAATTATTCTACACAACTATTCTTGTTTATTAAAATTGTTGAATCGTTTTATATACAATTCCATTTTTAAATCATACACTACATCTTCGATTATATGCCCGGGGTCAAAATATTAAAAGTTATTAAAAATAGTATATATAAATATATAATATATAATTTGTTGTCTTAAAATTCCATTCGATCAAAGAATCCAAATAAGACAGACAGTATTGAGGTCGTCGCAGATATTCTCATTCTGCTAGGCAGGTTGTGGTGGAAAAATCAATAGATATACAATGTTATAATATTATGTTTTATTTCAATTTTAATGATTAGTGTGAAATTATTTGATATACCTATATTATATATTTATTATTTATAAGTGTATATGATCTAAAATTCTGTAACGATACTAAATAGTTATAAATAGTTTATCCTATATTTAAATTTTGTAATTTTTATTATTATTCTAACTTTATCCATAGTACTCAAACAAATTTAATAAATATAATTTTAAATGTAGTTTGGTATATAGTTAGACTTTAAACTAAGCATATGCTCATAACACTAAATAATGGTTGATTATAGCCTATAGGGGTTGCTTTTAACATTTTAAATTAATGAATTATTCAATTGTTTAGACATCTCACTTGGCAAATTAAAATAAGAGTTTTCTCTTAGAGATATTTTATTTAATCAAAAATTAAACAGGAAGTAACAAATTAATTATATAATACATTAAATGTGTACTAGTATAAGCTTCGGATCTGACATTTTTGTATATAATTCTCTCAGTTTTTTTATTTTATAAAATTTAAAATGAATTATTAAAATTTTAACGAGAATAGATTAATTCCGTAGCTATTGGTCTATAACTATTGGTATTAACCTCGTAGTATTAAGAAGTTATTACTTACCATACAAATTAATAATATTAAAACGTGTATAAAAGTAATTAATTATTTTAAAATAGAGACCGAATTGGGTAGAGCAAATTGTGTTTAAAATATATTGATGGTGGAAAGGTTAATTGACGTAACCCTCAAGAATGAAATTTTTCAAGAGAAAAAAAAGAATGTTTTATAGTTTTATTAAAAATTATCTGAGATATCTTTAATTTTATAATCAACTTGAATTTTAATAAATACCTAATACTAAAATTAAAAGTGTAATATATTACTCATATTTAGTTTTCTTACTTCAAAGTAAAGTAAGTTGAGGGTTAAATTATTTTACATGTGAAATTGTGGATTACGGTATAATGTTTATTGGGTTATATTTAGTGTAAAAAATAATTGTTTTCACAATTATATCTATAAGAGCTTGATTTTATCAAGTGGATGCTTACTTCATGAAAATATCGATTTTACTAGGTAGATGTGACATATTATATGTATATTTCCGGAGACGCACACGAAAATAAACAAATTGTAGGTACAAAATGAGTTTTATAAATTAAAAATTATAAAGTGTACGATATAAAACTTGCTAAAGTTTGTACATGGAAGACTTATATTTATACTTATACATATTGATATACAGATACTTATACGACGTATTCAAATAGATCGAAAGTAGTACATACTACTTGATATGAATAGATTTATTTGGAATTCAGCAGACTACTGTGTATTTTTGATGAATAGATCGAAGTAGTATATAGGGTTGTTTGATTCTAAAATTATTAAACCAGGACAGGGCAATATTATATAATTAAATAATTTTTTTAATTTTATACGATGAGTGTTTTTGCTAAAGAATCATCTTTAAAAAAAAAATTAATCATAACGATAGTCGGATTTATTAGTAGGTTGATTATCGGAATATTTCGTACTTATCAGAACTAAAATTATAATTTTTAAAAAACTACTTATGTGAATAAGTATTGTCAACTACACATATATATTGTATTAATATCGAAGTCCATAAACAAATTCAGAAATTAATTCATCTTTAATTCAATAACACAGATGTTAATTCAATAAACTGTGACAACATTAAGAAACTTTTAACTATTATGTTTTATCCCTATGAGTACGGTTCTCTGGTTATGGATTTCTTTACCGTTCATTGGCCATTATTAGGATTTTAAATGAAATTATCTATAAACTAGAAATAAAAATATGTATGGACTTTTTACATATAATCAAGGCTGTATTTTTACTTTTGCCACCCCCGTGCATCACGATTTTACTGTCTCCCACCAAACCTAACGTTTTCAAAAACATATTTTTTTAAGTAAAGCAAATGAATAGTCATACAAACAAAAAATGTATCCTAATTTCTATTCAAATATAGGTCGACATATCTACATAATAACCTCATGAAATGCACGAAAGATTTAAGAAATATAAAAAAATATAATATTTAAAACCATCAATAATTTATTTATGTACTTTTAACTATTAACTAATGGCACGATAGTTGCCTTAGTTCCACATAAAAAAATATTAAATTAGATGAAATTTGCTGGTTTAGTAAAAATTTGCCGCATGAAAAATAGGAATAAATGTAGATTGATGAAGTGAATGGAGAGCTTAAACTATGAAATTTAAACATAAGGAAAGATTTTGAGCTAATCTATTATAGGAAAATTTTTGTATTCAACTAAACCTAACCTTATGGCTAAATATAGTTTAGCTAAATATAACTTTGAATTTTTTCTAAAAATGTTTAAAATTACTTACAATTTTTGATTTAACGGTTTGAAATTTTTATGGAAACCTAATCATATTATACTGATATACTATTTAATCTATTTACAAAATATTTTGAAAATCTAAACAATTTTTATCATGAAATGATAACTCCTTGAACTTTGATCGTAGGAATTTGAAATTTATTTTGAATATATACATGTGTAATTTACACTCGTGGTAAAATCTTGGAATGGATTATCAGTATAATATATTTTAATACATTGAGATTCAGAATCGTATTTTCTAATGCAATATAATTGCATTCAATTTTTAATAATTATAATAAACCACTAGTTTCTCCGAATACCGAAAGGAACGAAGGAGGAACATCCTAAATTGACGTTCATACTTTTTTTTTGTCTTTACTAATCATAAAAATCCAATATCATAAAAACGTTTTAATGTACTACCTTACTTCTTAAATTTTATTGTTATTATTGGGTTCTTTATAATTAAATTTAAACATTTATCTTCCCTCTCATAATTTTTCCATATAATAAGAAATACTTTTTTCAAATTAATCATAATTTTTTAAAGTTTTATTATTTTTATAACGGAGAATATTGGAGAACATTGGAGTACATTATACTTATTGGATATACCAGGAGTATAATACATTAATATATATTATGGAGGAAAACCTAGAAGTTATACGGCGCAGTATGTAGCGCACTCAATATACTTTAATGCGTAAAATTTTTCTATGATCAATCTCAAATAGGCACATTTGATATTTTAGTTTTAAAATAACTACAAATATTATTTATTAATTTTATGGTATATTGGTATTATTAACAATTCTAGGTTATGTTAGGTTAAGGTAAACAATTTTATAGAAATGTGAAATGGAAAAAATTAAAGTTATAAATATATAAAATTATGCAATATACAAATATTCTAAAATTTATATAAAAAAGTGTTTTTTGAAAATATAAATTGTTAAAACAAATATAATATAATTTATATTGAATTGACGACAAAATGTAAAGTAAAATATTAAACATTATTATCGTTTTGTAAATTATTTGGATACTATTAATTTATTATCTGATATATTGGTTTAACACATACATATTACATTTATTTTAAATAGTAAATTGCAGAAATTGTTTCGAAATAAAATAATATCGAAATTCTTAATGTAAGAACACATGCAGTATGTATTTAAGTGTAAGGCTCTATCAAAATGACACTAAACAATAAGAAAATGAATAATTAAACTAAATAATAAATAAGTGGGAAGGTCGATTTTGGACATTCCTTCTTCGTTCCTTCGGTACTCGGAGAAATTAGTGGTTTATTATAATAAAGATTTGAATTAAATAATATTGACAATTCTGAGCAAACCTCAATAATATATTGTACTAATAATCCATTCCATAATGTTACCACGTGTGTAATTCTTTATGTAAATATTCAAAATAAATGTCAAGTTCATACGATTAAAATTCAAAGGGTTATCGTGAAATAAAAAAATTTTAAATAACAAAAACTGTATTTTTACTGATTTTCAGCCATTTTTTGGTAGTTTTTCTTCTCCTAAAGAAAAAAAATTGAGAAATTCGTAAAAATGGTATTAAATAAAGTACCAACTAGATGCAATTTTCAACTGAAAGCATTCGTGGTAATCTTACCATTATTTTTACTCGAAAAAATTTTTTCATACATAAAAAAAACATATAGTAAAACTATTGTATTATGATATACCTACCTACCGAAATTATTGTTTTTTTACTTGTAAATTAATTTTTTTGGCAAACTCGAAATGAATTTATATCAAATTTAGCAAAATTTTAGACCATACAATACAATTTTGCAAATTCAATACATTTCGTGAGAACTTCCCTTAATTTACATAACAGTACCTATGATATAATAATAGCATTAGTATCGCTAGAAATTTGTGTTCCATTAATGATAGCAAGATTAGGCTCAATCTAATGTTATCGCATAAATTTCTGTAGATCTCCGTAGTAAACGTTAGTACTTACCTATGTATTTTAATATGATTTAATATTGGTGTGCTAAACACTATAATAATATGTGTTCAGTTTTAATAAGTATTAATATCTTTTTCACCATTACGTTAGGGTGCGAATGTGTGATAATACCGCTATTAAATGACGCTTATTGGAGTTTAACAACTACTGTCGTGTACCATCGATAGGAATCATATATTTTATTCAGTGTTGTTAGTTTTATGAGTCGTTAACTTCACATAGAAACTTATTTAGAATTTACTTTGGTATATAATTTTTTTATAGGTTTCTATAACGTGTGTTATCGGTTTGTCGTAAAATGAAACGAAACAGAATAATGTTGAAATAAAGGTTATATTAATCATAATTTATAATAATTATAATATGTAGAAACGTATATTTGATTATCGAAGACGATGCGAGTTGTCCTTATCCTTATCCTGTTAAATTCGTATTAGGGACAAATTATTTTAAACTTTTTAAAACGAAAAAGTGTTCGTACATTAAGTATGTTTAAACAACACTAATAGCACGAATATTTCTTTCTTCGTTGTTATTCGGACGGTTTATTATTTTAACCAACGTTATTTTTCTCCGACATTTTTTTAATTATTGTTTCGTATACGATCGATTGCAATTGAGCGGAAAACGAATATTCCCGATAATGCGTAAACGGACCTAAAGATATTTGTGTTTTCCGAACACATAGGGATAGAAGCAGTCCCGAAGGGCTCGATCGGTGGCTCGCTCTGCGTCGATGCCCGACCACGCGGTAATAGCCGGTTGCCCGAGGTCCGCGAATCAGTTCCCGCGCTGCTGCCGACGCCGACGTGCGACCGTAGTTTCAGATACTTTGCAAAACGCGCGAGCGATTTTCGACGAAATAATTTGCGACTCGAAAGTCCGACAAACTACCATGCACACAGATCGCGAACGAGTGACGAGTGACCATTGATTTATAAACGAAACATTGTTCAATTGTCGATTCTCGATTTTAGAGTTGGTAGTTCGATTGTCGTTCGGATCGTTGCGAAAAAATTCACGCAAAACGTGAGTATAAAAAACCAAAAGAAAAACTCTCGACGCATAACAAACCGATCAGCAACGTTACAAGCCATAAACATTTAGAAAAAAAATCCGTTTTAAAATTCCAGGCAAATAATATTATGTAATTCGGGAATCGGCAAGTGCCACCCTTCCCGGTCCCTCAAAGGACACTCGAACGTGCAGTTTACACTGTTCACAGTATTATTACGTACATTGTAGTCGTTTAAATAAAATCAAAGAACTACGATAATAAGTGATTCTCGTCGTTCGCGCTAAGATTAATGTAAAAATATATTGCATGGTAAAAATAAAATTCTGTTTTTTAATTTTAACGTTAAAATATTGTACGAATGCTTTATAATATTATCCATCGTATTTCGGTGAATTGACATAATTTAAAAAAATATATAACTGTCCAAAATTACTATATTATGTATGTATCATGATAGTATTGCATTAAAAAAAAAAAATAATAATAAAAAAAAAATTATGTTTTTAAGTTTAACATTAAACTATTGTATGAACGCATTATAATATTATCTATCGTATTTCGTTGAATTGACATCATTTAAAAAAATATAATTATCCAAAATTACTATACCATGATAATATTGCATTAAAAAAAAAAAAAAAATACTATTTTTATAACCACGTAAAAATCACGTTTGTTAACATTATAATAATTATAGACTATATGATACGCATGTAGTAGCCTGGTGTTCAGGTGGTTATTATTAGTTAACATGACTCTACTACCATTATTGTGCCTGTCTGTTATAGTAGATACCTACATTAAAATATACGTTTGTGATTATTATATAAGATAATGGTAATGTAATTTCGTGGAATTATTAAATTATATTCGTGGAAGTATGAAATTTTGTCACTTTATAGACGAATGTGTAATACACACAAAATAGAGTTATATAGTGCATTATATTAGTTTTTTTTTTGAAAAAATTTTTCATGATTTGGTAAATGTTAAGAATCAAATTAAACAAAATACGGTTAGTGCAGGTATAGTAATACAGATTTAAAATTTATATTATAGTCTAATAAGATTCACTATGATTTAAACAATATTAAACACATTATTTTATTTTATACATTTTTTAGTTATTTGAATTTTGGACATTTAACAATATATTTTAACAATATGTTAACCTTTACTGTGTAAAAATATACACATATTACATATACATACATTGACCGTACACTGAAAAAACATTATTGAGTTACAGAGATTTATCATTGATCAAAACCCTCTGGGAAAACATGAAACTTTACGCGTAGGAGTTAAGTGTCAAAGTTCTATAATTTCCGTATAAACACGTCATATATAGATACATGATTTTATACATTTATATCGACAACGCGTGATGGAGTGAGTATGACAAATGACAAATATTTATCAACTTTGATTTATATAAAATTCAAAAAGTTTAAGATGAGGATTTTAGGGTATATTCTTGAAAAAACGATATTTATATGAATATAATATGTATTGGATCATATATGATTCATGAAGTTGCAAAAAACGAAATGTTTTAATGCTGAACTATATAATATAATTTTATAAACAAACCTACTAAATAAATATATATATGGACGAAATTATATGAAAATATACCAAAATATTTGTTGACACATAAATTTATTTAGAGTATTAATTTCTAATTTGATTAAACTAATAATTATATATCGGTTATTATATGTATTATTAATATCAGTTATAATTTGTGTATTTTTAATATTAATAATATATGATAATAATCATTTTACATAATACAAGATACTAATCATAAGCACAAATAGGAGTGGGCTTAGCCCCCTCCACAAATTGCTCGAAGCCCTTTAAAATAACAAGATAATTCTCAACTTTTTTTTAAAGATATTTTAATATATGGTTATTGTCACCCCCCTAAATTTTAGCACTAGTTGCGCCATTGATACTAATACTATATTAATTATACTTAAAAGTTTTAAAATATCAGCTATATCTTTATAAGGAATGCCACATTATCATTAAAAATGTGCATCTTTTCTATGTTATACGAGTATTAAATTTTCCAGTTACTTTATGTAAATAATATATAAATTATATGTTAATTTGGTACATTTCATATTTAATGGCTCTTGGCTGGGCTAATAGTAATAATGATTACTATACAAAATCTTAGTAATATAATAATAAGTACGTTATATTAAATGTACTCCATTACCATAGTGTACAAGTACAATTAAAATATTTTACAATATAAGTATATGATACATACAATCAAGTAACAAATTATTATTATTATTATTTTTAATATTTACGATTATTTTCTCATATTATAGAGACCGTAGAAATATTATTTAAAACTTTTTAGATATTCACTAGGGGTATTTGAAATGGGTTATTCGATGAAAACTTCAACATTTATTTACAGTAATAAAAATTACTCTCTACGGAGACTTCGTCTAGCTTGACCTTAGGGATTAACAAGTTGGTTGTAGGAACTTTTGATTTTATAAAACTTGAAGTTTTGTTAAGTTTACTAGTTCAGTATATTTTTTTTAGTTATGGAAAATTACATTTTTTCTCTTTCTTTATTTTTAAACAATTAACAAAGGTTTTCATTGTTTTTTTCTTGCATAATATAAGAATTAATAATTAATTTATGACTTATGCGGTTTAAGTTTATTCAATACAATGAACATACATTTTTGTTTATTTTCATAAGTGTGGGTACGTAATAAAGCCATATAACTAATCTGTGTTTAACATTTTTGATTCTTTTTTTTTTTTACTATTATTATTTGTTCATTTTATATTATATGCATTAGGTATATTATATTATATCATTATTCACAAAGCCAAAAGTTATTCTATAAATCGCGTATAGAGAATACGATATAACTGCCCTTTGGCATGAAATATATTAGATAGGTCTAATTCCCTATCAATTTGGAAAGTATCAATTTATCGGAAGGGCTCTTCCTAATGCTCATTTCATATTGGGGGTCTTAGTTCCCATACAAAAGAAAGAGTACGCCCACCCGGTCTACTTATATTTGATCAGAATTTTTATTTCTCCAGAGACTACGTAGGTATACCCTACGTATGTACGTATACGACATCCCTCCATTTTTTTCTTTCTTCTTCTTTTACCCTTACCTAATTCTTTTCCGGTCCTATAGACAATATCCACTGGGAAAAACACACGGCAATGGTTCTTCCATTAATTCGCCCTCGACGTCCTTAGCATTATACACATTGCATCAGCGCCACAAAATACTAGTAAAACTTTGATTACCAAACCTAAAGTGTTTTTTTTCTTGTAGCCATAGAATAAGAGGTTTACTTTACCCGTTTCTCTTTCTCTTTATTTTTCAACAGAAATACGCTCTCGAGGCTTTATTTCATGTCTTTGGTTAAATTTTCCCGCATGTTAATTAAACATTTCGTATTACACGTCTTTCGCCAGTTCTGAAAGACATCCATCAGTTTCCATCAGTTTTGTATAATTTTAATGTTCTTTATTTATTTTAGTTTAATTTTCAAAGAAGTCCAAATATTAGTGTAAGATTAAAATATATATTAAAAACATTTTTTTCAATAAAATCCAATCAGTCTTTAGGTTTTTAATTAATATTTAATTTCAATCATTTTGTATAAAAATCATTACAGAATAAATATTATTTATTAATTTAACAAACCTACCTATAGATACATAATCTTCTTAATTTTTAGTTGCAAATCAACAATGAGATAATGATTGAATTATCTTGATTACATTTTTAATAGATTTATAAATTATTATGGAAAATATATTTATTTTTATAAATTTAAATATAAATTTAATTTACTTCTTTAACATAAGACATGTTTTTTGACTTTTCTTATATGATGATTATATTATATGTATTTACAAATAAGTAATCTAAGAATATCTTAGATATATAAATATATTTACTGTTGAAGATATTAAAATTTATTTTTGAAAATTAGTGTTTTATATTGTGATATTTCCACATTTCGGTCTGAATAAACCTTATTTTTTTTAGTAATTTTAAAGTTTATAAAAAGTTACTTCGTTAAAAATAATTTTAAAACATATTTTTTGTGCTTAAATATATTTAAATTTAGTTTTAATACAAGCAGAGTATTATATATTTGAACTGTATTTAAAGTTTATGATCATTCTTTTTACTTTAATTTTTTACTTTTAACAAGTATTTTTACGTTATAAATATGGACATAATATAAATTATGTATATTACATAAATATAATATATAGTTCATACTATCATATAACATCTTTGATTTTGTGAGCTTGGTAGATGTTATAATATTTAATTTCAATACGTTATTAGTATTATTGACTTAAAGCAGTGGCGTCATTTTAGTTTTTACTAGACTAGGGCAGATCCATAAATTTGCCGACTATTTTTAAGAACAGGAATGGGAAAAGTAATTTTTTTGGTGGGCATTTTATTTTATTGTAAGCGGTAATCAATTAAAGGGTTGTATTTAGGGGTTATTATTTTTGAAATTTGCCGACTTAGGATTTGGCTAATTATAGACTACGGCAAATGTATGAGTTGCCCTTATCAAATGACGCCACTGACTTAAAGTATCTGTTAAAAAATTAAGTTTCAAATAATAGTTTCGAAATGACAGACGTGAAATATTAGTGGAACATTATTTCATAATTGATATATACTATAATATGTCTAATTGATTTATTATTTACTCATTAATGATCATGGAATTATAATAAAAAAGATAACGATTGTATAAAATTGATGTTATTATTTAAATAAAATGTTCAAGTAATCCGTGAAATATTTAGTGTTAAAATACATTTTAAAAAGTTATAATTTTTTAATAAAATTTGAAATATTCATTTTCACGATATTAAGTATTTGAAATTATACATTGAATTTATATCCTCTAGATACCAGAATAATTAAAAGTAGTATCTATTTAGAAATAGGTTTTTTTTACCCAAGTATAAAATGTTTAATCTTTTAAAATGTCAAAATTATATTCAAAACCCGGGGAAGTCATTCCTTCTATGTCTTTTTGGTCCTCGGAGAAATTAGTGGATTATTATAACTAGGATTGGATTGAAATTTATATCGTATTCGAAAATATGATTCTGAGCGAAACTCAGTCAGATACATAATATACTATACTGATAATTCGTTCCAAAATTTTATAGCGTATGTAGACTACTTAAGAGAATACTTAAAACAAATTTCAGGTCCCTACGTTGAAAAATACTTTAGTTATCACAAAATATTTTAAATTAAATTTACAGTAACTGTAATTTTGCCGATTTTCCGTAATTTTTTGATTGTTTTTTATATCCTAAGGGAAACTTTTGAAAAATTCAAACAATAAGCTAAATAAATTACTAAGTAGGTGTAATTTTCTAATGAAAACATTTCTTATTTGTGGTAATCGTATCATTATTTCTATCTGAAAAAGTGTTTTTAGGTATAAAAAAAATCATTGTAAAACCAATACATTACTCGTTCAAATATACAGATCTGTTTAATTATTTTCAAAATTATTTTTTAATTAATAAAATCTCAGTAGTCAATATTTAATTAAGAAAATTGAAATATTTTACGTACTTCTTAAGAATTATAATTTATAAATTTCACATTTTACTTTTAATTTATCTTAATCCATATTTAAAATATAGTTTTTAAGTCAATCAATAGTGTATACTTATTTAGTAATTTTAAATTCTAAGCAATTAGAACATTTAGTTGAACATTTTGGAACACATTTTTGATTCAAATGAACTAATGATAGGACGAGATAATTTAAGGGGGATATTACTTCAACATTGAAAATTTATAATTATTTTCACTCTTAATTTTCTAGTTAATGACTTATTGTTTAATATAATTTTCATGTTTTGTTTTTAAAAATAAAATGTTTTAAGGTATGATACTTTAATCCAAGCTTTCACATATTAGTTCAACGAAATATAAAATATTTTATAAACCGTAGGTTATAATATTATTTTGAATAGCTTTAATTTTAATATGAAATATTTTTATTCGTTTATTGTGCCAGAATTACTAAAATATTAATTTAAAGGCACGAGTATATTATATTAAATTAATATAATTATATAATACATAATTATTATTTATTAAGTTATTATTTATCAATTTTCATTGCTTTAAAGTTTTAATATTAATAAACATTAAAGACTATCAGGCCGAATCAAACACTATCATCTCTGAGGACCGAAAGTATAAAGATTGTTAAAAGAAGGTACAAAGAACTTCCACCACCAAGGTGGGCAGTGTATATCTACGGTTAGTTCTTATTTTTATCTGAAAGAATTATTATTTTAAACTATAAGATAAATATTCAACTTCAGTAAAAACAAATTTTGTTGTAACATTTTTGTGTATGATTATTTTGGTTACATTTATAAGGAATAAATTATTTCATTTATTAGTTTTACATTTCATTAATTAGTGTAATACATAAATATATTCATTATTTCAGAGTGGAAAACACTAAAGAGATTTCACTGATTTAGGTAGATATAAAAGGAAAATTAAAAATATAAGCCTTGAAATAATTCGATTGTTTAATTAAAATTATTTTTCAATTTTGTATTCGTATGTTATTACTCGTGGAGTTTAACATTAATAAATAATATTTATTGAATATTATTCAACAAACTTAATATGATTGTAGTATAAATCATAAATGATTTGATTTAAAAATACAATATGGAAATTATTGATAAAATATTGATGTCCTAACTCCCTACAGTTCTCACGGAAAATGGAGGGTATTTTCATAATAATAATAAAAAAGTTACGTTTTAATATAGTTTGTTATTTTAAAGAAGATGGGGCGTATAACACTGAACAGCTGACCGGATTACTTTGTAATAAGTAACAATTTATGGCAATGCGTCTAGTTTCAGAGACAAATTGCAAAAATGTTTGACCCCGTTTGTCTGTTAGGGTTCATGGGCCATTAAAAATACGTGAAAGTGTCGTGCATGTGTCCCTTATTAACGGTACATTAACCACGGTATAACGCCGGTCACCATCATCCATATCGTTTGAAAATAGGGAAAAAATAATCGTTGATTTTGAATGCATAAATTTAAGTCTTATTCTATTCTGTTATTGTGAAAAATTGTTTTGTTAGAAAATGAGGAATAACATTAAAGGTCTTATAATGCGGAAAAATGGCCTGGTATTTTTTTTTTTTATATTACATACGTATTCAGTAACAATGAGTGTTTCGTTAAGAGGATTAACACTGACAAAAACGACGGTTAGTTTTGGTTTTCTAACGATGTCGTGCTCTTTTGTTCAGACTGATTTTAATCTGACTATACGGGTGTGGGTACTTATAATAATTTCACTATAGCCTCATTATTCTACAACAGATACTTATGTGTGTTTATAATAAAAATTAGTTGAATTGTTACATTGTTATAATACTGTCTAAAATAAATTATTATTTTTATTTGCAGTTTATTAGTTTATATAAATTCGGCTAGATACTTTTTAGTTTTAAATTAGTCGTTTGATTATTAAAAAAATAACAATATAGGTTATATAACTATATTATAAGTTAAAATATTATATTTTCTTTGGACACATTTTTTTTTTTTTTTTTTAGTTTATAATCTAGCTTATGTTTAGTCAAGTCAAAATAATAAATTCAAAGAGAAGAGAATTCAGAGAAGCATTGCTTATTTACGCGTGTAATAATTATAATATAATATTTATTAATTTGAATATTTCAGATTTGGTATTTATTTTATGAATATTGTTTATATCAGAATTCAATATTCATAAACTGAAATTTTCTGAAATATTTTATATAACATAATATAATATTAAGTATCTTTTAAAATGTTAACAAATATTTGAACAGTACAACCCATTTGTTATCTTTATTAATTAAGTATATAATTATATATTTTTATATTGAAAATAATTATTATGTTTAATAAAATGTTTGTACGAATAGACTGAGAATACATTTAATCATATACATTTTAATGGTAAATAATCTGTTTACAATGTTTGTGACATAACTTTTACTCAGTTCATTGGGTCAAATTATTTATATTTTCAAAGTACTTATTTTTTATTTTCGGTTTCAAAATAATAATGAGTTTATATACATGCTTATATTTTAATTCGAATTGGTTTCATATTTTAATAATATTTAACGTACTTTAAGTCTTATCGTAATATTTTGACAACAAAACAAAACGAAATTAGAGATGGAATTTACTGTTTTGAAAAATACATAATAAATCACGTGTTCACTATTCTCTGCCCTTGTATACATTTCCCGGTGCACTGTTATTTTAAATCACAACTCTTGGACTAGGATTTAAAATATATTATGTGACACTCGTTTGGAAAAAAAAGTGTTATTGTAAAATATCGCACGGTGTCCCACAGAAAAAAAGTAATAATAATAATTTCACGCGTTACGAATCACACATAGGGGAACATCTGTCGCAGCTACCACCCCTTTCATTTTGCCAAAAAGTGCAACACGAGTTTTGAGATTCAAAATTGACTCTCACCAAAAGAATATGATTCATATTTTCGTTTGATAGGTTCGGTTTTATTAATGTCCTTATGTATAAATAATCCATTTATATATACTATTTGAAACATTGCGTTATTCGTTTATAACATACAACGGAGTTGTTTTTTTAGTGATAGTTGTAATTTAGTGTAGGTAAACATTAAAATATAGAACGTAGTGAGATAAGTTATTATAATAATAATATTTAAAAAAGTTTAATTTTAAATTTTATACTAATATTTGTTATAATATTAATTTCACGATAAATTTTCATTTTGTTAATTTAATAACTTTGAAAATTTATTTTCATATTTTGATCACTTTAATTTTGTACTTCGAACTTCTCGTAAATCTTAGCAGTTTTCATGTAATTCTATAAAATTTGAAACATATATTTTACATTTAAAAAATTTACCGATATTTATATATTAAAATTTCTTAATTTTATATTATGTGTCACATATTACTTTTTATGATATGTTATAATAAAATACCTATGTAGAAATGTTGATAAAATAATTTTGTTAAATGTTATTATAAAATAATGCTACATTGTATTTTTAACACAAATTAATGGCTATCACTCTTTTTCTTTGCATGGTTTAATCAATTAGGTTCAATAGTTATTTTAGTTTGTATTTGAATTAATTTTTAACAATCCAACAATACCTACCTACAAAAGACCTATTATTTTCAATTGGCTAACACGATATCTATTTTAGTGTTTATTTAATGGATACAATTTAATCACAGATATTTACATAGCATATTAAATACATTAAATTATATTGCAGTTATAAAATATAATTTTGTATAATTTAAATTTGTATACACATATACATTTCATATTATTATAATAATTTTAATACTGTACAAAATTGTTTTGATTTATAAACAACTCGTTTTAATAATTAAACTATAGAAAAAATTGTATATTGTATAGAAACAATAATTTATTTTTGATTTAATATATATATATATATATATATATGGTTGTGCTATATTTATGTCACTTAACGTAAAACTTTAAATTATATAATTTGAAAATTCTGTCCAAGTTTTATATTAAAACCATCTGTCTCAAATACCAGAATAAATACTTAACACTGTAGTTTTTCAATTACGATTTACAAGTGTTGCAGTATTTCCATGTTGAAAAATACCACAGATTTCAATTTCCCTTCGAAATTACACTAAACTTTAAATCTATAGGTGCCAAAACCTTTTTTATTAAATATATTAATATTATTTATTTTAACTATAAAGTATAAGTATAACTATAAAGTATCAAGTACCTTACTTAGTAAGTAATTCATAATTATTATTTTTTCGTATTCCAGTGATTATTATCAACATCAAATATATATTTATATACATCATAGAATTAAACTGGAATAGTTGTATATATTTAGATAATATTTGATATATTATGTTTTAATTATAAGACATTTTACCATTTTGTAGTCACTTAGAGAATTGGCAATAATATGTGTGTTGTGGCACAAAACAATTATTATTTTTATCAGGTAAATTAATTACCTAGTAATTCATGTTTTAAAATCTGATTCACATATTTCATTAACAATAAATTAATAATAGTAGTATATTCTTGATTGTATAAGATATAATATAATTGAGTTCTTAATTAATTTAGGATTATAATAAAAGAAAAAAAGGTTTCAAAATCATTATAGCATATATAGTTTATATGTTGGTATATGAAGATTTTCTAGGTACTTAAATGTTCGATAAAATAAAATAATATTTATAAAATAATGTTTGTAGGTTTACTGGTATTATTATATTGTAAAAAATAACAATTTGCAATTAAAGCATGATATAAATGTTATTTTATTTTAAATTAATTAAGTGAAAATACAATTCGAATGTCGGATAATATAAAATTAAAATAATAGTAATATAATTTTTCTTAAATATATTTTAAACAATTATTATTTAAATAATTTTTTTAATTCCAATTTTTTGTAATATTATAGATAAATATTAAAAAATTAATCATAATATTAATAAGTTATTGAGTAAATTTAGTCATTTGTAAAAAATAGCATTATTGTATATTTTAAAATATTTGATTTAAATGTAAAAAAATCTGAAAAAGTATTATTGTTATTTTACAATAATAAATTAACAATTATAATGGGATTTTATTTGAATCGTTCAATACAATTATACAATAATAAATTTTTAAAATATTATACGTTCATGTTTATAATATTTTCTATGATAAATATAATATAATATTATGGAAATATAAGCAAAGTGGGATAATAATTTATGTTTATTAAAAAAAAAAAAAAAAAAAAAAAACAGTTAATAATATTTAAGTAAGTAGAATAATATATTATATCCTTAAAAATATCAATATTATTATTTTTTAAGCATTCTTTAACATTAAAAACCGGAATGGAGTTACAGAATGGAGAACCTAAGTTGTACTTAAATGATTACTTAAATGCATTCGCGTGCCAAAAGTTTTAATGGCAAAAAGATAAAAACACATTTTTCTGCGTTTCCGCATCTATAGATAGTGGGTACCGTGGTATACGTTAAATGATTACTGCAGTTAATTCTAAACTTCTGACAGTCAAGCTATGAGAAATAATTCGTGAAAAATCAAAACATTTATTCTACCGTTTTTACCTTTTACCAATCTAAACTATGTCCCAATTCCTAAAGACCTTACCTATTTGTAATTCCATACGATTCGTTTTAATTCATGCGTTTAATTGATTTTTTTTTCTTTGTATAGAAAAAAACAATGATTAGGTTACTAAATGCTAGTTTTATTATTATATTGAAAAAAAAGCATATAAGAACAATTGGAAAATTAAAAATTGGAAGTTTAAAATATTTGTATAAAAAATTATGAATTAACTAATTTTAAGTATCTACTAAATATTTGGATAGAATTAAATCTTGCAGTATTCAATAGTTACTTCCGAGGGTTCACAACGAATTTAATATTTAATTACAGGAATATTGACTATAGTTTATTAAAGCTAAATATAAACTACTTAGATTAAGTGCATAATTACTCTTGAAATTATAAATTTGACATAAACATGTGAACAGTTTATTATTTTTAAGATTTTTTTATTTGAAAAATATATCTTAGACATAATGATCAAAAAGCACGAAGCAAGATCTTATATAATCATGGTTTATAGTGATATATTATATTGGTTAAACCTTAAATATATAATTTATATCGCTTAAATATGTATGAGTATATGGTTAAAATATTCTAGAAATATCTTCATATATCAAGAAGTTAGAAGTCATTATACAAATATCCAATAAATGAGTAATTCTAAATGTATTTGTACTTATTTTTAAACTGTTTATAAAGTAAACCATATGTCCATATGGTTATATGGTACCTATATTGTGAATTGTATTTATATACCATTGAGAATTTGATATATATAATTTAATGTCAAGTTAAAAAAATTATATTTAAGTATTTATTCATGTTCATGATTAATCCTAAAAAAATTTTATAACTGATGAAACAATTAAATAAATAATACATAAATATTTATATTGAACAAATATATTTTTTTGTATAATAAACACTAAACAACATTTTACAAAAGATAACATAGTCAGACTGTAATATTTGAAACTATATTATACAAAATATACTTGTATTTCATATACACCAATATATTAAATTAAATACAATTTTTTAAAAGAAAAAAACTAAAATAATAGTTTATAGTTAATAGTTTTACATTTCTATCTATATAATTATATATTGTAATGATTGTCATCAGTAGTTAGGTACTTAAATTATTAAATCATTATTAATATTATGTTTATCACATTAATTTTAATAAACTCGATATAGGTAAATCATTTATTTATTTATAATAAATAAAATGTGTACCTAAGTTAAAGAAATACAGGTAAATAACAACTCTATAGTTTTTTTTTTTTATAGTTTTTAGATAATAAGTGTATATTCCTTTTAGGAAAGTAAAACCGTAGCAATGTTAGGGGCTTTGGGTTCTTTAGTCCTCACCAAAAATTCTTATGTCCATTATTATTTAATTAATTTTTTTAAAAAAATATCTAAATTAATATGTATACGAATAATCAATGGGACTTAAGTCCTATTTCTCAAGAGCCTAATTCATTGGGTCGTGTTACGCTTATGTAGGTAAGTACAGTGATGGAAGTGACAAAAAAGTAGAGGGATTTTTTTAATTTTTGAAGAAAGAATAACATACCAATCGCTATTATAACGTAAAGATCACAATTCCAATAGTAGTAACACGGTGAAATATTTGTAAAATTAGTTGAGATACTCAGTCCCTTTATTACCCATCCAAATTCTAGCTAAGGGCAGGTATCATGTTATAACACTAAATTCTGCAATGTTTTTCTCATAATCATTGAGTATACGTAATTGCATTTGTACATTGTTAAACATAGGATTTTATTTTTTTATTTATAGAATAAAGTATAAATTAAATATATACTAGTTTATATATATAAGGTTTATTAAGGTGTATTAATGTATACACTATTTAATAACAATACATGTTAGTGGAAATTGTGTGCTATTATAGTTATTGGTTATTTTTTATTTATTAATTTTTCAATGAATTTTAATAATTAAAATAACTTTTTATATATTGTGAACAAATACAAAGTATTACAATACTAAACATAAAAATACATTTATTTTTAATTATTTTTAATATTATATACCTACCTATTATTATTCGTGTACCTACACACATTTTTAAAATATGATTTATATTATTCTACATATTATTAGAATTGAATTTTTTTGTTTGTTCTTTCCAAGAAAATTTGTTATTTATTAAGTATCGCTACAACCTGATCGTAGGTAAATATAAATAATAATTTTAAAAATACATGTTGTTTTGTGTTATAATAATATAAAATAATAACAACATAAAAATAATAAATAATAAATAATAACAATTGTAAAATTGTACAGTTTAATTAGTTAAATG
This sequence comes from Eriosoma lanigerum, assembly GCA_013282895.1. Lineage (NCBI taxonomy): Eukaryota > Metazoa > Arthropoda > Insecta > Hemiptera > Aphididae > Eriosoma > Eriosoma lanigerum. The sequence goes on from CM023360.1 coordinate 32,672,617, forward strand.
ATTTGGTAAATTTAATTAATATACAAAACACTTTAAGAAACTATTAATATTTTTAATACAAATTTTAATATACTAATTATATTATTTTAGATTTAATTTAAAATTATAAGAACATATGATTATGTTAACATTAAATGGTAGTGTTTTAATTTAAATTGAATTAAATATAATATATTAAGTTAATTATAAGAAATAAATTAATACTTATATTAATAATTTTCAAATATCACGTATATAATATTAAAGTAGGTAAGTAGGTAGGTTCTAATAATAGGAACTAGTATTAGTTATCTTCATGAATATAGTATAATGTTGGTATATAGTATTATATTTTGTAGTAGGTATAAACCAACAATATGTCAAGTATTTGAATTTTGTTTTAAGAAGTGGTTAAATTTTCAGTATGACCCTAAATAGTTTAGATATAATTATCTTTAACATTGATTGCTAACTATTTCATAAAATATGGAAATGCAATTTAATAATAAATTATGTTTTAGCTTTTCATGATTGATTACAATTTGTAGGAAGTATTTATAGGCAAATTAGAAAATTGATATTGTTCCTGTAGTTTGAATTATTATATTTGTCAAGTTGGAAGTGTAGATTATTTTATGTATTTTGTAAATGATTATTATTTGTTTATCAAAATAGAATTACAATTTTTTTATAAATACATATTGTTTGAAATATAATATAAATTGATTATACTTAGCTAACGGAAATTCAATCTTCATTATTTTTTATTCAATCAATATTTTTACATAACTCGTAATTTGTTATACGAAACTTTTGAAAATAAAACATTTCATAAAAAAATTAATGTTTCTCTGTTAAATTCAGAAAATTAATTTTGCAATTATATTAAATGAATACTATTAAATAATATAATATATATTATACATGAAATATGATACAATATAATTCTGACAAATTATTTTGTTTTGAATTTGTTTTCACAAATTAGCAAATACTTTTCGAAAAGTTATTTTATTTTTGATTGATTACGATTTCTACATCTGTGTAGAGTATAGGTATAAGGTTTATTATACCAAACTGAATAACTGCTGATATAAAAATTTTGTTTTTGTAGCCTGTTTGTTCACTTTGTAACGAGTCTTCTAATCTTTACCCTTATAATTTTATACATTAACGGTAATTATTGTACTATTTCCATATTTTTTTTAATACGTTTTTATAATTAACACTATATAAATAACTCCAATTTAACTTTAACTTAAACTCTTTCAATTTGTTTGTCACATATCAATGCCATTTTTTGAAGTGAGGTATACAACTAGAATAGCATGTATATAATATATATCACCTATATTACAGTAAATAATGACTAGGTTATTAGTTTAGACTTGAGGAGAAAAATTATAAAAAATATTTCTCTTAATTATAAATAGGAAGATATAACAATTTTATTACCACTTTATTACTATTTAATTATTTTAATTTCATTAAATTCTTGAGGCTTTTTGGAATTTATAAATAATTAATATTCTTAACACATTTTCATAATTTTCATAATCAAATTTATTATTATTATTTTTTTTGAAACGATTGTGTAAATTAATATTTAGTTTCGTCATAATTTATTTTGTATAAATTAATAATTTAAATACAACTTTATAATTGACAAATTTATATTGATTTTTTTTATAATTCGTGTAAAATATAATTGTTTTCTATATAATTATGTAGATATTGTTTTTACTATTTTTGTCATATTTTCATATTATATTTTATTTAAGTAATTTGAGTAATTTGTCCTTATAATAATAAGTTAATAAGTAAACTTAAAAGTTTATAAATTACTAATGCGTTAATGCGTTCATATTATGTTAACTGTTCATAAAAATACATACATTATCAAATTGCATAATCGGTCAAGCCTTACCGATTTACCTATTATTATAATTAATTAAGATATAATATAATATTTGATTATTATTTATACAAATCGTAAATAAAATATTACGTCTAGAAAGTACTACTGAATAATATTTTAAAACGAAATTACTTTTTTGTTTTTGAAAACCAAATAGAAGAAAATACTTACACAATAGCTTACAAATATTATTTGTACCTATAATATGATTTTCATATCAAATTATAAATGGTTTAGAGGATAGATTAGATTTGTTAAGCGACATGCAACTTTTTTATATTTGCATTTAACATGAAATATTTCATATAAAAATAAAACTCAATTTTTGTATACTCTATATTTTTGTAAAGTTGTCTTGTAAGTAATTTACCATAACACAAAAGTTGTAAAAATAGTAATAATAATTAGTATGAATTTTATATATAGGTACATAATATGTTATCTACTAAATTGGATTAAAATATATTAGGTATACTTTACAAATTACATAATAATGTTTATTATACGTTATAATTGTGACACAGATTTATATTATGAATCATTATTTTTTCCTCTATGTTCTAAAATATTGCTAATTGCTATTCATAAATTCGTTTCATACATAAAAAAAAATGTATAAATGTAACTTTTACTTTGCAATTTAACTCATTTTTTTATATTTTAAAGTAATTTTTCATATATTTAAGTTCTATAACAATTAATAAAGTTTGATAACAATTTAATTTATATTATCCCTCAAAAGAGAATAATTTAGAAATTATTTGTTTTTCTTGGTCAAAATATTATTATTATTGGCTTAATATTTTATTCACTAATAAATTACCGAAAATGGATTAAAATGATTCAACTTTTAATAATATAATATATGCATATTATAGTGTCGGATTACACTGTATATTATAAAACAAAAAAAATTGTGTTTATTATTGTAAAAAATCCAATTAAAAAATATTAAGATCGTTTTATTACAGCATTTATTGTTTCAATTTTGTAACATTTTTAGGGTATGAAAGTGTGCTTTTAAAATGCATTTTTATTGTTTTTTAGAGAATTTAAATTCGTTCCTTAGTTATAACACTTGACAGATGAACAGATAAAATATTTAAAATAATTTAATTATTTTTTAAATTTATTTTGAAAAGTTGGACGTTTGGTATTGGATTGCGAACAGCGACTCTCGTCACATATTCTTTAACTGTGCATATTTGTTGTATACTAGATGGTAAATTCTCGGTGATCGTGTGCATTTTATGATATTTAATATGCGCTTAGCTTCATTACAGCTTAACATGAATAATGCGTCGGTCATATTTTCAATAGCCAATTCTCTCCGATTTATTTCCATGAAATATTCGGCGCGTTTCAATTTGCATATTACGAACATTCTTATTTTTCTCATGTCATGTGGCTCGGGAAATGTTGACAACCGTAGTTTAAGTTTATTGATTTTTTCTAATTCAACCAACTGCCTTTTTTTCATTAAATTTGTTCGATACTCTGGATTTGATAATCTAAAAAGTAAGAGCTCACCGATTTAATGTTACAGTAAAAACAATATTAAAATGTATGGTATAGTTTATGTGCGCAAGCCATAATCTTTTTTTAAATAACACTATGCTAAATAATAGGTATTATGATACCTAGTAGTCAAAAATTTGATTTGTTCAATAATAAATTATGAGAAATAAAGTTATAGAAAATTAGACAAATCATTAACAATTAATATTTGCTTTTCGCTCAAGATCAAATTTAACCAGAGCAAAATTTGACTGTTAAGTGATAATTATCAATTTTCCAGTTTTGATACCTATTTTAGAATACAATAAATTTAGTTGAATTAATACTTAGGCACACATTTAATGATAATCATGATATGTATCATTGGCGTATTTATGGGGAGGTAAAGAGAAAAATTCAAATTTAATATAATTTGTTTTACTTTTATTATAATTATTATTATGAAATATGAATTCTATTTTATATATAAAAATGTATTTTGTATAACTTGAGATCTCCTAATTTGTAGTTTTGTAACTAACAATAATTATTTAAGATTTCTAATAATAAAATTAAAATTTTATGCTTAATTTATAAGTCATGTTTTTAATAGATTGAAAAAAGTTTTACTTGAAATTTAAGGTTTAATCTTGAATCAGAATTAGAAATAACTATACTCAGCTCTTTTATTTAGTGTCTCAGTCTCCCCCCCCAAAAAAAAAAAAAAAAAAATTAAGTACGGCCCTGATATATATTATTTTAACACTGTTATAAAAATGTTTATTTATTAAATTATTAAATATAAACTTTAACTCGGAGTACATATTTAAATATATAATTAATGCTTTTAAATGTTACTGTGTTTATATCCCGCGGCTTTTTAATAAAACTAATTAGTTTATAAACACCTAATAATATAGGGAATTTTCATAGTATTTATATGCAATTATTTATAACACTTTTAATGGGAGATTCCGTAAAGAAAATTATATGGTATAAATATTCATGAAATTTGTAATTTTAAATTCATTCTATTTTCTTGAGTCATGAAGAAAGTTTCATTTTTTAGTTTTACTATTTAATATATTCATTCAGATAAAGTTTTATATCTTTTGAAGTACATTTTTCAAGATAAATTATTTGGAACGTTTGATTTGTTTTCGTAATCAAAATAGTCACTTTTATGCGCACAAGTCATTTTATTTCTTTAAATAATTGATTTCAGTTAAATTTTTTTTTTCAAATATTGAGTTCTCTATTGTTTAGTAAGTAATATTTTTACCTTTTTTGATCCAGGCTTCGTAGATAAAAAGCTGTAATAACAGAACTTACTATTAGACATACATATGTTAAAGGTATATTAAAAATGTGTAGCATATTATTATGGTAAAAATTCTTTGAAATGTGTTTAATTTATGGAAATTGTGTTTAAATTACGTATATTTTGTATGGGATTTAAGTGTATAACAGTGCATGTTATTAAATAAAACATGAAAGACGAAACTATAGAAACTATTAAGTACGGAGAATAAATGTTTGTTTAAAACTTATAATAGTTATAAATCTTACAGAATTTGAATAATCATAATACTTATTTAAGAATGCTCTTTTATGTTTCAGAACTCAAACGGTTTTGTTCAAATATGCTCATATAATCGTACATCACAAATTACTATTTTCCTTTAATTTTTAATTATTTTTTAAATATTCGTCCAGAAAAAATATTTTAACTTGACGATTTGGATCACGAATTATTTTATTTTGGTAAAGTTTGTTTTGTAGTTATTAGCTAATTTAATGAAAATGTCATAGTATATAATTGCGAATTAGTAAAACTTTTTTTGAAAATAACAATTAAAAAAAAAAATTATATTATGGTAGGTCAATGTTTCAATTCGCTTTAGTTTAACTGTCATGTTCGCCATAAATGAATATCATTTCTTATTAATCTCAACACGGTTAAAACTGTGGACTAGTCCAAGTATAATTATAATTTATTATTTTCATTATATTCACTTATGACCATAATTGTAAGTAATGCAATTCAATAGAAAATCAACAAAGACAAATGTTAATAAATCAAATAATTTAAAAATAAATGGTCGAAAATTACTTAACACACGTTTCCACCTCGTTACCTTTTAGCCACGCTGTAATTGAAATCAACGGAAAGTTTTTCGAATGTTTGATCATACCGGATATGTTACAAGTTTAGCGGGTATTCATCAATTTTAGACACTTATTATAGATCGTTGAAAATTGTTCTATCTAATTTTCAGGACGGCACCAGCGGTGACGGGCATAACAACGGTCAGTTAAAGCGCTCTATTTTGCGTGTTAGACGTTCATCCGACGGTTATACGTTATTCGGTAACCACGTCAGAATGTAAAAACGCACACCATTAATTTTATGTGAACAGGCTAAGGTTTTAGAGCGGTAATTACGTACTTATAGCTATCTGAGGCTTATTCCGTATTGCCAACTTCCTCTCAAACACTTAATTTTGATTTTTCTTTGTAATATACCGAGACGTTTTGCTTTTGAAATGGGTTTTATATTGTTATTTATAAGAGGATTTTCGAGAGCTATATTCTTTATTAATCACTTATAAACATGATAGGATTTTAATTGTAATATTGATGTCTGTATAGTTTATTTATTGTGTAAACCTATTTGTGAAAATTTTGTCCGAATGAAAAATGCTTAAGAAGTTTAGTTAGAATCTAGAACGAATTAAATATTCTATCTTATTAATCTTATTGAAAGTTACAAAAAATATACATCGGAAACTAATAAAATGTATTATATATTTATGCATATTTAGTAGTAATAATATATGTTAATCCTTCAAAATTCCTTAAATGAAAAATCCAATCGTTACAAAAGAAAAGAATGCAAAATATTCAAACTCATTTATTAATATAAAATGTTCAAATGGGTTCGAATTTTCAAATTCAAAGGAGTTGTTTAAAATAGAATCCATTATTATTATTATTATTATTATGTAAACTGAATTATATTATTTTTACTCCGTATGACTGTCATTAATATTTCAGACACATATAATAAAATGATGGTTTTATTGTTTTATATTTTTAAAAATTAATTATTATCTTATTATCACTCCAACAGCAGACATTAATAATTGTCTAAAATAAAGAAATGTTGTTTTTATTGAATTTGAACTTTTCATACGTAATTGAAAAAAAATGTATAATTTGCTTTAATAATAATAATTATTATAAGTATATAAAAAAACAGTATTTTTAGATTGTAGTTAGTTAAAGATCAAAATATTATATTACTATTTTAATTCAAATCAACGATAATATGATAAACATGTAGTAGACATTTATTTAATATATTATTATTATATTTTTAAGGTGTATTTTTCACCTAAACAATTTCTGTTTATATCTTTGATAAAATGTGTTGCTTACATTTTTTATAATTTTTAATAAATTTACTTCGTATTAATTAGATACAAAAATATTGTATTGCAAAGTAGAAAAAAAAAATAAAAGTAATGTGGCGTTAAATTAATTTGTTAAAATAATTAGATTTAATTAATTAAATTTATAACTGTGAAAAAAACTAACCAATTATAGTCAATAATATTTTTTAGGTTCTACAATTGTTATTTCACTTATTAACAGTTATGTACCCATAAATTGAACAATGCGTATACTATTTGTTGTATGAATTAGTCAAAAATGGTTATGTTTTAAAATTGTATAGTTAAACCTATTAAAATAATATTATGTGTTTATTATTATTATACTATTATTATTATTATATTATTATTATTATTATACATTTTATGGAGTTTTAAAATTAGTTGTTTTAAGTTTGAGCTTAACAAGGAGAAAAAGGACGTTATTTTTTAATTTGATACGAGTTTTCCATTCAACAATTTTTTTTTTATTTCGTTAATTGTCTGTAATTAGAAAATTACGTAATTACCTTTAGGAAATTTGCAATCTTAGCTAACCTAACCTAATCTAGCACTTAATAAATGTTGATTATTCAGTAAAATACATTTACTATTTATTTTAAAAGACACGTGATATTTTTAATTAGGACACTAAGTAAACACATTTTTTTTTTTAAAGATAATTATACTTTCATATTTGTTTTCATTTTCTAGAGTACTACCAAGGTATTAATTTAAATTAATTTCAGAGCGAAACGGTTAAAGTGGTATAAATATTATAACGATCGTATCTGAAGAACATTTCGAAAATTAAAACTCATTTGATTTATATTATTTTTTTTTTAATGTAAACCTTACAATATTCAGAAGCCCTAGGGAACCATTTATCTCATAAAAGTTTCCAGATATTAATCACTCGATTATGATCTTCAATAACTTTTATTTAGATTGTCCTTTTTTTTTACTTATTTAATGTGATTAGCCGTCAAAAACTTTATCAATTTGAAGAAAAATATCGTTAATCGTTTCACGAATAATGCTTAAATTAATGAAAAACTATTTTTTGTTGAACATTAATTTAAATAATATTTTTAATATACATAGTTGCAAGCAACATTCACGTTTACACCATAATATTGCTTGTACTAAAAATGTATTTGATCATTCGTATTTCATTAAGAACAATACAATATAATATAGTTATCTTTCAAATGAATTATACAAATTTGTTGATTTAAAATCTTAATTTATAGTTTCATTTCATTATGAAACACGATAATTTAATAAAATAATACAATTATTTTTAACCATATAGATACTTAATAAAAAAAAAAAATAAAAAAAATGTAAACATTGATAATGGGCATTATTATTCATATTACCTATAAGTATTTAGAGCTAATTACAAATTAGAAAATTACAGAGATATACACAGTCATCATAGTGCGTCCCATCGTGTATTTTAATATTAATTATTTTTTAACTTATTTCTTAATTTTAAAATCTGATTTATTTCAAATGCTGTGTAAATAAGAGTTACTATTATTTTATATTAAATACCTAATTTAGAACTATATAATTTGTATTATCAGTTTAAAAAAATCTAAGACAACTATTTTTGTAGATTTGAATCTTATACAATTTAAATTTCAAATTCCTATTTCGTGTTTTCATGTACTTAATTTATAATAGAATTTTTAAAACCATAAAGTTTAGACAGGATGTCAGTAATATAGAGTAGAATGTAGTGATAAATACAATTTTCTCTCGTTTTCTTGAATATACTTCTAAAATATTGAAATAACCTTTGATGTTAATAAGTGTAAGTCTTTAGATTCCATCCTCCTCGTAAATTCCCTAATTAACGGTATCGTTCTTGTCTCCGTTGACAATGAGGTTTGCGATCTTGGTTTTCTCTTTATTTCCATATTATGCATTAAAGCACATATAAACCATATCACCTGAAAAACTATTAAATTTTTGGATTTCATAAAGAGAGTCGCTATGGAATTTAAACTCTCTAGATTTTTAAAGGTTTTTTCTGTATATTAGTGAGGCCTATTCTTGAGTATGGTCCTGTCGTTAAGAATGCTCAGTCTGTGGTTAAGTCATCAAATCGAATCCAACGTAAGTTTCTTAGCTTCGCCGGGTTTATGTTAAATATCAAACAGCCTCCATACTACTACGATCTAGTTCTCCATGCCATAAACTTCAAGTCTTTGGTAAATTGCTGGCCTGTTTATGATCTATCATTCATTTTATCAGTGGTAAAGTTTACTTTCCTCTGTCATTAAGTATATTAATTTTAAAATTTCTACTTGTCCTACCCGTAACCCTACTCTTTTTTCCGTCTTTATGTATTCTATTAATGAGGTATTTTGATAATCAAACTATAACTCGGTGCAGGACACAGGTTAACCTAGACACATTCTTCTCTTATTATGTCCAACTAGTAATTACTGAATATTTGTTATTTCTAAGTTCTTACTGTTATTTGTTTTATAGTTTTCTACACTACATTTGTAATTTGGGCCTATCATCCATTAAATCATAAAATAATAAAAATAAAATTGTTATAAATACAATAAAATAAACCAATTAAAATTAAAATTTATTAAAAAATGTTTTAAGTTTTTTTAGTTTACATACTAACTTTTGAAAACATGATATTATTTAGGTATCACTACAGGTAAGGACAAATATTGCACATGCATTTATATAATATGTATTCAATAAACCTTCAATTAATGTAAGTATTACTAAGTTTTTTCTCATACAATTTTAACGTTAAATAATTGAAAAATATACTATTATGATTCATCGTTTTCAAGAATTTATTCAATACAAATTATTAAGAATAATCAAAATTGTAAGATAGATTTCTTTGAGATATTCAAACCATGTATAATATTTATGATTTACTTATATAGTAATAGCTTTGTATTAATATCTTATAACGATTATATTAAGGAATTCGATAAATTATTGAACATTATAATTAATGTTGATGTATGGAATGGTTTTTTAATGAAATTTGGTTGTTATATAATTAGTTTGGATTGACTTATATAATATACATGTTTGAGGTGATTTGAGTCTAATTTTCCGAATTAAATGGATACTCGGATCATGTTAGAGTTTTTCGAATTTAGTTTGTTGAGAATTTTGCTGTGTAATTGTGTAAGAATAAAGTAGGATAGATCTTTGTATATATATTGTCTAGCTTCAGTTTGTTTTACGAGTATATATCATTGAGAAATGAGAGTGCACTGAGACTGTCATTAATTATATTTACTATTTATATTGTTCTTGTTTATTGTGCAATATATTATTTGATACTGCTGAATGTGATGTGCTTTGAATATAAGTAAAAAGAATGTTATTTAACTTAAGTACTTTTTATTAATTGTATGTACAATTTTCTCAATTATATCTGAAATTTCTTTATAGATATATTAGTATGTACATAACAATTAATCAAGTAAATTAATATATAGTTATATTATATACAATTCTAAATAATACAATAGATAGTCATAGGTGTACTTTAAAGTGGAATGGAGGACCAAAGACTAAAATTCTAAACTGCTAATTGCTATTGACCTAGGTTTCTCATCCAATATTTTATACTTTAGCTTCCCTATATAATTTGTTCAAACTATGTCGTATATGTGGATAGTTCTTTAATAATTATTCAGTGTATTATTTCTATAATAAACAGGGTGTTCCAGATCTATTTACTTATTGGAATAATTCTGCGAAAAATTAAAATTTTTTAATGCAGTCTTTTTAAAGTTATTATTTAAAAAATAGACTATAATATTACCTTTATTATCTTTTTAACGATATAATTAACTATGATAACATTTTATAAGCACTAATTCAGTTTATGATAATATTGATAAAACAAAATTTACGTGCCATGATATTGAAATATTAAATTATTAAAAATAATGACGTCAGAAATATCATTTCCCCAATAAATACATTTTTTTTTAAATCAAAATCTTGATTAAATTAAGAGATTGTTATGTCAAAAATCTTATGTAAATATATTTTTTAAAATGGCTAAATTCAATTTTACCGAACTTAAAAAATAAAGAGTTAATTTTTTAATTTTTTTTACGAGACGTCATTTTTTAAAAAAAGTAGTAAAGGTAATATTATAGTCTGTTGCCTAAATATTTATTTGAATAAATCTGCATTTAAAAATTTAAATTTTTTGCAGAAATATTGCAAGTAGTAAATAAATCTGTGACACCTTTTATATTAATAATATAATAATTAATTTTAGACGCATTTTATTTCAATAACAGTTTTCAATTAAGGTTTTTTTAAATTTGTAGGTAAAATATTTAAATACAATCTATAACTTCTTAATATGAAATAGTTTTACGTCTGTGATACGTTTTATTTTAATTCTTTTTAATTTTGTAAATGACGTTTGAAATCAGAATCATAGATCTATATTATTTCGTATAGGTAAATTACATTTTTGATAAATAATTCTAATATACATTAAGTAGGTAAATTATTATTAGTATTGTACTAATGAATTTTGTTTAATTGAATTAATAATATATTTGTTTATTTAAATGAATTTAATTTAATTTAATTAATTAACATGGATACAAGTACGAAGAATTCAGTGAATAGTAATATTTTTATAAGTATTTGTCATTCATTTACGTAAATTATTTATTGACACGATCCCGATATATGACAGAGTACTAATCATATATCGCACGTGATCTCGTTTCTTTGTCAATCAGCACCTAGGTAATGCAACGGCATCTACCCCACTACCGACCCAGTCTATGGAGGGGTAAGTAGGGAGGAAAGCCGATTTGTCCGTAAGATATTATGTATAACTCTTTCGATAATCACCGTCCACTAACAACGATCATCACTGCCATCTTAACTTTTATAAAACGTTTTGTTCATAACTATAGCACAACGTTTCAGATTTATAGATGTGATTTATCTTCTTGTGCTCGTTAGTGTGATTTTACAGCCGAATAAAACCCTAAAAAAGCTAACTTTCGATGTTGTTATATTTTTTTTTTTGTGGTTAATACGAAAAGGGTAACTCGTCCGCTAAGTCAATGTATTAATCAATGGTTCACCGATATCATCACGAACATTACGATAAAGTTATTAATTATATTTCTTTGTTATTTACCATCATTTACGTAAACTTGTATATATGTACCTATGTCTTATTGGGTCTTTTGAATATTCTCTTTTGGTGTTGTGTGAGTTTTGAGTTAAGCTGTATGTAAATAGTTTATTACAATTTCAATGTTGAATTGAATGAATTTGTAAATAAATAGAAATATCATTTGAGTTGCACATCAATGTATTATAATAAAATAGAGTATTTATAATAAATTATAATCATTAAGTACCTAATTCCCATTTATGGTATTATATTTTATATCGTAAATGATAGATTCGCGTGATTAAAAAATTTAAAGTTATTAAAAAGAATAACTAAAATTTTAAGATTTTGTGATAGTTATAAATGTAAATTGGAAGTAGACTGGTGGTCAGGTCTACACAGATTAATTCCACTATCCATCTTTTAATTTCGTCTTCGTTCAGAAGGATGTATGCTTACGTGACTAGGATTCATTTAATAAATTTAAAAGAAATACTAGAATAAAATATACTACTGAACTTCAATGACGTCTGGTGATTTGTAATGTTCAACATATAGTAATAATTGTTTAACGTCGTAGTTCAGTAATAGTGTGTAACAAATTATAATTTATAATTATTTAATAGAAGTCATTATTACTATTTTAATAGTCGTGATTTAATCGTTTATACACATATTGTACATAAATAATTACAATTTTTCAGTTAGTAAAATGTAAATTGGTATTTCGATACATTTTAAATTAATATAAGATTAATAATTTATTAATTGTTTAAATATACATATCAAGGTTGAATGATAGAATTAACTATTAAGTATAGGTACGTAATTATAATGAGTATGTATACTACCTAATACCGTAATTACTTAAACACATTACGTTTTTAATAACATACGAATAACGTTAGTATTTTTTGTAAAATATACATTTTTTATTCACATAATATTTATATTTCAATTTACCAATTTTCGCATGCGAATTCCCAAAATATATCCAATTCTTACGGTTCGCTCGGGACTTATGTACTAAAGTATATTCTAATAAATAATAATATGATATCAAGAGCATGGGTGGAATAGAGAGAGAGAGAGAGAGAGAGAGAGAGAGACATACAGACAGACACACGAGTCCCTCGGGGAAACAGATGTAGAATAAACTACAAAATTTGTAAACTTAAGTGGATATCTCGCTATGTATACAGACGCACACGGTGTAGGTAAAACAATGTGCAAGTGATATCCTAATGATTTTTCATTATACTGCAAATAAAATATTAAACGTGCCTGTATATATTTTTCGCTTTTACAAGATGTCTAGAAGAAAATAATTATACGATTTTTTACATTCAGAAGGTCGCGTTTTCATTTCTCCACACCCTCCAAATAATAATAATAATAAAAAAAATCAAGTTACGCTAAAAGTATATGATTTTAAATTTCAAACCAAACTCTGCACGACCCCACTGTTATCGTTTTTTTTATTGTTGCAGTGTACTGTCGATTTTTATTCACTGACGTAATACAATTTCCATATACACTGGTTATAATAACGATAGGCAGTGGACGACCCCTTTGAATAGTCGACCCCCTTCTTGTATGCATTTTTAGAATGAACAATATATAATATTGTGTGCATATAAAAATATCTGCTTTTATTCCCGCCCTCGATAACATTCTATGTGATAAGAAGTTTGAGTTATTTTATATACGGCTGATTGATATTTTATGAAATACTAAAGTGGTACTAATAGGTACTGTTGATTCATTTAGATATAATTGACTAGTCTTGATTAGAATCAATTTTCTTTTCTTTATTAAGCAACAATAATATAGGTATACATTTTTTCTTAAATATCAAATCGTAGACTAATAATCATAAAACATTGATAATATTCTTGTGTAACATTAAATTAATTTTTATAACGATTAAAAACAAAATAATTATAATTTGTACTATACAATAAAAATATATAAGAATATTAATTATTTAATAAGATAGATATTTTAGTATATATTTCACTATGAACATTTAAAACTTCACTACATCCTAATTGATCAACAATGTAATTACATTTGGAGTATTTAGTTATCTATCAATTACCTAGTTAAAAATTAAATTAAATGAAAAAAGCTGGGAAGTCGATTTTGGTTATTTCTCTTTCGTCCCTTGGAGAAATTAGTTGTGGAATGTTATTGTGTTACATTACAATTAGTAGTGTCAACAGACATAAAAAACATACATCATTGTAAAATAATATATTATTCGTTTAGCTCAGAATATAAAATTATAATATTTGTGTTTTGTTTTTGATTGCTATGCTTATATAATTAAAATATTATACATTTATATTAGATAATAGTTGTTAAAAATACAATATCGTTAGCATTAAATTATTATTACTTTTTAAATATATATATAAATAAAATATACTTTGTAATATTAGGTGTTATTAGTAATACTTATTATTCTTCACTTTAAACATATTTTATTGTTATTATTATAATATTTTTAAATATATTTAAATATTACTGATGACCTATAATACTAATATATACGACATACTTGTTGAAATATTTAGAGTTGTTGTTAGAAAGTTCATAAAAGTAATAAAATATTGAGAAATTTGTTATATGACAATTTTTGTTAGGTATTTTGGATTAATGCATAAAAATTGTTTTATCATACAAGTTTTTTTTTGGATTATGTATATATTTTATAATGATAACAAAGTTATTTTATTCATGTTCTATAATTTTTAATTATAAAAAAATTAGTGTCCTCAAAGCTCGAATAATATAAGTTGAGACATTCATATTATAACTGAATAAAGTAAAACAATCGATTTTATAAAAAGGAATCGTTACTATTTTAGTTTACTCTTTTTATAAGCTCTTTATTTATGTAACCTTTTGGAATTGTTAGATGGTTTATTCTAACAACCAATAAATTATTAACAGAATGCGTTAGTGACAAGTTCAGCGTAAAATGTTTCTTGTGTTATCTTATAACTTACAGAAAAACACTATTCGTTTTACTTATTATAATGAAATTTAAAAAGAATATGTTCAAATTTTTACAATGTACAATGTTAGATTAATAATTTAAAGGAAGTAATAGATTAACGTTAAGTTAATAATTATAATAAATATTTAATTTAATTTGTAAATCATACCAGTACGTATAACTATTATTTGTGATAGTAATTATATTAGCATCAGTTTACTATTACTATAAAATCTAAAAAACTCTGTTATCTCTTCTCGATGGATTTTAAATTTATATTTATTTTTAAAATTTTTTTTTTAAAAGCTTAAATTTGTAGTAATTTTTTACTGTATTTCTTTGTTATCATGTAAATTTAAATAGGCATTCATAATCAAGTATAGATGTTACTTTCAAATTGTTTCGACGATTTTGTTCTAACCATCTCGTTACTATATTATACTATCACGTATGTTTTGAAGATTTATTATCATAACTCATAATATTATATATTTAAATGCAATGTAGATTTTATGAAATCTCTAGTAAAATTACTACGTAATAGTGTCTAGCCAAATGATAATTGAATCATTTTCCAATTACCGTCTTCAGCACTCACCATCACTGTTCTACCCTCGGGTTAAAACATGATGACAGCCACGCCTACTTAGGGGGACCTTACGGGACACTTGTAACGGCGACGCCCACCTAATTAAGATTTTTCCAATCGTATAATGTAATTCGAGTAGAAGGGTAATACATTTTAAAAAAGTCGAAATATATGCCCTCTTAGTTCGAAAATAACATGAATCCGAAGAGACGTTCAGGGAGTGTATATGCATGAATTATGGCTGACTCGTGTTTTCTACTGATGCAAACTCTGTGTTTTTTTATTTTATTTCCGCTAAAGGCGAAATGCTTGTAATATTAAAACAAACATTACAAATCGTGGGGAGCACGTAGAGCACAATAGACATTTCAATATTGAATGAGTCTATGATATGAATGTCAAACACGGAATGGCCAACAATTCTTTTTGTGAAAGCCTGCGGTCAACAATTGTGTTTGGGAAGGCGGAAATGTACAATAAAAATACAAAATAAAAGTAAAAACATAAAAAAACCAACTTAAGCTATACCCTCTTCAGAAACGTACGGCAGTTTTCGCCATTGTAGTTGCCTGACACGTTACAGGCAAGTAGACAATATGAAAGCCAATATAGTGTGTTTTCTATCGATTCCAAAGAAAAATGTATAAATATTTCATCATTATGTCATCGCGTTATTTATGAATTATTTCTAAGTTGATTGCACGACAGGAAACTCTTTAAATGCCGTCGGGGGCAGGTACCTGCATATGGTAATATATTTACGGAAAACAAATTATGTCGTGACAACCACAACTTAAACAAAATTATAATAATACTATTAAACATTTAATAGCTATCACCGATCGACTGTATTCGATAGTTTACGCATATTTTGTATCATCGGAAACCCCTATTCATATTATATTTTATTTATACTTCACTAATTCAGGGTAGTTTCATGTTGATTCGTCGCAAAGCAAATAATCAAATTATCGATGATAATAATATTATTCGTTGATAAAATAATGTTAATTTATTTTGGTCATATTATATTTATTTAATAAAATGTTTATAAATTCTGTTTCAGAGTTTGGATATGGCACCTCGACAATTTATGATCATATTGATTATTTTTACGGTTTTGGTACATGATAGTCTATGTTATGTTGGACATAGACGGGTTAAGACTCAAAAAGCGGGTATACGGAGTTACCCTGATATAAATGAGAATACTGATATAAATGTATGTTCATTGGAACAAAAAACTGCTATTAACTTGTTCTGTTACTGTGATGAATCGATGCGATATGTGGCTACATCAGCTGACTGTTGGGTGTTCAATGACGGTGAACCTAGAGATGCTTCTATATGGCGGGAGTTTAAATCTCAATCAAACATTACCAAATTAACTTTTAACGTCCGTGGATCTACATCGCAGACATTATCGTTTGTACCTACCGAAGCCTTAGCTCAATTGCCGGAGTTGAGAACTCTTGAAATAGTTTACGCTGATATTAAAACTGTTCACTCATACGCGTTTGCTAACCTTTCCCGTTTACAAGATTTAGCTTTAGGCAGGAATAAAATTGTTCGATTGTCCAGAGAATCAATAGCATATATGGAAGATCTACGTGTCGTCACACTTGGAGATAATTATATTGATGGTATTAGTAATGACGTATTCGCTAAACTACCAGCTCTCAGGAAATTGTATATGGATAAAAATAACATAAGTTATATAGCAGAAGGAGCTTTTGAGCAGTTGCGTAAATTAGAAGAACTTGATGTATCTGAGAATCGATTAACAGGATCCTTGTCGAGATATGTGTTTTTGGGATTGGTCTCATTAAAACGATTGGACATGAGAGCTAACCATATTGATCGAATTAATTCGGATGCTTTTGCTGAATTAGTTAGCCTAGAGGAGCTTGTGTTAGAAGACAATACCATAAAAACAATAGATGGCAGAGGATTTTCAGAATTATTTAACCTCCAACGACTAACGTTAGCAGAGAATAGATTGACCAGACTCGACGAACGTATACTTCAGAATCTAGACAAACTCAGATTTGTTGATCTAAAATATAATAACTTACAGTCGTTATCTTTCAATACTTTAGAACCAATCTTGAGCAGTCTCCATAATTCATCATTTATCATGCATTTACAAGGTTAGTGTGATTTATAATTATATAGTTAGAAGTAGTATTTTAAATTATATTTTATAGTTATACGGACAATGAAGATAATGATGACGATGACGATGATATAGTCCTTAGTTATCGAATGAATGAATTATATGATAGAAATATATAAATTATTATTACATAACATTAACAATAAAGTAGGAATGAAATTATTTTATTAATTTTACAAAAACAATATGAACATTAAACATAACGATATGTACAATATGATAAATAATTTTGTCATTGTAATAGATGTAAAAAGTCATTTTTGAATACATCTGTATGACATAATTAAAATATTATCACGATGTTTCATTAAAAATCAATATAATATGAATTTGATTTAGATATTTTTTAAATGAACGAAAATGTATGATAATATTGACTATATATTATTCTAAGCATATCTAAAGTATACGTTTCTGCTATTTAAGTCATAATTTATTAAATAATTTGTTACTCCATAATATAAGAAACACTGTAGAGAACGAGAAAAATAAGCATTTCATTAGAAAATGTTTCATTTAAATTCCAAATGATTTTCGCGGGGTTTTCAAAGCCTTTTAAACGTAAAAGGGAAATAGTATAAGACGATTCGTTTGTGTGATATAATCTTTAAGAAAAACGACGTATAAAACTCAAATAAAAAAAAGGCAAATACTTTTTCCCTATTCGTCGTGCAATATCTTTTTAAGAGATAACCGATTTGGCAGTGATCCTTTCGTTTATATCTTTGTCCATTTCGTATTATTTTTCTCTTATATTTCCGTTTACTGATCGAGAATGTGTGCCAGTGACAGGCGACGTGCCCGAGCAACAAATGAACATACTGATTAGCCGACCTTTTCACCGACAATAACCGGGATATAGCACCCTCGTCGCATCGCCTTTATGCGTATCCACCACGTCCTTTCATAGGACTTTCCGCACTCATTTCCGTTTCCCTTTTAACTCACTAGGTACCCATATGCCTTTTTCTGTCTATCGCCACTCTCTCGATCGTTTTTATTGCGATTATTATTTGCCTGAAGTAATACATTAGTATATTATTTACATTTACAAATATCTCTTAGACTTCGAGATTTGCTTTAATTTTTATAGTTTGAGACTATAACAACACTGAAGAAGTTTTATCAGTCGAACGTGTACCATGATGGTATTAATTGTAGGTTTTTAAAAAATATTATTACTTTTATTTAAATATAAATTTAGAATATTATTCGTCATATATAATAAAATAAGCACTACTCTAACTTAAAAAATAACTACCATTAAAATGAAAATATTCAAAAATAACGCTTACACTTGCGTGTATGTAAAATTTTTTACTTTCATTATTTTTGTTCCCTTGAATGTGGCTCGTATGAAATATTATAATTTATAATTTAGGATTTTTTTTTAATAAATGTACTTAAATTAAAATTATAAAGTTACAATACATGTTACTATACCATTATACTTTATTTATTCATATCAAATTGGTAGTAAATATTCACAAATTTTATTTTTATTTGCCAAAAACAAATTTATTTAATAAAATGGAAAACTAATAAAACAGCTAAGATTATAAAATATTATATTTTAACATTAGTTAATTTAAAAATAAACATATTATATACAATATACATATATACATAAGAATATTTAAATAATATGTAATAACTACATCAAATTGATATAATTTGACATTTATATAAATATAATTTATATTCACCTATACGTTTACACATTTATGTGATATATTTTTTTATAATTCATTTTTTAAATGTAACCCTGCAAACTTCATTATTTTAAATTATAATCTGTTAATAAAAATCCGTCAATATATTTTAATGAGCTTTTTAACGAATTATATCTCACGTTAATTTAGAAAGGGTCGTATTACTTACTAAACTATAACAAAAGGGTTATAATAGTCCGAAAGTTATTTTATTGCTTAAAACTTTTGTCATAATAAACTAATGCCGTTTTAAAGTTTAACGGTGTATCTTTTTACTAACACGAAAAGGTCTTGTAAAATACGTATAAAATAAAAATATTTAAAATTTTCCGTAAAATTATGAAAATGTATCATGTTTGTAACGTTAAATTTGAATTTAAAAATTAAATTGGATTATTTTGAAAAAAGTACAATCAAGTTTAATGTTTATGTTTGAGGATTTTAACTGTATATTCATATATTCATTGTTGAAGAATTCAATCATTTAGCATAGAAAAACTAAAAAAATATTCTATAAATTTAGATTTTTTTCATGAAAATGATGAATGCATTATTTTTTAAAAATGTCTTTGGTTTAATTTTTAATATAATACATTATTTAAATAACTGTATGTATGATAGTGTGTATTCTATTATTTTTACATATTTTAACAAAGTTATCCATTTAATTTGTTTTAGAATTATATTGATTTTTGTTCTTTTTAATATATTTTTCAAGTCATAATTTCGTTTATGGGCTGATGAATAACATTATGATAATTAATACTTTTGATAATCGTAAACATTATTTGATGATATCATGATTGTGTGTTGGCGCAACATTAGAATTGATTAGTAGATAATTTAAAGCCGTATTGGATGAGAATTAATGATATATGAATACAGTTAGATGACGTGTACACAGTACACTTGTAGTTTGGATAGGTAGTATGTTTTAGCACAAATATTACATTTTCAGCTTAGCGTATTAAACATTTAGCGTTTTGAAGGGTTGTTAATATTATCATTCTCCTTAAAACTATTGTGTGGTGTATTTTGCTTTTAATTTTGTATACGTCGTTTTTCATATAGACACAGATTAAATCAATAAATGTGATGAATGACCTAATAATGTGTAAACATTAGCGAATGGAAATTATAATTTTTTATGTACTGAATATTTAATAGTATTCAATAGTAGTTGCTCATATGATTATAAAATTTTGTAATGTTCTAACAATGTTTGTAACATATTTTGATTTTTGTTTGCAGACATTTGTAAATTAATATGGTGATTTAATTCTATAGTATAAGTACAATTGATTCGAATTAGATATTTACTATTGAAGCTTTATTTATCCGCAAGAAGTCTAACCAATAGTTATTATTCAATGATATTTGATTATTTTTGTTAAAAAATTAAAAAATATAAATTCTTGAAATTGTCTTAAGCATCTACATCAAATGTTTGTAGTAAAATTTTAAAATCCAGTCAATGTGTTTTATGTACTTTTTATGATGTTTATGATGGAATATGTACCTACTGAATTATCAGTTTTATCGTTCAATATAATAGTGATCCTCAAAATATGCGAAAATTTGAAATTAGTAAACAGTTATATATTGATAAATCTCATCATCTCGTAGAAAATATATTTTTTTTTTATTAAAGTTAAATGGAGAAAAAAATAATCTGTATTCAGGTTCAATTCATTCTGATTTATGCGTTTTATGCTTAAAAATATTGTATTCATGAATTAGTGTTAAAATTACAGAGATAGTATATTAATATAATTTAGTTAAATAAGTAAGTATTTATTTTCATATAAAAATATTGGAATATTATACATTCATGAAATGTAATATATATATATATATATAATTTGATTTGATTTGTGATAGGTATGTGAGGATAAAGTTATTTTATAATAGAACAATACAAAAAGTGATTTCACAATACAGATAATATTTATAAGTTAGGTGTATGATTAAATTCCACAAAAAGATTGATTTCAATATTATAGTTTTGAGTTAACATAACCACAATTCACAAGCACCGATATCGTATATGATTGAAAAATTCCAATTATTTTGCATAAAATATAGGTTCTACAGTGCCGGAAATAATCTGAAACTATACCATAGCATGCAATACAAAAACAAAAATATATTTCATCGGTTCATTTTTTACAATAATTGTGTTAAAAATAAATGTTTTATTTATTTCGTTTTAAATAACACATTTTTTTGTGGTTTAAAAATTGATATTAAAATTAAATCCATCGGAATCGTCTGCTAGCACGATTATAATTTTATTATTTTTGTGCGTGTTTTGAAAATCTGAGTGCGAAATTTAAGGTGAGGTAATTGTTGTAAATAACGTTGGTAGAACTCTTTTTGTATTTTTGTAGTTTAAATGAGGTAAGAAACGGTAGTCGACTTTTGATGAATTATTTTTGTAAAATCATATTTCTTATTAAGATCATTATCTTAAATTATGTTTTTATATAATAAAATTTAATAACTAGTGATCAACGAATAATTTTAAATTATACATGAAATAATATTTAAGTTTGAATTTTGGTTAGTTTTTCATTTTTCTAATTTCTAATTAGATTCAATTTTATTAATAAATCGATAAGACATAATAATATAATAAGTTATTTAAGTTAAAGCATAAAAACAACAATACAATTTCAATTATAATTACAATAGAAGTGTTATCATTTTACAATTTCGTTTCGTATTTCTTTTATAAGTGTTCACCTATTAACGAAATTTTATATTTAAAATCACAATATGATAAAAATAAAACATTACACGCTTGTTATATGAATTACTTTATGCAAAAAAGGGTTTCAGTTCATATGATATAACTTTCGAAAAAATGTAAAGAACGTTTATTGAATTCAACATTTTTACTCGATACTGTGAATTTGACAAATTATGTGTATATTTTATATATTATATTAATGTGATAAAATAAGTTTTAAGATGAATAGATGCGTCTCGAAATAATGATCTAGAATGTATCTAGAATCTATATGTAATAATTATCTTTTCTTTAAATTGTGGACTTAAGAAATCAAGAAGCGTTTCATATGCATTTTATGACACACGTACAGTGTTTGTGTTGATATAAATTTTATTTTAAAATAATAAAATAAATTATATAATAATTCAGTTATATTGAATAATTATAATACATTACCACAATTATAATACTAACCACTTAACCTATCTAGTATACTGTTATAATAATTGTTAATATTTGGGGATTTGAATAAGTAGTAAAAATACCGTGATCACACATTTTATAAAATTATAATTATAAAACTGAATTGCTTATAATTTATTATTATACGTATTCACCAATTTAAATTAATTACGATATAATATTGTACACTTGTTACTACTAACTCGTTATGTTACCTATATTGTATATGAAAGGTGCATAACATAGATCAGTGAAAATTGTAAATTAAAGATATTATAATTATCAGTGATTTTCCGTTACAGTAAGATAAGTTATATCTAGGATCATTTATTAAACTCATTTTTGTTATATTATTGTTATTATTTTCTGATGATGACGTTTTCTAATCAGTATAAAATTATTAATCGGTTCCGAAGCAGAGCCTCACAGCCACACCTGTTACACGGCTACCTACCTATATACACCTATAATAGAATGCAAAATGGCGAGCAAAAGGGACGGCCGGCATCGCGAAATGGGAATATATTTGAACACGATTCTGGTATACGTAAAACAATGGAACGGTTACCATCGAGGTAATTAGAGACGGGGAAAAAATTAATTCCACAGTTTCGGTTTTATTGTTGAAAAGGTCCATGGAATCCAGACCATCTGTTGTTCGAATGAGTCGCAGTGGTACGTGCGGGGAGGGCGCGACGCGCCGGCGGCGGGAGGGGCGATCCGGGAGAAAAAGGAGTTCAACGCGACTACGGCGGCGGCAGGCCAAAACAGAATTTATTTACAATACCCGAATTGCGAGCATTATTAATCCTGTCACCTTTAACAAAACTGGCATGGGAATCCAACGCGCACTGTAAAACCGTATATACCTCGGCCCGCGCGAACACTGCGGCTGATGGTTTTCCGAGTTGGAAATTTTATCACGTTGGAAATTTCGACTGTTTATATTCTCATTTTGCCGCCGATACATTTTTTTTTTTTTTTTTTTTGCTCTCCTTCTCCCGAATTTCGTACCGGACACACGTACCTACCTATTCAAATAACGCGCGGCACAGATTTACGGAAACATTCTTGTCGTTTTCCCACAGCCGAAAAAGTCAATATATCACCACCGAATGATTACGACGGAATGCTGCAATTGGGTTTACGTGACTCAGCTTTTACGGTCTGCAGACGAAGTGATCTTTTATTTATTTCCCACAATTGTGCGTCTCCCGCGTCGGCGTGTTTTTCTCCATATTTTTTATTCTTTTTCTATTCGCTAGTAGTAGTAGAATTGCGTACGAAAAAAATCGCAAATATATCGATATTGTACATTTTATCTTATCGATGCATAATTTCTGTTCATTTCACCTTATTTCCGTTACAGCGTGATGGTGTCCACTGATTACCTACGCGATAAATTATAATTATATTGTTTATTTATTTTAACTCATTTAAATATATTATTTTATTCGGAATTATTTGTTATTTTTAACTTCAGAAAAAAACAGTATATATATATAATATAACTTATGTATTAGGTATGAACTATAAACTCATTTTAGCGTGATCAATCGCCTTATTTTTATTACTAAAAATTCCACATTTCATTCAGTCAACTGATATTTTAGGGTCTCATATATTTTAGAATGAATTGTCTTTAAAATTATCAATACAATTGATTTCATTAACTTTATGCACAATAAAATAATTTGTTGATGGATATTTCTTTTACTAAATTACTTAGGTTTGTTTGATTTACTAAAATTTCAATTATATAATATATAATTAAATAGCAAAAACTAAACAACTTTAATAATAGATTTGTCATCACATCGTTGCTTAAAACAAATAGTGCCTTTGTTAACAAACAATAAGACATAACAATATATGTATAATGCGTATTACCCTTTTGTAAATTGAATGAAAATTATTATAAACTTTTGGGAAATAATTACACATTGAATTCCTGTTTTAGAACAATGATATATATTAATTTTGGTATTGGTGTACGAGCGAAATATGATAATATTTAAATAATCGATGACAAACCCAATAATTTAAATAATTATTGAATACAAAATTGAACTGGTTAGCATAAAACATACTATTTACAGTGGTTGCTTATGTCGTCTACTCATTTGAGAAATATAAACTTATTTATAATTCATGTATATATATATATATATTATTGTTCATTCGCTTGTATTGTTTTAAACAATAATTATTTTGCCAGTGGTTGATTGTTAGTGTACAAGCAAAACTTATAATTACGTTTAAAAGGAACGTATAATATTCAGGACTCAAAGTACACAAAATGGATGTATCAATGAACTTAATTACACGAGTAAGTTATGCGGAATAAAAGATTGAATTACTCGTATAAATTAATAATGTTGAAACAATAAATACATTTTAAATATTATCGTTAAATTCCCGTATAAGTCTGTAAGTAATATATAAAAGTCGTTTATGTATAATACTTACACCGTTAGTTTTGTCAATGTGTATCGTTGTGTTGTAAATTGAATCATTTATCTGAACGCGAATCTCCGATGATATCCTAATTAAATCTGTTCATTTACAAGAGCCAACATTTTTTTAAAAATAATTTACTTGCATTTTGTTTTATATATTTTAACAACTTTTTCGATAGTTATCATATGTATATGTTTCATATCTAAAAAGGTAGTTTTTTTTTAAAATTATTTAATATGTTTTGTATTTTTTTATACTAAATTTTATGTTATTAGTATATTTTGTTTTGATTATTTAGTTATTTAAATTGTTTACAATCGAAAAAAAACAATATTTTTTTTATAAATAGGTATTAAATTATATCACCAAAACCGCAATATTAAAAATTATATCTTATATTGTGTCGTTCATACTGTTCATAGATAACGTTAGCAATAATATACAATGACGAATATTCTGAAATCGAATATGAATATGATGGACTTTGGGGTACAAATTATATATTATTTTTGTATCCTCGTGAATAGTTATAAATTTTCTTTATTTATGATTTATATTGTAATAATTTATGTACATGTTCTAAATAAAATTTATGTCAATATTAAAATGTGTAGTGCCAAATGGCGTAGCTATAATTGGAACATTTTTTTATTACATATTACATTATAAATTCGCTTATTTGACAGTTTTAAAGTGCATATAAGGTTTCTAGTAATATGTTAACTTGTTCACAGTATTTCATGTAATAATGAGTATTTTTATTTGCTATAGTGTTCGTCAGAAATTTCTTCGTCAGAAGATATGGTTTTTGATTAATTTTGTAGCTGTTCGCGTACAATTTTTGGATTTTATACATCGATTTTGTAGTAAATTTCATGCTGGATTAATTAGTAACAATGTAGTTTTCATGGGGCTATTTGTGAAAAAGTTATTTATTATTACGATTAAGCATAAGTCGTGCCTGGTTTTATGAGAAAAGAAACAAGTCATATCACTCATAAATTATATCGAAGTTTTATTTACGAATATAATATTAAATTTATAAAGTAATATTATTAAAAACTATTTATGTTTGGAATAAATACCTTAAAGTTATAAATAAAACATATTTAAATAGTGAATTTACAATAAAACACTTCAACAATACGGTTATATAAAAAAAAAAACACGTTGTGTTTTTTATATCTCTGATTGACGATCAATTTATATTTTATAGCTTCATCCGAATTATTGAATTGCATATAATATATAATAATATTTACATTATTATTATTATTTTGTTTATAGTAATTAAAGCTTAAGATTTTGATACATTTATTTATTTTTTCCGGTTGATAATACTGTATGCTGTATGATTGGAAAAAATTGTCCATTAAGGTATCTACTACCTTTACATTTATATGATGAGAATTTTTTTAAAATATATTTTTGTATATTTTAATATTTTACATTTTTTATAGCATATTTTATAATTATATGGCTATATTTGATCAATGTAATGTATATTTTAATGTCTTAACGTAGTAATAATTTTATATCAAATTTTCAGAAAATAAAGATTACCTAGGTACAAATTCCGTATTCAGTTACGGTATTATTGCCGTATGCACGAGACAAAGTGAATAGTAGGAGTTGCATAATACATTTAATTATATTTTTCTAATAAAAAAGTGAAGTACGGATTTTAATTCAATGTCTATTTATACAATTTTCTTTTGTATTTTGTAATTTTCATACTCATGATTCTCATTGCTGTTTGTTGTTTGATATTAATTTAAAACAAATTCTTCGTAAGTAAACGTATATTTCGTAAATGTTTATTGTATATAAATCCGAGCCTTTAATTTATAATAATATACGTATTTTCATAGCCGGTCGTTCCGGTGAAACCCAGTTCGTCGCCGTCGTCGCTCGGCCGGCGGGAAATGATCAACTCCACTCGTGTATTAGTTACTGGTGGGCCGGGTAGTCCGGAAACGATGACGAGAAGGTTGTCATTAGGCGAAATATACGCTCGGCGAATAATTTATGAGACCGTATTTATTATTTTTTTAAAATTGTTTTCGCTGTGCGACTTCGGTCAGTGAGATGATGAGGTCGAGTCGGCGAGAGGGAAAATCGAAAACTATGAAAAGTGGGTATACCTATTATAACATAATATGCCTTTTGTATATGATTATACATACCAATATACCTCATGCCTTAGGTTCATATAATATATTTACGAGTACGGAGATTGGAGTGGGAAAAAAAAAAAATGGAAAAAAATAACTGCATGAAATCGGGTCATGATTTATCGTCCGTAAGGGTGATATTGCGGTCGATCCTATTTTCCTATAGCCGTTTTAGAATTAAAGACACGAATCCTTATTATTACCTTCACGTCTGATGATTTTTTTTTACTCTACCGATCGCATAATGGTCGTGCGAAACGCGGCGACATAAAAAACGCAAAGACGCGCACGTATATCCTATAAAAATGGATACATATGCGTTATTATATTGATGAGATCTAGAAAATTCTAAGGACAACGCGTTTGGGCGAAAAAAAAATGTCGTAAATAACTATATTATATTATCATAATATCGCGTCGCGGTAGAAATAATAATAATTTTTTAATATTTTTACACGCATTTTATATGCGGTTCGCGGGTCTGTGCGACAACGACATAAAATATACGAGACAAAAATCAATTGTACGATAAACACAATATTATTATTATATTTTATCTGTTTCCTGGGCGACTAAATTATTATAATAATAATAATACGATATATTATTATGACAGTATAAACATTGTACCTACCTAATATACGATAAAGGAAAAAGATAATGATACATTTTTCAATATAATTGGACCTTCCTTATAAATTTTTCCACGAGGATACCATTGTTATAATACTAAAAAAATACGACAGCTATTGATATGATATTTTATTTTACAAATTTAATAAAAAAAATTATTTTTTTTCGAAATAAGTATATGTTTATACTAATATACTATAATATGCGGTCATGTTTTTCTCTTTTATATTAATTAATGCAATATTCAATAATATATTATACCTAGGTAAGGGTTAATATTTTAGTTTTTGAAACTTGTATTCATCCAATTAACATGGTTTACATAATATTCTATTCTATAGTCGTTAGTTTCAATGAACTTTGTTCTTAATATTTTATTTATATCAAGAACAATACAATATTAATCATTAACGTATATAATGGCATCACACAAACCAAATTATTTAATATATTAATAGAAATTTTATATTTATATACTTTTTACTTGAATTATGTGCGTTATTGTGTTGGAATGATTTTTCGAATGGGCTAAACTATTTTTGTAATATTATCTATAAAATTGATTTATAATAATATAGTACATATACTTATTATATTTCTTCTTCCTATTTTACTTCAACTTACCACCAACCTTTATGGGCTAGGCCATATATTTGAATTAAATGTGATGTATAATATGTATAGTGGCGTATTTAGGGGTGTCCTGAGGGTTAAACACCCCTATTTTAAATAATAAAAATATTAACGTGGTGAAGGGGTGAAACTTAAAATGATTCTATTATCAAACTATAATTATATTTTCAGAGGAAAGAATATTGTCTGGACACATCCCAAAAAAAAAATCCAAAATACGCCACTAAATATATATTTGATATTTTAATGTTTTAACATGTATTATTTATATAAAAAAAAAAATAAATGTGAACAAAAGGTAATTTTTACGCGGTTTTTATTATTTTCTACCAGAACATAACATATATAATGAATTATGGAATACGTTATACGTATAATGTACGTCTTGTACATTGACAAGAAGTATTCGAACATAATATGTTATTTTTACGTGGGTGCAAAATTCGTTGTGGTATTTACCGCCAAACCATCTACTATTATTTATTATACGTTCGTGCGGTCAAAAAGCTTCGCGGTAAAATATAGCATCAACCATCAGACCGTCGACCGACCGATTTGTCTACCGACTGACTTCGCGGTATTCGTTTCTATAGGTTTCCTTTGCCGGCGAAACCCAGTGAACTGTCTGAATTTTGTGTTCTACTATTTAATTTCATCTATGTTTCAAGACTATTTTTCCATATAATTATATCATAAACCTTCTCATCATTTTTTAGATCTGCTATTGGTTATCTCATATCGTGCAATGCGATTCACGCGTAAAATGTTTTATTATTTACCTATTAATAGTCTATATTGTATCCAATTTGAGCTTAAAGATGAGGATAACATATTTCTGTGAAACTTTACTAATATACAATTTTATAGACATAAAATAACATCAACCTTCCTGCATAAATATAGGAATTTATTTTCTTAAACGTTAACAGACCCAAAGGCGTTTTCACTCTCATTATCTTTAAATGGTCTTTTTTCCTTCCACTATTCTACCAAGTATAGACTGTTATTGCTCAAAACAAAGTATGTGCCCAATTCACTAGGCTTATCTTGTTTTCAAAAAGTTTCTATAGTTTTTCCAACACTTTGAAAGATTTGTTCGTTTTCTATGTGTGAAATATAGGAGGTTATAATGTATTTTTTCTTCCGTTTTTACCATAATTAATTTATCGTCTCACTTTTATACAGTGCCACATTCCACATATTCCACACATAAGTCTCTAATCGAGTCTTACTCACTTTTATTTCAATAGTTTGAAATATAAATAAATAATTTTTGTTTTGAAATTTGCATTTTGATTGATATAATTTGCAATAATTATAGGTTTATTTTCACTTCGGAAATCCTCTAGTTTTTTCTATTTTGGAGATAATACATATTTTTATATTTTAACAATTTTTCGTTTCGTTCATAAATTTAAAAGGATACAATATTTCCCAAAATCAGATTTTAACCTTCAGATTATTATTTAAATATTACTACAATTAAAATAAATAAATTAAAATATGAAGGGGAAAAAGTTTACTCATGTTTCATAATAGTAAATTCAAAACATTTTACAATATATTTTTGATTTTTGTAAAGTCTTCGATTCGATAAAATCTATTCGATTTTCTTCTGAGAAACCAGTCAGTAATTATCATTTATTAATATTTTTATTTGTCTCATTTTAATATTTTATTATTGTTGGTTAACATATTTTATTGATTGGGATTTTGAGATTTACGTGCGATAGTATGTTTTTTTCCAATGTCATTGCTTACAAATAAATATATTATATATATTATGACGTAATACCCATTGTAATTTTGTGAATAATTTCGTATTTAATATAAACAATCAATAATAAATCGATTGAATTCATCAAATAATAACAATGTGGTTAGCAGAGCAGAAGTTATTAAAATCAACTATGAGAATTCATTCCCAACCAATTTATTCGTCACAAAAACTTTATATTTTTCATTTGACTTATATCATATAAGTCAGTGGCGCACACTATATATATATATATATATATAAAGGTGTTGCTATTGCGACACCTCTTTAAAAAATAGGTTTAAGAAACATTTTTTTCAACTTGTGTCTTGTGTTAGAGAAGGGTGGATGGGTGGGTGAGTAAAATTTGTTATTTGCGACACATAATATTAAAATCGCGTGAGTCACTGCTTATATGGAACATATTGGTAGTACTAACATTCAAAAATCATATAACATACTGAAAATAAATGACTTGTGGCTTCTTATAAATTCAAAATATGACATTATATTGTATGGATAAATTATATCCCGCGACATTTTAAGCAGCCTTTCAAACCGTTTAATAAATCAATTGGTTGATGTATTTTTTTTTTAAAATAATTTATTTTGATTATTTTTACATTATTAAATTATAAATTTATAGTGGTATACGTTTCAAATTATTTCATGAATCAGTTTATGATAAATGTTTTGCACAAGAAGAACGTGAATTCAATATAAATTAATTTTTGAACAATGCGTTACATACAAGTTCAAAGTCCTGTCAGATTCATTGTCATTGATCATACTGGTCTAATCGAAAAGATTCACCGATTCATAGTATCATTATTTGCACTTTGATGTCTCGACAAGATCTCTTTTGACATTGTGAAATTCAAACTTCATATATTGATGAACAATTGTTTCGGCTAATATTATTATTATTATTATTATTATGCAAATTATGCATATTATTATTAAAAATAAAACAGTGGTTTAGTGTAGCAGAGAAGGGGAAGTGTAGGAATTACATAAGTTGTGGGGAAAATGAGAAAGAATAGGCTTGAGATAGTTTGGGTATATTATAAAAAGAGATGATTCAAGTGAAAATTGTTATGGAAATGAATTTAGAAGGTAAGTGGTGAAAAGTAAGACAGAACATGAAATGACTTGATGGAATAGAGAGAGATATAAAAGATAATTGTAGTGTGAATGGATGCGAGGTAGGAGATTGAGATTTATGAAGGTGTGGGAGATAGGATAAGGGTGGCCGACCCTATCTAGTTGGAAGTGTAAGACGAAGTAGATGAATAGAAAGACATTATGCATATGACCCTAAACAATTATATTTTCATCGTATGAAATACGTTTTCATTTTGAATTTCCACACGATAGATTGCGATAATTACAAAGTTATAAAACGAACAAATTTAACAATTAAACAATTATATTTATTATAAAAATTACCATAACGGAATACGGAAATTCATAACGTAAGGTATACGTTATAACATAAAATTAATTATATTATATTTATTATAATATATTAGAACCTTATCGACCGGTATCCTACCTAACCGCATACCGTGTATATACTATTAACGAATTTATATTTATCCGTTGTTGTTAAGATTTTATTCGACGTCCTTTGCTTATAATATACGTGAATAGTTAGATTTTCGTTCATTTTCCAAGATTAACGTCGTCTCGTTGGATGGTAGCCGGTAGGTATCTACCGTATTATACACTTTGCGGTTTTTCTTTTTTATTTATTGTTCATTCTAAAATTATCGCGAACGCGATTTCACTAAGTCGCTTAAACCAATCACACCACTAATGTTTATTTATGTGAAAACGACTTCGAACGTTGTTTTTAATCCACACTTTTTCACGCGATCTATTGTTTTAATAAAAATGTTACGTCGTATATCTCACGAACAATTTTACATTGGTTTAATCTTATTTTAGTGTTGTTGAACTACTTTTATATTTTATCTGTGCGCTTTGTATACAATTCTCGAATTCGAATATTTTATCTATTTTATAAACCAAACCGTCGAGCGTTGACTTCTTCGTTTATGGTTTGAAACCATATTTAATAAATTTTAAAACGTTTCGACTGTTTCTGCACTACGAACTGAGTATCCGGGAAGGTTATCGTTGATACTATAAACTTTTAGTACCTACGCACTATCTTTAAAACGAACAACAGACGGCTATTACAAGACACGCATTTAATCTAAAAATTCATAAATAATAATCTTGATTTTATAATGAACGTTTTTTAATAAAATAACTTTTCCCAGTCTCATATTTGGTATGGAAAATATGTTATATTTTCATGTGTATACCTTACTGGTTATAAAGAAATGCAGTTCTAGTTGAAATTTTACTTTTAAACAATTTCGTATATCATCGGCCTTAGTACATATTTTTTAGATTCCAAATGTAATATAATATAATATATTAATATTAATTTTGTTGGATAGAAAAGGATAAACATGTTTCAGATACGTCAAGTTAATGTAATAAACAACACTATTATAATGTAGCAAATAATAATATTTTAATTGTAAATACAATGTTTATTGTAATGGCATTGGGTTGCGAAACTCGACTAACACCACTATAATACTTGTGTTACAATACTGTGATGAACTACCTACACTCATGATGTGTCATATTATTAGCACCCTAAGCTCCTTTTATTTGTACAAATATATAATAACCAACAGTGTGTCAAAATTGTTTACAATTCACTTACATTATACAAGGTAGTGTCTAAATTATAATTTTATATTTTAATAAATGTGGTAAGTATTCTTAGACGGAACCACCGGTTATGTTCGGGGTATGCAAAGTCATATTTATAAATTTCACTGGTAGGCGATAATATTTCATATTTACACTATTATCAAATGTGGATTTTAAGAAATTTTATAAAGTTACCTACTTATAATATATTAAATTATTAAATTTATATGTAAATATAAATGAAAAAAAAAAAAAAAATAATGCATAGTTTAATGTTATGTCGTATATAATAATAATGAAATAATTTGAACTCTTTTGTACTCATTTATAATGTACGATATTCGGAAACAATCTAATGTATACGTAAACAAATTATGCCTTTTAAAATGTGGAGAGTTGGAGACACATACGTAAGAAAAATACTATACCTACAAAAAACAATTAGGCGGAAAATATTTAATTAGTATTTTTTTATTATTATTTATCTGGCTTCTGGTTTTTTAAGAAATTTAGGTACAAAGTTATATGTAATAATATGTAATAAGGTGATAATTATACTGCAATGAGACGATTGTTAATTGATCAGGCTATAAGAATCTTTTTGTTGAAGAATACATTTTTAAATTTATAATAGGATTTCATCGGTGGTTTTTATTATTATATTTTACTATTCAAAATTTTGTTTGAAATATGACGTTATTCCATTTTTACAATAGAATGCTTAAAATTGTTATTTTTTAAAGAACAACCAGGGATATACATTTTATAAAATACGATCGATTGGTCTTTTCACATTTTTATTTTTAAGAAAGCATTAGAAAAATACGACGATCGTTTATGTTTCTGTACGTTGCGACAGTATAAAATATTAATATAGTACTTAAAATCATAAAAAAATCGCCTGGCATCAGTAAGATATATTATAGTAACTCAAAATTTTAACTTAACGTGAACTTTAGAGCAAAATAAAAATTTGGGCTCGTAGCCAAACATTTATGGTCATTGTATGTAAGCAGTTATGGGAATCTGGTATAGCCTTAAATGTCTTTTAAGCAATGACGAAGTTGTAAATCATCAATTATAAGATATTTTATGACAGATAGCGGTAAAACATGATTTACCTAGATAATCCATGTAACGGGACTTAAAATTATTTTTTATTAAAAATTGCGATTAGAAAACAATAATAAATAAAACTACCTAGTAGTTAAATAAGAACAATTGCATATTTTTCTTTAAACCATAACAAAGTTGTAGTATTTTGTAGTATTTTCACTTTAACTTAACATTTTATAAAAGTTTGATAGCTGCAATTATTTTACAACAGTGCGGTGTATGCATTTCGAGGAATGATGATATAAAGTTCTCTCCAATGTCATAAATAAATAAAATATTTCTTTAAACGCAATAAATATTGTACTTACAAACATAGTTTAAACTTCGGTTTCATTAGTTTAAGAATATATACCATGTAAATATATTATTTGACGTTTCATTCTATCTGTCTCAGAAAACCATTTGATTTTCAATCCGACGACGGTTGAAATAAAATATAGAACATTACATTGTTTTATTTAAAATTTTATAAGTTTCTCTTTATCAATAATAATGTTCGAAAATCTATTCAATATAATATACTGTTACGGTCTATTTTTATTCACATTATTGTTGGTATTTAAATGTAAAATGTACAAATATATTGCAAATTGTATTTATTATTGACGTGCCACTAAGCTTTATTACAGGCGTTGACAGTTTTGGATTTTGTTTTACGTTTTGTCGAACTGTCTAGAAAAAGTTGTAACATTATTATCAGACAGCTAAATATTAGTGTGCACAATAAGTATATTTTTGCTATTGTTTGTTTTTACGACCATATTATCCGCTCGTCGTTGCATTTGAATGCAAAAGAAAAACCTCGTGTCAAGCGGTTTATGAATTTAAATTAAAACAATCTGAATGTGGTTAAGGAGATTTTAATCACACAGAACGCCAGGATTCCAAACTTGTTTGTCCTTTAAACTGTTTGCAACTCATTGTCATGTAAATATTAAAGTGCATTCTATATAGTCGTTTAATCGCATCCGAGTTCTGCTGTAATTTAAAATTTCACCGTATGAGCGCATTTTATTTTTTTATCTCGAGCCAAAATTAACACACTTCGTAAATCTCGTGAAAGTTTGATTGCTATACGCTCACGAGTCTACGGTCGTAGTTTTCAACGTTTCCGAAGAAAATCGATACCGTTATTTCAATACAGTTTTGGCTATTTAAATAAAAACTCATAATATATTTCAGCGCAAGAGATAATAGATATTGTCAAAGTGAAAAAAAAAGCTGAATCCAAATCTAATCAAAACTGTTTCAAAACCATCGTGGTTGAAAACATTTTCGTCGCTCGCGTTGTACTCGTTATATTATTATCACTGTTATTGTATAGATAACGTTTTACGCGTCGAGTACACGCCCGAATAACTCACTCGAATAAGCGTCTCTCGATTTGCACAGACGTTTCGAATAATGAAGTCTGCAATGACAATAATTCTGTAGGCGGCTAAAACGAACCCGTCTTGCTCAGCGAGATAAATCGATTATGATATATATATATATATATTTTTTTTTCTCTCTCTCATCCATCTCTGGCATAGCACACAAAACCGTCGTCGTCCGTCCAATCGTACATTCGTCAGTTTGAGAAGCCGCTATCCGCGTTTGTCGTCTCTGTCTTACACAACGCATTCGTACTACAGTGTGATTAATATTAGAGTAAACACACCTATTATCAAATATGTTTATAGATTCTAATAAAATAAAAACACAACAAACAAGTATTATTTGAAATATTTTTATTTTAAAACTTATTACACGCATTCGAAATAATAAGTTATTTTACAATTTATAATTTGTACAAAAATAAAATAATTAAAAAGAAACTCAACGTTGGAACACAGTTTTTGTTCTCCTGTACAAATTTGATAAATTTACTCTAATATCAATGTTTTGTGTATGGTAGAACAGAGACAAAAAACATAGGACGTAGATATCCTTGTAGATTCGTTGTAGAAAACATATTATTATTATTATTGTATAAATTTTTTACCGCTAATCAATAAAATACGAGTATATTATTGATAGCGTTCGTCAACGACACAACGTGATGTTTATTATATACAAGTTGTTATCGTTTCTACGAGAGTCAAAAAATAACAATACCTGTTTATGCTGTGCGTTATCAATCCTACGCGATCGCGAAAATTATTATTGTTCCAGTCGCCGGGCATAAAGGGAATATATTATGTATAAATGTATAATTATAATTTAAAAGTTTTTGGTTTAATTCTGCAATAGTGCAATCCCTTCTGAATTCTATTTCCTTTCCTCTCTCGAAACACTATATAGTACCCGGGTGTATCCCATTCTTGAATATGACAGTTTTCTTTAGGACCCTTCCACCGGTGCCAGAAACATCCAGAGAAGGTTCCTACTCGTTGCTGCTTACAGACTTCACGTTTCCCATCATCCCCACGATCACGTGTCTATCTACCATACTATTAACATCTTAAATTTAACTGACTGTTGACATACGTTTACATATCTCTCCTTTATCTTTGCTAATATTGATTCTCCCACACTTTTATCCCTCATTAATTTCAGTCGCCCCTTTACAATTCTCCCCTCGTTCGTTTTATGCGATCAGCTAATAGCGACCCTTCTTTTTATTTTAATTCAGTTTAATATTGTATATATTATATTTATTTATCTAGTTATTTGGAATTTTTGAGCTTATCCCGTAAAACGTAAGATAACATTAAATTTTTTATAATTATGCGAGAAATTCTTCGGCTGTTTTATACCTTTTATTTACGTATACTAGGCCGGTGTGACTTTTCTTCATGGAATACGATTATTATTATTCCGTTATCTTTTAAACGTGGCCCATTTGGAATTTTAACCCTAACGGCATAGTGCCGCACAGTATGAATAAAAAATATCATGCTAATACGGTAGATACCTATATAATACGGTAGGACGAGATAAAAACGTAAACGTTTGCGACTTAATGTATAATCAAGTGGCGAGTGAATTAAGTTTTGATCACATTTTTATAGACTATATAAACGCAGACCGTACAAGCCAATTCCAAACGGGTTTATGGCGTTTTATAAGTTTTACGAGTAGCCGTATAGCATAGTAGCTGGCTTTGTTCCTTACATACATATTATGCACAATGAACATTTTCCATCTAAACTCAAAGGAATACAATTTAATTTCCTAATTTGAAATATTTCGGTTTTGTTATTCATTTTTATCATACAAAGTATTAAGTACAAAGACCGTATAAATACCAATATTAATATTAACACTTTGTTTAAAAATATAATATGTATAGGTCACGTATAATACATACAATTGTTTGAAATCGTAATATGTTTATCAAAGTAAACACATAAATTCCATTATAAATTAAATATTAATAAAGCGTATTAACAGCAGTATTATTATGTAACTTAATATATAGTATTTAGGTACATAAAATTATTATTTTATATTTATTAATCGTTTTAAATGTTTTTTTTTTTTTCGAAAATACGTATTGATAGACTAAATAATATTTCAATAATATTATATTGTTTATGTACAGTTTTTGATAGTTTGACTTTTAGTTATAAAAGAGTACAGGTATAATATAAATTTACATGAGACTTTTATTATTTTTATCAGTATGAATACGGCAAATTTTGTTTTGTATAAAAATTTACATTCGTATATTTTTTGCACAACTATTAATACAATTCTCTATATGCCGTATGTACCTAAACAACTGTCAAGTAAGACTAACGTGACGCGTGTGAAATATAAGAGACCCTTACGAGGGTACACTTTATGGATGCAAAAGCAGCACAAAGCTTTATGAATATAGGTTCCCAGAAATTTCATTCTCAGTTAGTTTTAGACGAAAACGCATACATATACACATACATACACATATTAATATAAATTGAAGGAGACAGTTTTTATTTCATGTCAGATTGTTGATTATGTAATATATTTTTCTAAAATTGAAAAAGAAATTCTTTATGATTTGATAAGAATGATGTAGATTAAACAATTATTTTTTCTTTTTAGAATTATAATTTCAAACTTGTTTTTAAAGTTTAAAAACATTTAAAAGTATGTATTTTTGCTGTCATCACAATTGACCAAGTATATTTATATATATTCTTTTACATTTTTAATGACATGTCCAACAATTTAAAATCCACATAATTTAATTAAAAGGGAATGGGTATTTTAAGTGGTTTTTCATATACAAATATATTCTAATTTTTGCTTTCTACGAATTTATTCGAGTATGTAAATTTAAAGAGTATATTAAAAATAAGTTTAATGTTCATATTTTATAAAAATTACTGAATAAACATTAAAAAAAAATTTGAAAATGTGTATAAGCTTATTTCATTATTTATTATTTGATATTTAATGTTTTAATTTATCATTTGGAAAATATTAAAAAAATAATATTTTTCCAAAAAAATTATATTGTTTTGATAAAAAATTATAACGTATTATTATTATGAAAGAAGTTATAAAATAAATTTAATTAAAACAATTGTATATATATTATTTAGTATATTTCAGGTAGAATTTAAAAGGTTAATAATCGATGTATTGTTGTTATTTTATTATTATAATTTTAGTACAGAGTTTGATTTTGTTTAGATAAAAAAAAAAAAAATATAATAAGAAATATAGCAATTTTGTTTTCGTTAAAGTGTATATTAAAAATATATTACAATATTTTAATTTTAATTTTTAGAATACATTAGACAAATATTTTTAGGTCAGTAATGAAAAAAACTTTTTGAATCAATTATAACAATTTCCATATTATTAAAAGTTTTATCGGACACCATTTATTAGTTACGAAAAAGTTTTTGTTGATTTTATTTTGCCGTGTTTAATCAACAAGTAATCAATGTAACGTGTTAAATTTTACTATTGGTGTTCGTATTATATTATTTTTATATCTCTATAATCGCTTTTCAAAAGACATTTATTAGAAAAATAATTTATTTTTTAAATTTACATCTAATGTAAGTCCAAACGAGTATTTAATTAATTACTTTAAACATTATTGTATATTTGTGTTTATGTTTGTTTGCCTATTGTATATTGATTTTGTAAATGTAGGTATTAATATAAAATGCATATTTATACATTTGTATATTTTATTATTATTTTAGTGTAAATGAAAAAGTTATTATTTTTATAGTGATATTTTTTTTCCAGGTAAACAGCATTCCATAGGTCGGGTAGTAAAATTGTTTTAAATGATTTAAAGATAATACATAGTATGAAATATTATTCGAATATAAATGTATATTATGTATTGTATCATCCGGCTTTAAATTGAAAAATGATTAAATTTTGTTTTTCTTTATCCAATGATAGGAAACTTGAAAAATAAAAAATAAATATATATATATATATAATATATAATACAATATATATATATATATTATGTTTATTGGTTTTTATTTTCATGTCAGAGGTTATCGTTATTGATTTTGTAGTTATAATAATATGTATTTGTATTTGACTATGAATATTTGATGTTAATTTAATATTTAATAACACAAATACCAACCAAAAATGATGTAATTTAATCTAATGGATATATAATTTAGGGAAAACAAATAATATAATAATAATGATTGTGGAATATGTACGTCATCATGGTCTAATAAATATGTGCAAATATTTAAACTGAAATTTAAATGACATTTTTATTATTTTCTATAAAAATAGATTACACGGACAATTACATAATGATTATGTGAAATGTAGCGTAGAAAATTATTATGTTGGTTTATTACTTATTATTACTTAATATCGTTTATCAATTATCATAATTATGTTAAGTTTGTTTTAAACTTATATATCTACTTGTTTGTTTGATTTTTTCAATTCATTGTTTCCAGCGAATAATCCAAATGTATTATTATTTATTATATATTTTAACGAGGGACATTTCTGGAATCATTTTCATATTATACTGGAAAATTTATTATAATTTGATTTTAAAACTGATAAAAATAGTATATAACTATACTTTTGCAATTTTAAACAAGTTTTTATTGAATACAATATACATTTTTTATCCGTATAAAATTGTTGATACATTTTATATTATTATTTTGCATGACTTTATTTTAATTACATTACATTTCAAAGTTGTTTTCCATTTGATTATTTATATAAAATACATATTTATAAGAGTATACATACATTAAGTAAATTTAATGATATTTTTTTTATAATAAATAATAATATGATATGGATACATGTTAGAAGATACTCATTTATAATACTTCTGAATATTTCCATGTTAAATAAAAAAAAATATAGATTTTATTACAATTTTAAATTTATAATAAAAATTAACAATTTTTGATAGGAATACTTCCTTAGAAAGTTCTACTTAATTGTTAAATTATAATACTGACGTATTCTTAGACTTAATTAAAGACTTAAGTTATTATGTTTTAATGAAAAGGTAATTGAGTTAAAACATAATTTCATAAACTATTTACTTGGAAACGTTAAATTAAACAATTATTATTTATTTTATTAATTATATTTTTTTTATCAAAATATGAATAGCTAGACCGTTAATTATTTATAAGTTATTAATTTATTATACTTATTTTTGTTTTAATCGATTATATAATATATAAATATTTTATTTATAGATTGTAATATGCAAACTAAAATTATTTTGAAGACCATCTTTTCCTTAATAATTATTGTATATATAAAGCATAAATATGTTTTTTTTTTTAAAACATTGCATAAACATAGCAAATTATAGGTTATACACAATTTCGGGTATTAAAAACCATTAATTAATGTAATACTACTTTGCACAATACTACTTTGATAACAAGTTAAAACACCAATGTAATATATAGGTAAATTTATTTAACGGGCTTTTAAAATATATAATTTATTACATCTGCCATGTTTTTTGACTAATGAAGAGTCTTTATAATGTGCAAAAAATAACACCGTATGGCGTATATTAATATACTTACAAACTGATAAATTTTGATATTTTTTTTTTTTTTTTGTCAGGTCAAAGACAATTGACGTATTATCATAGCTGTAGATGAATATTTGTATGTTTATTTCACAACCGAAAAAAACTTATGGCATATAAAGTATTTGATGCATTTTAGATGGGGGGCTTGTATGTATTCTAAGGGGACTAAAGCTCTATTAGCCATCACCCTCACGTTACGCTTATACTTATTTTAATAATAATAGATTTTTTAATTTTAAATAAACAATAATAACTACATATACACGGAAATTTATACTGAATAAAATCAAATTTTGAACAGTTTTCAACTTTTACAGTCAATGATCGGATTAATCGTAAAAACGTGAAAAATTTCATCACGGGCGAAACAATAACCGTTTTTAAAAATAATGTGGTGAAATACGGCTCGAGTGAGCAGTAATTTATTGCCGATTACTCCAAGTATCGAAAAACGAAAATCGACGAGAGAAAGACACATTATTGCATAAATTTAACTATACCTACCTATTTGTTGTACAAATAATTGATTTTTTTTGGAAACAGAACATTTACATTATATCATTATTTGATATTACGTGACGGCCATATTTTTCCTTGCAAAACGTATACAACTATTAAAAATAAACCACTCGATAATTAATATTAAAGAGAAAAGTAATAATAAACAAAATTATAAAATTAATTTTAGTCTTTTCGTATTTATAATATAATACAGGGAAATATAATATACGCATAATAATCTAATCATCGATCATTTAAGTTATTATAAAATGGTCTATTTACATTTGTAACAATTGGATAGTTGAGGAGTTTGACAAAGTCAAAGGATTTACTAAATGGGAATCAATTAATTGTTTGTGTCTTATGTCAAAGTTTGAAATTATGATATATTTAACATTGTGATAACGTTATTATACTTCGAATGTGAAACACGCAACATTGAAAAGTCTAGAACTCTAATAACGCATACACGGTTCGCGTAGATTGCGATTACCGCGCGTATGTATTGTTCAAATAACAAAATTAAATATGTGGAAAATAAAATTAGCGAAAATAGTGAAATCACGATCACGGTTATAGTTAGAAAAGAAAACCCGTGTCGGAGACACAGATTTCAAAAACCTTTTATATAATATTACAATAAGGTATAACCGATTAGATACCTGTTCTCGGAGTTGTTGTCGGAGAATATCGCCTTTGTTGGTCGTATATTTTACGTCCGGAGCATTAGTCGATTTTTGGTCCACGTATAGTCCCCTGTATAATATTATGTTCCGTAACAATAATAATACAAGCGAGTAAACTTCCGTCGAAAAGGCCGTCTGTCCGGGAATAGTGTGTGTGTGTGTGTGTTTGTGTTTGCTAGCGCGTCATAAAATCCCTCGGGAGGTAATAATTAGAGAGAAAACCGTACTGCACATATAATAGTCCGAGGGAGAAACAGTATAGTCGTCCGCGGGTACCACCTTATATATATATATATATATTATGTTAGTGTACACAACACTATATATTATACTAATAATAACGATAATGATAATAATAATAAAAGAATATAGGGTCTGGTATATGTAATAAACCTCGCGTGTTTATGTGCACTGTGCACTGATACAGGGTGTGTAACGAAGAGTTAACATTTTTGACCGGTTGATGGTCGCATGATCGTCTTTATTTTGATTAAAGTGTCACTGTAATTATTGGGATTAAGATTCCAAAGAAAATGTATAAATGATAAAAAAAAAACCATCAAGTTTTGAAAATTAATAATTATTATTACGTATTATTATCTATTGATATGTTATTGTATGTTAAAAAATAAAATTCACAAGCACATTACATTTTGACAAATTGTAAGCTAAACGATTCTGACTTAAAATACGTAAACGTCAAAAATCCATAATAATAATGCATACACGTTTGGAAAAAATGTACTGTAAACATGATGATTATTGTGAAAAATCCCATAACGAAATATAAAAAACGCAAACATTTTATTTATCCATTACCATAAAAATGAAATATAACACATTTTTATATAAGAATTGCCTTTCTATCATTTACTGAAAAATGCCTTCAAATCTGAACCTTCCTCATCTTTTTAGCCAACAAATTCTATATCTATCCTAACGGAGATTAATTTTAACATAATATATAATTATATTATACCAATAGATTCGATTTATAACATATTATACGTTCTGTCTATCCGTAAATATAAAATTCGCATTGTTGTTTTCAGGTCACAAAACTTTTGAAAAAAATAAATTCCCTAGTGACTATTGTCGACCTGAAATTTGTTAAATTTTCGCTCTGTTTAATTCACAATAAACACTATGCGTGCGCTCTGAAGGCCGACACGAGGATAGTAAACAGACCCGGTTTTGTGTTCGACTATATTATTATATTAATATCAAAAGGATCGCGAAACGTACACATGTATAATATAATATTTATGAAAATAACGTTCGAAACGCTAATGTTTGTATGGAGTTTATAAGGAGTAAACGGGGTCCGCGCATAATAATAATAATAATAATAACAATACAGCGAATATTGTTCACAGACCAAAGTCAAACGAGGTTTTTGCCGTAAATAATTCTACTACTATTATTTTGTACAGTCAATTGTTAGGGCAAATTTTAATTCGAATGTTTTCAAAAATTGTCATTTTACAAGTTGAAATATATTTAAAACTTCGTATTTATATTTATATATAATGAAAAAATTTAAAATAATATATAAATCCTACTCTATATTTGAGTCCGTAACTTATTGACTCGATTTATTAGTTGTAGATAATATTAATTTTTATTCTTATTTTCTTTGATAGCTATCAATGCTATAGCTCTAAGATATTATTGTTCGTTCGAAAAACAAATTACTGAAAATTAATTAATAATAATGTTCATATTACAGGTAGGTTATAATATAATTTGTATAATTGACAGACGATAGGAATCATATATGAATTTCGATGACAGTTTCTGGAAGTCAATCAAATATATTTTATAATGAAAACGAGTATATTCAAACTTATCATGTGGTATGTGGCTTATA
Organism: Eriosoma lanigerum; assembly: GCA_013282895.1. Classification (NCBI taxonomy): domain Eukaryota; kingdom Metazoa; phylum Arthropoda; class Insecta; order Hemiptera; family Aphididae; genus Eriosoma; species Eriosoma lanigerum. The sequence goes on from CM023360.1 coordinate 32,716,836, forward strand.
CATTATAATCTCTTTAAACTTACATAAAATATATAAAAAAAAAAATCACGAATGGTTATACTAAAAAAGTAATAATGAATTGATGATAAGTGATAATATTGATTGTGGTGGTAATGAATTAACGTATATCATTTCCAGTAATTGAATAAACATCAAAATTTCCTATTAAATATTAACTATGGTGTAAAAAAATACTTGTTTTAGATATTAACTACAGACATTTTATATGATCTCTAAGAACTTCAATAATTTTATACATTTATATCATATAAGACGGTAACTGTATTCGATTCAAAGTTTATCGAATTACAGAAAAAAAACGTTTTATAGTTTCAAATTTGTTTTAATATAACTAAATTGTAAATCATTATCAGAATTTTTAAAAAATTATAATTTTGATATAAGTTTTAATAATTATTATGAATTTACCTACTGAAGACAACATTTTTATAAAAATATTTTCTACCATTCAAACTAAACTACCTTACCCATTAGTTTTGAAAGCTGCTATAATATAGGAGTAAACGATTGTGAATCTTTATTATTAAATAGCATACACGAAGGTTTGTTTAAAAATAATCATTGAGAAATGAATTATTTTAATTATCTTATTTATCAAAATTGAAATATATTATTCTATCAGGTATAAGTGCATCATTAATTATACGTTCGACATAGGTTTATACTATATAAGTAATTTAGTATACTTCCCCACGTACACTTAACATAACTTTAAATTAGATTGACTGGCTTTGATTAGAGAAAAATCATCAAATCATCATTTTATTTAACTGACTTGTGAATATTGATGAAAGGCAAAGAAGATTTTTACAATCCAGAAATCAGTATAATCTCGTTTGTATACAGAACCACAGCAGTGGCAAACAGGACCTTTTTTTAATCTATATAGAATACACCGAAAGAAAACTCAGCGACCAAAACTATTAAGTTACAAAATATTTGAAGAGAAAGTGTATTCAGATTTGACGATTTATTATATAAAACTTAGTTTGCCAACAAATTGCTTTTAAATATGATTATGAAGTAAATTGTTTGTTTATCATAAAACTATAACTGAAATTAATAATATACCTGTACGTTCATATCATTTTTTTTTTGTCGTCAAATGTTGTATTGTTACATGTGTATTACATCCGAGAAAATGAAAATAGGATGTGAAAACTATTAATTATGTTTTGTTCATACGCGATAAATTAATAAAATGTTCTAATGATATTTTAATTATTTGTAAATTTTTCTTTTTAATAATTATAAATTTACAATTCACAATTTAATTTACATGATTCAATATATTTACAGTGAATTTAGATAATAATATATAAAATAAATTAAAATAAAATAATTGTAAACTCGAATGAGTAAAAATGTTTAGATAAATAAACTTCACTCGTATACAACCATTCGGTATGGCATTGGTGAGATTTAATCACAATTTGTTTTAAAAACTAATGTTGAAATTTCCATAATCAAACGATTTGGAAAATATAAAGATTTTCGTCAAGAAATAATATACAATGTCACGTAAAGAATATATCTTTTAACTTTAGTGTAGAAAAATATATTGATTACGTAATTCTCAAGTTTGCATTCATTCCAAGCTGAAATATTTCAGTTGGAATTAATTAATTTTTTGTAAGTCTTTGTAAGTAAACATCGCATAGTTTAGACGTTTAATCAATTATTTGCTCAAATACAGTAAATTTATTTATTGTCGACAAATGTTTTATGATATATTTCCATATTTATTTTAATGTGTACAACCATTTTAATTAATTATTTTGTATATTTAATTTTGTATTCGTATATATAGACTTACGGTTAGCCGTTGTTCGTCTATTTAAGTTTTGTATAACTTGGTTATTAAAATTATTACAATTTAAAAATATTTATTGATTTGTATGAATATAATTTATTCCAAAATCCAAAAAAAAAAATGTAGTAGGCTACACATTATACCTATTATGTATATATAAATTAATTAATGAAAATTTAAAAACATTTTTTGTATTTAAAATTTTTAACATGTTTATAAAATATGCAAATAAACTATAACCGTGTATTTATACGTTCACACTTTTTTTCTAGTCAAGTTTATTACAAATCGATAAAACTGTTTGTTGGCACATTAGTATTTGAAAATTGTATTTATGCCAATATTATTATTTTTCATTTAAAATTCCTTTAGTAGGAAGTCAGTAATTATCAATGCGTGAAACTTAGCAAAAAATCATTCTTGAATTAGATTATGTTTAGTTCTATTTACTAATATTATTTATATTAAACAAAAATGAAATATATTTATTAAAATCATTAAATATTTTGCCATTGCCTGCATTTGTTTTATAATTATTTTGTTTTGTTTTTTATTATTAAACAATTTGATTATATTATTTATATTGATTTTAAGGTAACAAAATTAATTGGTTTTAATCATCATACAAAGATAAAGTAGAAAGTAATAATAATTTATCCGATAAACTTCATACGAGGCATAGAGGGAATAATAGGTTGTTTAAATTTTAATTATCTTAATTATTTTATATTTGAATGTTTTTAATCAAAATAATAATATATATTATAAAAATACTTCTCTAATTGTTTTTTTTCTAAATTTTATAATTAAATATTTTAATTAGATTATAAAATTTAAAATTCCAATTTTTTACTAGCAATAAAATTGTTTGTAAAAAATATCTCTTTTGTAATAGCTACACGTTCATTGAAAATATTTTTGGAGTACGGAAACTAATTTGTTATGTTACGTGTCAAATAGACTGAAAGAATATTTTACCTCTTTTAGTAATATGTTTCCTAAAAATAAGTTATTCTGCATGTAAGCTCAACAGTTTTTCAAATGACATTATGCGTATAGTCGAATTCCTTTTAAATTAATGTTATTATTAGAAATGAAAAATTATAAAGTATTAGTATTATTACAAACTGAAATATCGTCACCGCGAAATTGACGTACTTAACAAATAATTGTATTGACTTTATTCTCAATGATATCAAAATAGTTTATAGCGATTGTATTCTCTCTAAATTAAACCAGTTTAAAATTTGTTTTATATCAAACATAAGCAATTAAATCGTTATTATGTATATAAAATATATATATCGATTTTTATAGGTTTTATCAAGAATAAATTGAATTTTTTCTTGCCAAATAATATTAATTTAAGCTAAATTATACTTATAAGAAAATTTAATTTACATTATTTTGCGTCCGTGTAAAAGTTGTAAACTAACTCCAGTAAATTATACATCACTTATTTCAAGGTAGCAGACCAGGTCAGATACTTTTGAAAGACATAATATAATATGTTAATTGAAATTAGTCTTCAAACTTTTAATCGTAGTTTAGCTACTTAATGTATTAGTAAACGGAACTTTTAAAATGTTTTGAAATTAAATAAAATCCTATCCGACGGAATTTATGAAAACGATATGATCACAAAATAAAATTCGATTATAATTTAATATAGACACAAAAATGTATGTACATAAATTAGAGATACGAAGTTTAAAAAAATAAATAAATTTGCATACTAAATTATTGACGAAATGTACAATATAAATATCAAAAAACACTTCACATTAAAATTATTTATTATTGCCAAAGGTCGACTATAATAAAGTCCGCGTGTCCCGGACACATCTCGATGAACAAAAACCGTGTCTCATTTAAACGGTCGACCAAAGAATAAATAAAAAAAAATATATAAACGTATGACCTATCAAAATATCCATTACGTTGATCCGGAGGTAAATAAAAAACAAAAACGAACGGTGGTGGAGATAATTGTAAATCGATTGTACGGTCGCAGATTTGTAATTGTATGAGGAAAACAAAATCCCTTTTCAAATATCTTTATTACATAATGTATGAGTTATAATATAATATTAGGTATAAATATTATATATTGAAAAAATTGTCGTATTATCAATTTTTGGACGGTTAAAATAATTAAATTATAGATTTTTAACCGATTAATTTTTAATCATACCATTAGAAACCATGTAAGTGATTAAAAAAATGTAAATCGCAAACTATGTTTTATTTGCTTGGTAGGAAAAAATATAATATAATTTTATATTATACCGTATAAAATATATTTAGAGAAGAATTATTATATTTTTATATTTTGCAAATTGCATTTTATAGAAAAACATAAACATGAAAAACCAAAATAATACATTATAGAGCGAAAAAGTTCTGCATTCTTTTACTCCGTTAAAGAAAATACTTAAAGAATATTAAACATTTTTTATAATCGTATCCACCATATCTCGTAAAATTGTATTATTTTAACATTTCCTTTTCATTCGATAATAACTACCACGACGTTTTTCGTAGAATTTTTCATTTAATCAGCATAATGCGTAAATATATATTTTATTATTTTATTTATTTTGCGTATAATAAAGTCACTGAGATTACGTTAGTTATATTTTACAAATAATATAGCCTCTCTGATTATATAAAAAAACATTTTTACTTGCTGGTTGAGGACCATTGATGTAAGGTATAAACTAGAATTACTAACTCTTCTTATCTCTAATTTATATCTATGATGATAAATGTCGAAACTGTTCATTATCATTAAAACTAGGTATTCAATGTTATATAATAATAATAAGAGTTTATAGAAATTATAACTAATTACGAACTAATTATTTTCATTGGAAAAAATAAAAATAATATACAGGTTTTGATCGTAATTATAATAAAGCGTATGGAAAATAATAATAAGAATAAAAAAATCGCCAATCGGCTATATCGGTAATAACATAGTTCACAGGAACATTCCAAACAGACCATTAGTATTTTTTTTTTTATATCAGAGATGCTTTTTATATTATTATGTCATCGATAATTGATATCCAACTATGATCTACGGCGGAGTTTTAACGTCGGTGTTTTGACCGCAACCGTACAACAACAGTAATGATAAAATCTTTTTCCTGGTCTCTTTCCAAACTTGATATGTCTTTCGTAAACTTTTGTGCGATTAATTTAGTAGGTAATGAAGTTTTTGATTCCCAAGTGGTAGGTACTTTTGATTATTGTTCTTCGAAAATCATATAATGATAATATATATCATGTACCTATCTAGAAACCGCACGCGGCCGTGGCTTTTCAAAAACGAACATTTCCGACGTTTTCCATTTGACGTCGTGACGGATGAAGATTAATCTCTGATGGTTTTTAATTGATTTTTCGATCCGGAGTAAAATGACTGGGGTAGTCATTTTATACCATAAGAAATTTATATATAAGAATTCGTTTTTGAAAATATACGATATTCCAGTTCGATCGACGAATTGTTCAAGCAATATATAAATACAATTTTCTTAACATACTTAATTAGGTACTTTAATTGCGCTTCTTTTAAATTAAATATTTTATTTTTTGTGTGAATCTCAACTCACTGTGTCTTATTCATATTTATTGAGTTTTAGACAAAACTAACGGTGAATTCTCTCTGATCGGATTTATTTACCAGCGTTAAAGAGGTACAAAAGTGATGAATGGGAAACGGTGCATCATGTTTTTCATTTTAATAGGTAGAAAAAAAATTACGCTTTTAACCAAATAAACGTTGTTTTTAACGTTTGTACATATTAGTAAATATTAAGTTATATTTAAAGTTTTTTTTTTTTTTTTTTAATTTAAAATAGTTTAATTATTTTTTTAAATTAAAATTACTTTTGTTCATAAAAGTACGTCGTTTTTTAGAGTTTCACATTTTTGTTTTCTAAACTTTTTGATAAATATAAAATAATCTGCGGATGAATTATAGTATGTTCTTAATATTTTAAAAACTAAATTTAGTAGTAAAATTTTCATAAAAAAACTTAATTTTTTGCACAACGAATATAATAATATATAAATTAATTTCTATACGAAAGTATTCTATTACAAAAAAAAAAATGTACGAATATATATTTTTTAAATTAGAAAACCGACAATAAATACAAAATTAGTCGGTGAGATGATTATTTATTACAAAATCAATTGACTCTCATACAACATTATTACGTACTATAACAATTATTTTGTTACAAATGATTTAGGTTAAAAATATAAAAACAAGACATCCTCGTTGATCCTCGCGGTAGGCTAAAAAAGAAATGGTGTCGTAACTATTTATAAATCAATTATAATTAATAAAAAAAATAATATTTATCTAAATAAAAATATAAACTAGAAAAATTAATAAAACAAATTAAATGTCCCACTAAATTAACTTAATCGTATATTTAACTTATTCGTTTTTTATGTATAGGTAGACTGTTTATTTCAAATAAATGTAGATCATTGAGTTTTTTTCTCAAAAAAAAAAAAAAAAATGATTTTGCAGAATTGATTACATCATTTTTAGATAAATTTATTTACAAAACAAAGCATTTTTTACTTTTTTATAATTATTTAATTAATTATCTTATTTGTGTATCATTGATAAAAAAAAAAAAACACCTTTGTCGTAACTGGTATTACTAATTTTACTTACAGGCAAAATTTAAATTTTAAAGTTTAAATTGAAACGTATTAATAATCAATATAATATTATACAATCGTCTTAAAAATAACAAACAATATATTTCATACTCAGACGACAATCGTATGTTATTATTTTTGCAATGCAAATGTATGCGTTGAAGAACCTAAAATGATTTGTACGACGAACGCGGTCCACTTGTTCGGGAAATTGAATTCTCCATGTCACTATTGTACATATATATATAGGGAAGTTACAAAAAAAAAAAAAAAATGGTGGAAATTACATAGGTACGTTTTCAAAGTTATTTCTATTATTTTCGTAGTAGGAAATTCTGGTCAGTCTGTATTTTGACACCCCCAGCGAATAAAGTCTATAGATAAAGTGGCAACTAAAAAAAAAAAAAAAAAATAAAAATTGAGATACGACCTTTTTTCGCTGCGAATGTTGATATAATATCTACAGAGCGATCGAAAAATCATGTTAGAAAAACGAAACGAAAATAGTATATAATAAATGTGTCCAGACAGTTTCCGTAGCACGATTCACACTGATCACTCTGTATATAAACCGAATCGACGAGAACAAAGGTTTCGTTATCAAATGTCCAGCTGCTTGCACCGCAATAGAACGACATTATTGCGTAGGATGTCTGTGATAAATTTCGACGTATATGCATAATAATAATAATAATAATAATAATAATATACGTTCCTACGTCCGTCCGGCAAGAACCGCAAAAATGATTGTTGTTTTCCATTCAGACTGATGTCGACAACAATATAATATAATATATTATTCGGATTTATTTTTTATTTTTATTATAATATTTATTCGAAACAAAAATTAAATTAAAATAAATAAAAAAAAAAAAAACCAGATAGAATGACGCGGGCGGCGTTCGTCTCCGCGGCGCAATGTTCAACACGCGAATATTATTTATTATTTTAAAAGTAACGATTATTCGGGAAATTGTTATTCATAGACATTCGCAGTGCGTATTTTCGTTACAAGCACGTCGGTTATTTAAATTCGAAAAGCTAAAAGAACCCGCAGAAACACTGTGAATAAATCGCCCCGCGGAAAGATTGTAGTTCGCAAAAACGAAAATATATTATTATTATTATTATTAGTATGATAATGATATTACAAAACTCGGCGGGTAGGCGTACAGTGTATTATATTTTTTTTTTTATTTTTGTTACCAAGAAATTTTCATATCAACAAATAAAATATGAAATAAAATAAAATTACATTTCGTATTTAGGTTTTGCGAATAACACTCGCGAGATACGATCGTTTCGCTTATTCCGCAAATCGTTCCTGCGCAATCCTACACAAATATTGTCGCAGAAAGTTGACGTAATTTTATTATATTCCGCGCGGACACATTCGGAATTGTATATAATACACTTTTGCCGTATATCAAAAAGTTTTGTTATTTTTTTTCTCCTACCAAGAAGTAACATATTATCGTTGTAGAGAAACAATAACTATTCCTCGCTTTATTCTGCGTACAGAATCTAAAATCTAAGCTCTTTGTATAGTCGTTAACTGACTATGACCTCACAAAGCAAACTCTCAACTGTATATCACTTTGATGTCACATTGTTTTGTAAGCCGAGTAATTTTAACATGAACCTTAAACATATTATATAGGTATGTATATTCTATAGTCGTGAAGTTTATCTTTATCATTATTACCTCGGGTCACAAAATTATAATACATATCGTATTACTAGTAACCGGGTATGTTTGAACTTAGAAATTTATTTTCAATACTTTATACCTTATACCTTATACATACCGCATACCTCGTGTTGTTTACATAATTAGGTATACTTAAGCGTTTGTGCTTGTATAAGTTATAATAATAATAATAATACGCTATATTAAATTTGGCCGTGGTACTTTAACGTATTTTAGGTGCGCATCCCCGTCGGTTAGGTTTTATTAAATAATATTAAAACCAATTCTTAACACGCCATTTGACGGTTAAAAACTGTATTCAAATGATTATACTGAAGGAGATGATATTATACAATGTATTATAATATTATGTGCCATGCACTTCGTACATCCTAAAAGGAAAACAAAATAAAAGCTTTCAGTTTCACTAGGAATTTTAGTGGTATACCACAGTTTAATATTTATACCGGGTAATTGTTATTAGATCATGTAAGAAATAAATTTTCATCTATATGATCTCCATATTCAATACAAATTATACAATAATATGTTGCCTAGTTGCTATTTTATCGTCAATGATTATGTTTCACGTGTAAGCACATAATATATACACATTTTAATTATTAATCGATTACAATTGATTTGACTCTAAAATTGTTAAAAAATATAATATTATATAAAATTATATGATATAATTTTCCGCATTATTTTTGAAGAAAGACATAAAAAATAATAATATTTGATTAGATTTTGTAGGTAACGTATAAACGTGGATACATATTCAAGTATAATTTCCATTTTTATTACCAATTTAATATACGTAACCCAGTTACGGTTATAACGTATAAACATGACACAAGTTAGACGGTTTCAGATTTTGTTCGATTTTTGAGTTTTGATAAAATACCGAACGATTTGTCAATAACTCGTTGGCAACATATGCAATTAATATTAATTTAATAAATTATTGTTTGTCTGATCGATTAAATTTCGAAGAATATTATACACACGAATATAATATAATATTAATCGATTTCATAAAATTAGTAGATAAAAAGACATTAATATAATATTCTACGGTTTTGTGAATATTGTTTGCGAACAGCAGACCCTGAATGAAAAACGAAACTAGTTTTGTATCAATAATATAATAATGTCCTCTAGACAGGAATAATTCGTCGAACACCTTTTGCGTATATTTTAATATCTCTTAGTGGTAATAAATTGTATTTATTTAAAAAAAAAAAAAAAAATAATAAAACTTGCCTGACATAAATGAAATTAATTTGATTAATGTAATGTTCAACTCGATCGGTCAATTTTGTAAACTAACGAGTTTATAAGTTTAAAACGAATGAAAACTTCAACTTTTTGATTATAGTTAATGGTTTGGTTTGAATTATATAATGTTAGTATGTTACTATTACGAACGAATTTCTCGTCAGCAAAGTAAGCTGTTTTATATTATTACCCGTAAGGCCATAAGTGTTATTATCTTATTTAATTATAATAAATAACTTACTTCCTTACTTCTTTACTTACCAAATGTCTGCGATAATAATATTGTTAATTATTTCGGACAGCGGCGGTGGAAATTTAAGTTGAAAAATACGTAGGTACGTACAATAATAATAATAATAATAATAATATGATTGTATCGCATCGATATAATAAACCGTGTACCTAATACACGCACGTATATATCGGTATGCCTATCCGGTGCGCCGTGCGCCTACGTCGCAGTGACCGCTAATGTGTTCTTAATACTCGGTAGAAAGGATCGTAAAATATATTGCCCTCCCCGTGTATTATACGGGACGAGATCATAACTTATTTCCGAGTATTTTACGACGTCGGGGTCGTTAAAATTTGCATAACCCGACTAAATAATTCCCTAGTAACTATACGTACAGGGTGTTACAAATGCAACGTAGGAAACCCGTATGTGATTCCCACCATTATCGTATTACTTGACCATCCCGTAGTGAATGCACTCGTGTATACCGGTAAGTATATGTTTAAGTATGTATATCTCAGGTTAAGGGGTTATAATATACGCACAGCAAGTTGGAAGCCAGCAACAGTATCAGACGCACCGATATATAATAATAATAATATGTATTAGGTAAAAAACGACACACCTGCTGTTCCTCGATACTCGCCCTTATGTAGTACGTTGGGGTCTTGGTTGGTGGTGGGATGGGGGAGGCATCATAATATGGTCACGTGCATCAACTGTACTTATACCGTGGTTATATATTATATACTGGTATATAAGTTTATTAGAACATAACCAGGGCTATATATAAAAAAAAAACAAGTTGAATTTTTACGACTCACGACTGTTTTCGATAAAATTAATCATAAACAATGCGTCGTTTTTCAAGAGAAAACATGCATACTGTTAGGGATGGAACTTCGTTATTTGGTTACGTGTTTTTTTTTTTTTTTTTTTTAATCGTTTGAAAAAATTTAACGCGACCCAAAAGTTGTTATTACCGTGGGTACAGTATACACTAACTATTGCCGTTGTTAAATAACCGAGCGTTTAACAAAGTTTTCGTACAAACAACAGCGCCACCGCCGCCGTCGACACGGTACGAGAACATTATTCTGATTACAATTTTTCATTTTTCATTTTTCGTTCTTTTAATTTCGACAAAATGTACCACAGCTAACGACAACGGTATATACACATTCTGCCATTGCTAATATTATATAATACAAAATTGAGAACATGAACGATAATACCTATATGCCATTTTGAATCCCGCTTGTTTAATCAATCGTGACGCGTTCGGTTACTCGTTCGATTTGTATGCTTGTTAATTCAACTTTAACCTGTACCCGGGTCATGGTACTCGATATGTGGTATCTCGCTCTCTGCCGATAAGGATATACTGCCATAGTTTATATTACATGATATTGGGCCGGACGAAATAATTAATATTCTAGTACAAACATCATCATTGATTAAAATATACAGAAATTCGCAGTTATAATTTATTCTCAACTCCATTAAATTATAGTTGATTAATTCAACAATTTCAATCTAAAATTGCCAATAAAAATCATTTATACATAAGTGATCAAAAATATAAGAAAAAACGAATGGATCTTCGTAGGAAAAAATCCTAATATTTCAACATCTTTACGCATGCGTTGAGGATTTGAGATATGATTTTTTTTACTCATTATATTCTGTTATCATTACCGCCAAAATTTAAATTACAATATGATTTATTACGAATTGTATTATGAATGTAAAAATGCATATTTCCTCATGCTGCCATTTTGTTTTGTTTTGTGGCAATCTAAATTGATAAGTAATAAGGATAACGATCCAAATCACAATGCAACAACCAGTACAATTTAATCATGATGTACCCTTTTCACGCGTGATATGATGGTAATAATAATAACACTCGTATTTTATTTATTGTTCGGTTACTACTCTACACGAAATTTCTATAATTTAACAATTCTAATCTCTTACGTATAGTATTATTATACTATAATACAATATATTTATATTACATATTATGCCTTATGCGTTAAATCTGTATGAATACTCACTTATACACTGTTAACAGTCAAGACATCGATGCTTTTATTTGTCGTTAACCTAACTGGTGGTAGTATTTCATAAGTTTCTTATTTTACTTTTACGGTTTTATTTAAAATAAATCGTTCAATGTCCCTATACGTGAATATAAATTGAATAATAATTACAATTTAGTGTAATGTTTCTCATTCATAAAATAATATGTTAAATAGAAAAATAAACTGAACATAAGATAATATTATAATATTGTTTGTCATGTACAATAACTTGTTGATAAAAAAACAATAATAACTATAATTTGAAGTTTGAACTCAATTACGTATGTTAATTTATTCCACTAAACTGTACCCGGATCATTTTATATTTCCAATTAAAAAATCATTAATTTATATTTATTGTCGTATGTATAAAGATACAGATCGTACAGTTATAAAAAACTAATCAATCATAAAAAAAAATTAATTAAACACAAAAAATGTATTTATCATCTAGTGTATGATATCGAAAAGTACGATAGTTTTAAAAAAATGTTATATTCATAGATATTCGTTTCGAATTATATATTATGTTTACTCACAAACGTGACACCATCAAGGATCAAACTGTGTAAAAGTATCATATTTCTTTACTGGATATTTAAAAGAAACATAATTAGCAGAAAATTAAATGTAATGTTTTTCAATAGTGTTTGCAGTGGTGGATCCAGAGGTGGGGGGGGACCGTTCGGGGCGATCGGGGTGATCGGTCACCCACCCCTCGTTCCATCAGAAAAATTGAATTTTGCATATGGATATTTTGCTGAATATATACCTATATAATACATATTACACAAAATTATAGTTCACCCCTCCCTTTATCTTGAATTGCCTCCCACCGTTACCTTGGGCAGGATCCGCCCCTGAGTGTTTGCATTATTACTGTAATTGTACATTTTCTCGACAAGTATACCATTTGTAAATCATATTTTATTATATAAATAAGCTGTGTCGTTTACATTATCAAAACAATAATGTTTTTATTCAAAATATCATTGAATAATATTGTCATGAAAAATCGTAATGCTCAACGGTCATAAAAACAGTATGGGTACATAAAATAATATATAACGTCTGTTGATAACAAATTATTATCATTGGATATTGTTTTGGTTCTGACAGCAGCGTTATAGGTAGTTATATCAATAATACATTCCACGATCGTTTAATATACAATAATTGAATAGTACCTATATATAGGTCATAGGAAAATAAAAATATTTATATGATGTTTTATTCGGTGTACGAAGTGCTGCACGCAGTTTATAGTTTATCGTGTAGTATTGTAATGTAATTCGTTTTTATTTTAAAGGTTATATTTGACAACGGTTCATGCAATATCAGGTAGGTAGGTACGTGTTGTGTGATTTATGCGTTATTTTTTACGGAATAAAAAAAATAAAAATAAAAAATCAAATTAACAGAATACAGCGAACGAAAAAGTAATAAAATTTATATTATATACTCGCAGTCTCCAATATTTTTACTTTTTTTCAGAGAAACTTTTTGATCCCTACTTTATATTAACATTATTAATTCCGTACCTGATATTTAGTGGATAGCCATCGGTAAAAAACAAAAAAAAAAAAAACTTTTAGTTTATATATTTTTACGCACAGGTGGCTGCGTTATACCGTTATTGTGAGACCGCGAAAATACGAACTGTCTTTAGACAATTATTATTATTCTTTTTTAATATCTCAATCTATATATTTTATATACGAAAAAACCATCAATCGAAAATATTTCGATAAGATTTTTTGGTCTTTAAACTTTGCATCATGATTTATAATAATAAATATTAAAAAAATAAACGTTGGAAAATATCGTTTTTACTGCATAAACTCTGACCTTCGTCATCATATATACCTATTATTTTGCACAACATTATTCTTTTCTTTTCACTTTGAAAGATTAATTAATAACAGTAGTGTTAGTTTTTAAGTTTTTAGTTGTGCTGGTTATAAACGACAATATAATTCAATTCGTATGGTACTATTGCAGCATTTTTTAGTGTAGATGCAATTATTCGTTTACCAATCCTATATTTTTCGGTAAAATAATATTTAGCATTGTGTTTTCTCCAACCCTTGATTTTTCAACTACGGGTATCTATCGTACGACTGGTGCGTAGTGTAAACTTTAATAAAATAGTTTTAGACGCCTTTTTGTTCTGCTATACCAGTTCAGTACTGTATAATATTCGGAATTGCTTGGAGTCACGATACAGTCGAAATCTGATAAATATATTAGTAGACGTACACGTACGTATTAAAAATCGTGTTTAATGGATATTTGTCAGCGTTTCGAGATGTCACTTATTACTACTATATCAAATAAGGTTGAATCGAAATTTAACCGCGGTGTCGTACAATACCATAATAATAACAATTTATTTATTGTATTAAAACAAAAATTAATATTATCATAATTCATAATATTATAAAGGGAAAACGCAAACCGAAACTATGTTAAATCAAAATAATTGCGTATTGCGTCATTATTCGGCTTAAGCGAATGAATTACATTCGATTAAACAATTTCAAAATCGGTCGTCGTAAAATATTATATTCCTTACACGAACGAAACACACCTCAGAATTTCTCGAGACGTTTGTAATATTATAATAACGAGAATAAGATAAAATTGGTAATTTATTATTATTTTACGATTGATTTATTTTACTCGTCCATCAAATATAGGATTAGGTTATCCGTGCACATTATAAACACAAGATACTTGAGAGATTTTTTACAGACATCTGTAAGCGTTCCTAGTGGATCATCGTGTAAAAGTTTTAGTATTCCGAATACTATTTCAAGAGGATCAAGAATAGTAACTTGTTGCGCATCCAAAATGCAAGTACATACTATAGAGATTTTCTCAGTTCGAATAATGTCAAAATTACACATAATAATAAATATTAGGATATACCATCGATTAAAATATTTTATATAAAAATGATTATATTGAAAATCTTATAATAATTACATAGATATTGTCATTACTACTAAACTGATATAAGAAACATTGTAAATTGCATGGTTAACCATTATTTTAATAATTTAAAATTTAAATTTGCAAATTCTTATATCATTTAAGTATGTAAGTATATATTATATGGAGATTCTCTAAAACTTAGATTGATTACAAACAGTATAGCTATAATATAAAATGAAAATTTTTTTTATAGATATTAATATTTAATATTTGAAATTTGTTTAGGTGTAATTACAATCTGATTCAAATTTAATCATATTAAATATGCTTGATAATTCACTAGTGTTAAATATTTTAACAATTGTTGAGTTTATTATTTCAAAATATAAATGTAGTTTATAAGCTGCCTATATAATTAATTGAACTTTCGTGTATTTTAATTTGTAATAGGTAGGCAAAAATGTATTATATTTTTTTTGATTATCTAGAATATTTTAAAATATACGATAATATTATATCTTCTGTCTTTTCGGAGAACATTTTGTTCGTAATAATATGGATTTATGTTTTTATAATATTAAGGCCTTTGATCATTGGGCCGAAGTAATTTGAAATGTTCTAGTCACACAGACAATGTATTTTATTTGTCACCTAATTCCAAAGACCTTATAATCTCATAAGAAATATCTAAAAATAAAACTTATAGAACAGGTCTTTGTAAATACTAAATTATTAATTTTTTTTAATGGGCATAGAATCTCTAAATTATATAAGATTAAAATATAACCTTTGAACTTTGATGAGCATGCTATATTTTGCGTAAGTGTATACTAGCTAGTTTGATTATAAAATACAAATTATATATCGAATAAAAAAAAAGAGATCTAAAAAAATAATCTTTTCGATTCAGTTTTAATTAAGCATTTAAGCCATAGTTGTGCAATAGTTCTACAATACGGGAAAGTTCTAGCCTTAGAATTTAAATTGCAATTTCATAATAACAACATAACTTTTTAATTGTATTATATACGTAGAACAAGTATATTGTATCATTTGTTTGTAATCCAGACGTAATATAAACAAAGTAATATTATTAATGATTTAATCCGCCACGAAGAATATAAAAGGTTCGACATGAATTTATGAGTTTAAAATGTTTAAATATACATATGTGATCATCGTCTCAGTGGGCCAAAATATTTCTGAAGGTTCAGCACCGAAGTTATAAATAAAATCCGTCCAATCACTCGGAATGTGATTTAAAACAAATATTTATCGTACCATTTAGTCAACACCGACTACCGAGCGTAGATAAATATGATCTATATCTGGAGTACTGCTTAGACTCATCCAACGTTATACAGGACGATCAATTTTTTTATTTATCAAAATGAACTCGAGCGATTGCATATGGATACTTATATAACAGTCTACAAAAAGATTTTTCGAATTTAACGAAAAATATTTCGTAAATTAATATTAAAAATATAACAATTTTTCATAATAAACAAAATATTATACAGTTATTTGAAAAACTTTATTATGCATAAGAAGTTGCTGTTTCGATATTAAAAACTGATGTATACGATATAAACAAGTACATTTGTACTACAATAAAAGGTTAAAATTGATAATATAATTGCAAAAGTATATCTTATATTCCATAATATATACATTTTTGTTCATACCTAGGTATATTTAAACTCGTTTCAATTACATTAATCTATTCTACAAAATGTATGTACTACGAGAAATTAATATCAATACTAAAATGTCAAATCCCAAAAACACACATTGGTCAAAGTGGGTTATATGCATAAATTTATAATAACACGAACTTTCTTTTTGGTGCTAGTGTCAATAATCATTCAAAATAAGTTCATCTTCTACTTCATTTGCCGTTTGATCGGACGTATCATTCTGCACTGAACAGGATTTAAAATGATAAAGTACAAACGGTTTACGTTTTAACTGACGTTTGATTATTGATTGAATATTATTTTAATAATTATAAATTGTATTAAAATATTTCAAGTATATATTTCAATTTTGTTTTTAAAGTTTTAAACCGTTAATTTGTTCATTATCTTTATTACACGAATAGTAGTGTTTAGAGTTTCAGAAATAATACATAACATGGAAAGCGTAAATTGTTAAATTTAATTCCGTTAACCATTTTTTACGTGGTATTGTAACTAATATTAAGATGACAATTAATATTAAAAATGTCTAAAATCACTTATCCATGCAAAGTCATAATTATATTTCATAATTCCAGCAGTATCATATTTAAAACTTAAATTTTTTTCAGAGAATAATTACTGCAGATTAGTGTAATTATTCTTTACAATATACTTACATAGGTTCTACTTTAGTACCAATATATTGAGATAAAAAAAAAAAATATATCCGAGAAATATCCATTTTGAATAATGTAATTCCTTTCATTTTTTTTTATATTAAATTCCGATCATTAGTATATGTTGTGTATGAGTAATGTATTATAACTGATGATTATTGTAAGCAAGGAAAAGTTTTTTTTTTAATAAATCTAATTTAATAAAAAAATACTCTTTATTTTAATAACATTAAAGTATTAAACAGTATTACACAAATGAGAATAAAAGTTTCTTACCTTAGTTAAAATATTTAAATTGAATAATGAACTATATATTTATTTTATACAAAATTTAATAGAATTAAAATAAAAAATATATTATTGATATAACTTATAAATTTTTTTATAAAATTTGAATATAAAAATAAGTGTTTTGGATTTAACTTCTATTTTTATCATAACAGTAGGTACCTATTTATATTGACAAAATTAAAATATAAAACCTTATTTGTCGCAAGTAAAATTAAGTATAAAAAGTTATATTTTCTATAATACTATATTATTTAACTTAACTTCATAAAATATAATTAATTTTAAAAAAGCCGGCAAACGATTCTTGATCTTTCTCTTTCGTTACTTCGGTCCTTGAAAAAATAATTAGTAGTGGAAGACGTAGTAGTGTTATAACATTTGAATGCAAAATATTGTATATAAAAAATCGGTGGTGAATGAAACTCAGTCAGATATACAAATATACGGATATTTTTATAATTTTTTTTATTTAACAAATAATGTGCAACAGAAAAAATAGTAATCATAAAATAATAAAATTAAAGTTTGTCGAAAATAATTTTCGTAGTTGTCTGTCAATATTAGTAGTTTTTCCTTTTTAATTAGAAAAAATTGAGAACATCAAAAAATGACCTAAATAAAGTACTGAATAGACAAAATTTTCTACCGAATACATCCTACTTGTGGTAATCGAACTATTATTACTGTCCGAAAAAATATGAACAGACTACAGACATAAAAATATCATTTTAAATTCTTATAAAAAAAAAATTGGGACTGTCGATTTGCACATTTTTTTAAAACTGAGTATTTCATATATTATTTTGCGTCTATTGGATTTTTAAACCGTTAAATCCAAAAGTGAAAATTATACTAGATATTATTAAGAAAAAAATCTTTATTTTGGCATAAGATCAATATAACAGTTAAAAAACAAAAATAAAATTAACTTAAATTGTTTAACACGTTATCGTTAAACTGAATATACAGAATAATATAATATTGTTTGCGCAAAACAGTTTTACTAACAAAATAATTATGTGGTTCAGCGGTGTTGTATGATATAACCTGACATCGAGTTCTTGCGAAATTCCAGCTAATCTACGAATTAAGTTTTCCCACATTTGTGTGTCGAAAATTATAATATTATTATATAATATATTGTATACCTACGTGATGTTTTCGCTCTAAAAACAATGAGATTTTGTTTTGAAAATACTAACTGTTATGTCTAGTCAATAGCATACGCAGGATTTTAGTTCGGTTAGAGTTTTAGTAACGATACTAAAAATAAAAACAAAAATTTCGATAATAATTTATAAAATTATCCCAATAATTCCTATTTCTTATCTGTATTTTTATATTGTATGAATATAGTTCATAGTCGAAAACTTGAAAAACTAATATAATAATAATAAAATAAATCATAGATTTTGTTGCTAATCATAAATAAATTTTGATGGAGGAAGAAATTTCGGGAGAGAGGTGGGTTAGAACCATGGAACCCTACCCTTGCGTACGCCACTGTGTCTAGTTATGTTTAAAGTCTATTTACAGTCGTTCTGGAGAGTATTAAAATAATATTTTGTATGAATTAGAAAAAGGAAAAATTGCGTTATACGAAAACGACAGAAATTGACTTTAACTTTGGATTTTTGTCGTCGTCTTTATTACTCAGACAAACAAACAGCGGCTGTGTGTTGATTAATTAAAAGTTTAAGGAAATATAGTGATTAATAATTATTATTTGTTCCCCATTATTATATTGTCCTTATAATATTTAATTGTATTATATATAAAGTATATATATTTCAATATCTTCAAACAATAATTTGAAAAACTTCGCTACGTGTTTTATGGCGAAAAAAGAACACGACGTTATGGACGAAATGATACAGTGAATAATCACGACGTCGTGCATTTCATTGATTAGAACTAATTGTTTTGGCAAAATAATTTTGAAGTAGGTAGATATATATTTCGCAGCATCGTCTTAAAACATGAATAATTTATTTGTAAAAACTATGTAATGAGTACTTTTTTACTACAATATACAAATTTCAGTTACAAGACGTTCGCGCAGCTTTCATTAGAATAACCACGGTTCGTTAGAGATTACTCACAATAATAAATATTTTGTAAAATTCCGAAAAAGCAATAAATATTGTTAATATTTTTTTAGTTACACGAGATATATCATATCATAATTTACCAATTAATCTTTTATGTATATAAATATTATGTTTAATATTAATTAATATTCTGTCCTGATAGCGAAACGTATTGCTGTATATGCCTATAGACATATTGATAGTTTTGAGAAACTATGGATTTAGTAATTTAGAAAATATTTTTTTAAATTTATTTATAGAAATTGTGAAAATTTTGAAACTTAATGAAATTCATATAAAAAAATTAATCAAATAAATAAATAAATGAATCTTACAGGATTTTTTATGCGTTTTTCAATAATATACATGAAATAGATAAATAACATCAAATTTCTTTAAAAAAAGATAATATATGTATTTACTATTTTTAATTTAATAAGTTATATTGATGTACCTATTAATTATTTTCTCAAGAAAAAAATAGTATGTTAAAATACGTTGTTTTTGCTTAGTAATGTACCTACTATGTTTAATGTTTTTTATTTCTTTTATATACTAAGATTCGTTAGATATAATAAAAATATATAATAAATAATATGATAAACTATATAGGTAGTTTATTATAATAAGTAATATAAAAAAATAAGATGCTTATTAAATATTTATACTTAATAAATTGATAAGTTCATAATATAAATATGTACCTAACTACATCTTGATTGTAACATGTTGCTAAAAAATTAGTTTCTTAACAAGAAGTATGTGTGGGTATTCTTATCACATACTGCATTTTCCCTTAAAACATAACTATTACCTTAAAATGTATATTAAACTAAATTATGATTTATAAAGAATTTAAGCCAGATACGGTAAGTTTGCTATGAACATAAAGATACGTTTTAAGGGGCCTTTAAATTCTGAATACTTTGAACTTTTCGATTTTTGGCCTATAATATTTTGGCAGTGCAGTATTGTATTATTATTGCAAGACAGCTAACATAAGCAGGACAAGTTAACAAATTTATCTAACTTATTTACTAAAGTTGTCCTAGAAATTTAAGTTTATCGATCATAAACTTTTCTTCTTTAAAGTTAATTAAAATTAAAATAACTTAAATTATGTTAACTCGTTATATAACTTAATAAACCTTAACTTTTTAATTCGTTAATGACCAAGTGAACATAGAATATATGTTTATATTCTCTCGGAATATTAATTAATCATATACATAACATAATATGTAATACGAAAATAATACGTATGGAATGCATAAGAAATTAATACATATCTTAATGTCAAAATGCTTGTCATAAATTAGTTAGATACATAGTATATAAATAAACCTTATATATAATAAATATACCTTTATTATAATAAACTATTAATTTCTCCGAGAACCGAAGAAACAAAGGAGGAACTTCTAGAATTGACCTTCCCGTTTTTTTAAATTTATTATTTAAAGCATCCATTCATACAAACCGTATAGTTAATGCATGTAAGATATTGATTAACTTGATGGTTTTATAGGTACCCCCTGACTATTCAGGTTATTAATTTAGTTATCAATAATTATATAATTATTAATATCTGAGATAATATGTATGAAAATAATGTTTTATGAGGATATCACGATAATGTGTTCTAAGTTAAAACGTTAATACTAAATCTTATAAAAAGTATTTGCATTTTTTTTTTTTTTATTAGAGTAGATACAATTATTATGGTATATCGAATATTCGAACGGTAGGAAATAAAGTTTGACAGTAATTGAATAAAATATAAGTTACTGACTGTTCTCTGAGCGATTTATTAATAATATTTTTGCCTATTCAATTTCATCTTCCATTTTCTATAAAATCACCCAGATAGAAATTTACTGGCAAATTTTATGCCGGTGAAATGTAAAACGTAATGAGGTGTACTTTATTATGTTGTAAAAAGACAAAAGTATAGTTTTTCACTATAGTAGCTGAACTGCCAGCACTGGTCGACCAGAGCGTATCTTCATTTCCCCTTATGCTGAAGATTTTACGACTTATATACTTTTTCTCTGACTTGTTTATATGTATAAACCTATAAATTATACACATAACTTTTAACAATTTGTTGAACGTTGGTCTTAAAAAATCTAAAACTTTTGTACTTTAAATTTTATTTTCGTATAATGCATTACAAAATTCAATTCAAAGATAAATAATTTTTATTGTATTGTTTAGGATTGATCAAGTTTATTGTCGGTAAAAAACTCTATGATTTTGTTTTCAAATAATAATAAAACGTTAAATTCTTATAGTCATATTTTTATGTTTCGAATTAAACTGATAAAAATACAAAACATTTTCTTATGATTATTATACATTAATGAAGAATGAATTTAATGTATAAATCAATATTTTTATTTCAGATAAAACCTAACCTTAACTAATTTAAATGTATTTATTATCGTTATTTGCCATTTATAGTCATCTTTTAAATGATTTAATGTTTAAAATTGAAGGAGAGTAAGTCAATAACGTCATATTTTCTTTTCCTTTCATTAATTTTTTTTTTAAATGCGCAAAAGTGAGTTTTAAAAAAATTATGCATGCACAATTATTATAGAATACCAAATTATATATGTATACAAATGTATACTTTACATGATTCAATTTATACAATTGTATTCAATATATTAATTATTAAAAATAATTATAATTATAAAAAATATAAACTTTAAATAATTATAACTAATAAATTTTAGTTCAATATTGGATTTGTGTACCTTTATCTTATATTAACATTTTCAGAAAATTAATTTTATTGATAATACTTTAAAATATGGGACTATTTGTTAATATTGAAACTTGACACTGGTTTATCATACAAAAATATTTATAAGTGAAAGTATTATGATACATTACTGTATAAATACGTTTGTAGTTACATACTGATTATACAATTAAAAACTCTTTATAGACTGATATTAAAAATCATACTGTAGTAGCGATTTTACTTTATCGCATATTCGAACTTATAATATCAACGAATAATCGGCTGCTTGTTTATTAAATTTATTGTTTAAAAAAATTAATTAGCAGCAAAAATATAATATTTTTACGTTTTAATGTATATACAATTAATATAATCAATGTTTTATAAAGTTTTTTATAGTTGAACATTATTATATAATGTATATTGTCTTACTCGATGTCATTACATAAAAAATATACTTATATATACGAGATATATATTTTTAATATATAAGTGGGGATTTTTTTATGTAAAATATACTTATTATAATATTTATTGCAAATTTTATATTTTTTATTATTATATGTATGCTTTTAATATTATATTGTTTTTTACATCTAAATTATAAATTATTTACGTTTTCCGCATACACTTTCGAGAAACTATTAAATAGTTTTTGTCGTAAATTATAGTATAATATTAATGGTCTATGTATCATCTGCGTTACATACGATATTTTAGAATAAAATACTTATTAGTAAATGCAAAAAATAGGAATATTTTTTTTTTCAATAAATTAAAATACGAATTACAAATAGTCGTCTAGTACTATCCTAACCAACTATATCGCATTACCGAAGATGATGTATTTTTCCGTTACAACTTTGGTATATTATGGTAAAACAAGACTGTGTGTATATTCGTTAATGTATATTTGTTAATGTATATTTTAATTTTTTTTTCGTATTTAATTGTTCAGCGTGTAGATATGTTTTTAACAATAAGTACGAATGAGGTTAATTAAATATTAATTTAAGAATTAGTTTGATTTCTATTCAGTAATAAATTAGAATTGAGTCCAATCAGACAGGACACCAGTTGTGAGCCAAACTTCTATCCAGGATTACCTGTGATAGCGCTCAGATATGTTTTTGACACATTATCTGAGTAGAACTTTGCATTGTCGGAATGACGGGAGATCTATGTAGTTTGTGGTGTGTGATTTTCTGTGTTTCGTTTGAAACAACGGTTTATGATATACAAGTTAAGTTATGATAGGTACATAGTTAAATATTGTAAGACAAGGCGTATCCTTTTGATTGCTGACACGTAGTGATTGAAGTCAGAAATATTTCACTAACTTATGAAATATTTTACCAAATTGTTAAATATGTATACATAAAATTCATTTTTTAAAATTCATTTGAAAACTCTGTCTTATAAATACGATTCCCTTCAATTTTGTCTATAACTATTATTATGATGTTTTATTATTTACTAAATTGTATAATGTGTAAGAAAACAATTTAACGTAGAACTGTTTATTATATTATATTATACGAAATTTTGTAAAACCTATTTGTTTGTGCACAAATGTGTAATTAATTTAAAACATTGAAATATTTGAAAATGTTATATTTCATGCAATTTTCAAACACTAACCGACACGGGAAACGTGTATTTAGGCCACTTAAGTGGCAAATTAATAATATCAAATATTTTATTTTAAAATACAATTTATGTTTCAATGAGTAGGGATCGATATTATAAAACATTTTGAGGTTCATTTCTTCAATCGTTTTCTGTACAGAATTTCACAACCTGTATGAATGATAGTGCTTGGATTATCAGCTGATGAAGCCATTTGGATTCGAAAATTTGGATTTCACATTCTAATTTAAATGATAAATAGAGAAAAACGACAACGTAATATTAATATTATATATTTCTGCAAGTTTGTAAAATATAAAAATTGCCTCTTTCTATAATATTAAGAATGTACCAAATGTACCTATGTTCTATATATTATATACAAAGTACAGCATACAAAACAATGCGTGATGTGAGTAAATATTGCATTTTCAGGAAAAGACGTTTCAATGACACATATATTATTACGTTTGTTTTTATTCTAAGCAACAGCGAATGCATAATTTACGGATGATATTTTATGCAAGCCGACCGAAAAAGATGGAGATTTGAAAAATATACAAAAGTATACGAAGTAACTCATAAATCATAACGTGTTATTATTGCCATTTTGATTCGCCGGCCGAGCACACCGTCACCGGTATGTGTGTAGTACCTATACACAGAGCAATAACCATGAGATGAGCATAGATGATAAATCACACTATACTTACTAATGTTAAGAATATTTTGAATTTCAGAATAATAAAAAAAAAAAAAAACACTCCTAAATAAGCTCAAAAATATATAAAACTAATATTTTCCAAGCAAATGCAATAAAACAATTTAAATTTGATATTTTACATAAAATATTTACGTTATAGCAAGTATATCATCCGGTACTCGGTTGTGAATATGTGAATTGTAATTTCAGAAAAATAAAATAAAACTATATTATTTTCTTATTCTTGTTTTTTATTATTATATTCTTACTGAGGGTCGTCTGGCCGACAGAAAAGTTAAATCCTATTTTTCTTCGAGATATGCATTGTATCCGATTTCCTCGAAACATAGATTTTTATTTCATTTTTTTATACCAATTAACTACGAAACATATCGCGAGGAAACAAATTTATAACTAGGTATGTATGAGATGTACATATTATGCGTTATTGAAATGATAAATGCAAGTATAAACTAATAAACTTTATAATGATCACTTTGTTTGCGATATACGGTATTGTATAACTTATAATATTGTTTGTGTAATATTATAAAAATTAATTTGCTAACAAAAAGATTATATTATATTAATAATATAATTACTATCTATACTCATATATTCGGGAAACGAGATTTTTGTTTGTGCTGTTGGACGATTCAATCATAGAAAATAACGCACAGTCAATATGGATATGTTTTTTAATTCGTCACTTGGGAAAGTGAAATGCGATCGCGTTATTAAAATAAAAACTCACCCTGCACCAAACACATCACGTGAATATATTATCGTGTATTGTTTTTACATTTTATTAGTATTCATCGCATTTTGTACACATATTGTTTTATTATTATTATGCAAAAGTCCGCTATACTTTTAAAAATTTAAACTCTCAAACGTAATTACCCGGTCCGTCAGTGATCCTCGTATATGGTTATGGTCAATAAAATATGTACCGGAAATATCCGTTTTTTTTTTTCTATACTTATTTTGTTATTCATCATACGCATATATTATGCGATATGTGTACAAAAACTCAGTATCCGCGTACCCTTAGGAGAACAAATTGGGCGTTGTTTTCTATACTATACTATACGGTCTATACGTATGATGCAATGTTCGGTAAAGGATTCACAAAAAAAACAAACAAAACAAAAACAAAGAACAAGAATCACTCATGATATATGGTCACATGGTCGTATAAATTATTATTAACAATATCCCAAAAAATTTTATAAAACAATATATATAAATAATATAATAACTTTGATTAATTCCGTTTTCGTGTTTTCTCCAACCTTTGCAGTAAGTACTTATAATGCGCGCGGTTGGGTCAGACTAAAAAAAGGTTAGAGGAAGATCTATTTACTATTGTATTGAAAGATAACAAAAAACAAACGTAATAATAAACACAATGAACATAATTTTTTATCATATTTTGTTCATTATGTTCTGCTTACCTATTCGTATATATTTTAAAATATTACAGTAAAAGAATTGCACGGGTTGTTAACACCTCCATAATCTAAAAAAAATCATAGCGATCGCCAGTCGTTGTCAGCACTCGGCAAGATGTATCCATGTTATAAATAGAATTTGTCGTATATAACTTCAAGATTTAGGATATTCTGGAAACTGGATACCGAATAACGTTTCTTATTGTATTACGTTTTCTTAAAATATTGAAAGTTAGATATGCTAAGACAGTCAGTTGTTCTTTCGAGACTACAAGCGTTCTCAAATTATACATTAAGATTCAAGTGTATACATATTATAATATTATGTAATATGTTCACTATTGATAAAATTTCTCTAGTATCTTTGACTTGCAAATGAAACTTCGTGAATTCGAGATTCGAGTTGATTATTTATATTGCTTTCGTTCGACATCAAGTATATATTAATTCATCATAATATACGTATATTATTTAATTTAATATTCAAGCAAGATTTTAATTAAAATAATATGAAAAAGATTGGTTCTTGCGGTGCTCTTTGTTATGATGTACCTATCGATGTGTATAACCACGGTTATAAATGGTTAGTGACGAATACGCGTTACGCGGTAAGCTTTTTACGCACGTGTTTATTTACAATTCACGTCTACAATATTGTGTATTTATAAATACAATATATACATATTATAGAGTCACGATCCGATGGGGAATTGCAGATAGCGGGAAATAAATATATAATAAAATTGTTAAATAATTTATCGTGTTCGAAATCGAGTTAGCTGGTCCGAAAACGACGTCGCCGGCAGCCAGGTCAATTTCCGATAAGGTCTCCTCTCTTATTGCAATCGTCTTCCAGTCCCCGAAGTCACTCGTCGCCGTGAAGGGACGAGTAAATTGCCGCTTTGGGGACGTGCCACGACTGGTCGACCGCTGAGACGCATGCGCTGTGAGTACGGAACAAAACCCGGAACATGCCGGTAAAATCGCGGTGGCGGTTACGCACGAGCAAGTTCGACTAGACGGTATATACAAAATATACTACTTTATGTACGGTAAAATATATAGAGTGATAAGAAATCCATTTTTATAGCATGGTCTTCTTATCAGCTTGACCTCACAAATTATAATAATAATAATAATAATAATAATGTACGCCGATTCGTCAATTGATAATGTTGTTTCGGAGATATTTACATACGTTCGTTTTACCAGATACAATTTTAATTTTTATACTTAGTACTTATGCAATTTTTAAAAATTCGTGTACGAGTGTAAGACTGAAATTGTCAAAAATTGATTATAAAATTAAAATTACTTGTACAAATTAACTAACTGTAAATATTTGTCTTACAGATAAGATTTAAATAATAATACAAACTGAATATAATAAATAAATACTAAATAAACAGAAAAATGTATAGTTAAATGATATGGGAAAAGATTCCATGTAAGATTATAATGTCAATGTACACATTATTAATGTTGAATGAGAACTAATGTGAATTATTTGATCATTTCTTGATGCGTATGGAATTCAGGAGACATCTAGTATATACGTAATAGGCTGAGGTTAGGTACATTTTAAAGATAATTAAATTTTAAAGTAAGAGGAAGTAAAAAAGAGACTAGTGTAAACATGCACGTGAGTATAAAGTTTTAGAATACTAGTGGAAATGCGACTGATAAGAGAATACGGAGGTGATTTATCTAAACTTATTTTAAACCGGTTAAATTTTCAATCGGTTCTTAACTTGAAAAGGGTTCCAAACTACCATTCTATATTCAAGTATGGACGAAACTAAAGTAAAGTCAAGAGGTGATAATTAGAAATGAGTAAACATTTTAATAAACTTCACTTTCATAACCCTGTGATACTCTGATGTGATGGTCAAATTTTTTGATAAAAACATTTAAATTATATATTATCAAGGAAATGAGGATGAATATAATATAATAAATAATAATATATATTATTATATCTAACAGAGTAACAGCCATTTTCACAAGCAGCATACTCCATTTAATATATGCATAATTTTTGTATTATAAATTATCCATGTAATAATATTTTTATCAAATGATCAGTATTATTCTGAATGAAAACGATGGTATTTGATAATAAGTAGAAAATTGTAAAGTATACTAATATTTATATAAAGGATTTTAAATCCATTATTTTCTTTTCGTCCTTTGTGCGATAATCTTCTTCCATCCACCGTTTCAGTTCTTCTTAATTTATCGGATTTTGTCCATTCTCACATACCAACGAGAATCATAGCTGAATGTGACATCTGTCATATCCTTTTTTGATTGTCCATTTAATATTACTACCTATATATATTATTTTTTTCTTGATAATATCTATTCTCGCATTTATTCTTCACAAAAATATAATTTATTATAATGCTCGGTCTTTAAAACCCTAATACATAGGCCACATAAGCTCTACCCCCCCAAGTTCTAAATAATCACTCCTAGTATTGGCGGCATACGGGGATTAACGGAGTCTTTTAGCTCTCTAAATTATTAATTCGTTATTGAAAACCTTTAAAAAATAAGATGGTTTTATACTTTTATCGTATACCTATTATTTTTTTGAGTATCTAAAAAAAAAAAAAAAAATTGTAGTTAAAACATATTATAGAAAATTATAATTCTAGGAACCCCTAAATTCACAGCCAATGTGACCGGCCTATGCCAGTACCGTTCAGGGCCGGATTTCGGTTTTCACCGCTCGTAGACTATGATAATTATGCCACCTATATTATAACATATTTAAATTGTAAGCCATTTGAATTTTTACTTTGGAGGCACCCACTATTTTTTAAATAAAATTAATTAGGTACACACTTTATAAGTATATTTATAAACACTTTATTTGTGATGACAATATTCATATTTCTCAGACGAAGCATATGCGCCTATAATTTTTATTAATTTCGTTCATTTTGAATGATATAATTTTTCTTGAAGTTTATTATATAAATGACCCAGTCTTTTTTTGTCACCTAATGTTATAGCCTATACAGCTTAAGCGGTAATACGCCACTGCTTTCGATTTAACTTTTACATTTTAAAACGGATATATATATATATATATATATATATAGTACAAAATATAGTAGGTACTTTATTAATTTTTTTTTTTTATACGATTATTGTCGGGTCGTATTTATTATTTATTTCGTTTATTTTGTAACTCTAAAAATTTAATAATAAAAAAATACACCAACTCTTTGTCCTTGTGCATAAATTATACTGCCATTATAACAATAACAACAACACTAGTAGTAATTTAATTATTTATAATTTGCATTTCGAATGGGTTAGAAAATAATACTGATGGATTATTTATTAAACTTATTCGTTATTATTATCAAACTTAACCAGCTGTTTACTACACAGTATTTCGTGTTTAATAATAAAATTGCGATTTCAGACTTTTTCTTTTTCACACCGACATAAGAATGGAAGATTACATTTTTTTGCACGATGTAATACGATCGTTTACGAAACTACGTGGTCCTTGTCCGTGTCCGTTTAAAAGTTAAAACCTCAAATAATACACCGATCTTTTTGAGGCAGTTTATTAAACTGTTTACATCAACTCTGTTAATGTTGACATAGAGCCCTTAAATGTCAAGATTAGGAGACTTAAATAAAATAAAATAGTGAGGATGGTTCATACTCTTTTATTCTGTTTGTCTAAGCCAATACGCACACACATAATATATTAAATATATATATATATATGTTATACAAACCGTATGTAGGTTATATAGTAAATAAATCAGAACCTAGGTATAAATTGATTATTGATACCTATATAAAATTCTTATTTACTAGCTCTTTTGATTATTTCAGTATTGCCGGAAAGTAGGTTTTTCTAATTTCGTAAATATTATCATTTAAAAACTATATTTATTTCCCAATTTATGAATGTAGGTGTATATAAGATATTATATTTACTTTCGCAATCTACACAATGAATATACACTTATGTTTTGCTTACAGTATATGAAATTTAATTAAAACGATTTACGACTTTGATTAAAATCTTTCGTCGCGATAATATAATTCGTTTTAATAGCGGTCGGACTTAAAAATATAATAATCACAGTATTTCACATTTTCACATTGCTAAAGAACTGCAAACATCCAACCGTTCAAACGGAAACAATTTAAATTAAATATTACGAAAAATAATATTTTAATATAATATATTTCTCTGTTGGTTGGTTCGTCGAATAATATTCTATAGCAGTACAGGTTTTGCATATTATACAATAATTAAATACTGATTGAAAATACCATACGTTCTTAATAATATTAAATTAATTAAACTGCATTAGAACGGAAGGTGTGAATAATTATTATACATAAATATAATATGATATTTTATTTTATTTACAATATTAAAGAATTCAATTTGTTTATTCAAATAAGCTTTTCCATTTTTTTTTTCTTAGAAAATTGTTTATTTTGTAATTTATTCGATTAATTCGCGGGGAGGAAATGAAAAATGTGTAACATGTCGACTTGTGCAGTTCATCTGGTAAAAAAAAAAACCTACGTAATATAAAAACTGGGCGATAAATCAATTCGACACGACTGGTTCGAATATATATATATATATATATTAAATTACAATAAAAAAAAATTATATTTCAAATAATATCAAAGAAAATTAATAAACTACTATATGCATTTTTAAAGTGCATTTAAATAGTTATTAATATAGTAGAGATTTCCTGAGATTTAAATAAATTTCCAATATTTATTTCTAATCATTATTGTCAAATATTCAGAGGCGGAAATAACTTCTTTATAATTTTACTTCATTATTTTTCTCTATAGTCTGATATTCGAATATTCGTATGTAATATTAAGACCCTGATTTAAATGCCCTAATATCAATCAAAAACTTCTCTAAAAAATATTTAAAAGAATGTTCTATAAAGTTTATCGCAATAATGTTCATAAAAAACGACATTTTAATAACAATCTTATTTTTTTAGCAGTAATGTATAGATTTTTTAAAAAATATTTAAGTTTATTACAAAACCATCATTCTATTCAATGAAAAAATCATTTGAATGACAAATATTTATACATCTAATATATTATGAAGCGTTGACTATGGTTTTGACTAAGTATTACAGGCGCTGTATAATATTAACTATAAACATACCAAAATATAAAATTGAGTTTTCTTAAGGTAATACTAGTATTTTGAAATATATAATTTGACTTTAAGAACTCTCATTATAAAAACTAAAAATGTAAAAAAATAAAATAAAAAATTCACTTTTGAAGTATTGTTACGCATAAATCGAATTATGTATCAAAAAGAATGCATTGTCCTAGACTAATGTAGTTATAATATTGAAATTGAATAAATTAAATTGTATATGGGAAATAGTTTACAGACATATACTTAAAAAATATCATTAAGATATAAGTACGACCGTTTCAGTGAAAAACTTCTTTAAAGGAATAGAGTTTAAAAAAAAAAAATAAATAAAAAAAACAACAAAAGGTTGCGTCTGTCTCGCGCGGTATAATATTACTGTTACAACGGTTATAACTGGTATATACCTACGAATATTATTATGCGTGAAATTAATTAGTTTGCCGCGAACAAAGACGCCGTATTTTTCGCCGTCAAATTTTCTTGTCCGCGCGTGCACCGCCGAAAGTTTTCGCGGTGAACAACCGCTGTCGGCCACATTTCGAAAGTTAGACGGCGCGAAAGTCGTGCCAACCGCACACCGACGATCGTATATCGTACCCGCGCGATTCACAGTCGTTTTGTGCTCAGAGATAAACTCGCGGCGAATCTTCGCTCCGGGTAGAGAAAAAAATAAAAAAAACTTCATTTCAGTATATGTAACACTATACAGGGTGATTCGAATATAACGTCGTAACAACGTGCCATACGCGTGATAAACGGTTTTTTGTTTGTTTTAAAAACACCAAATTCTGATCACCTTGTACAATATTCATCATCAATTAATTATTACGACGGTCTGTTTTGTGATAATCCGCTGCTGCATAATGTTGTTTGTTTATTTCTCGAACCTATAGCATAATATTATAATCGTAACAGAAATGTCGACGACCTAAAAAAGTACTGAAATTACGTTTAGAAAAAAATAAAAGTGATAATGTAGTTTTATTTTATTATCATTGTACTAACATTATTTCGTTGACGAACAAATGAATAATGTAAAACATCAAACGGGAATATTTGTTAATGTTTTGCAAAATATAACGTTATCATTAGTTTAAAATAACTATTCAATGTTCAATTTTTTTTTTTAATTTGAGTTAAAATAATATTTATCAAAATCTTAATAATCTAGTATGATCTTATTATAATATATAAGATCTATAATTTTTGCGTAGAAACACTCGAAGGAAAAATAAATGCAAGTCTTAATATTTTATATTTATTATAGTTTGTTAAAAATAAAAATGTTTCATTTCTTATCCGTTTTAAGGTACATGTATCAATTATTTCAATGAAAATTTTTCGAGGTTTGAAATTTTCAATACATTTTCAAGTAAATGTATTTCATCGTTTAAGCAATATATATTTAGTATAATTATATTTTTTAGGCGAATTTCCAATTACTGTTTTTCTGACAATGTAAGCTTAAAATAATTTAAAATATAAATACAATTTAAATAGGTACGTATAATACCGTTGGTAAATGACATTTAAAAATATTTTCGTGAAAGAATATCGATAGTGGTTTTCTGTATAATTTCTATAAAAAATGTTTTAAGATTAAACTAAAAGTTTAACTTAAATTACACAATTTAAGTTCTAAATGACTGTGACGATCACAGTCCAAAATAAATTTACGGCGTTCAAAATTTTCGTTGCCAGTCGGTGTAACAATTTCACCGTTACCTATAAGTTTGTCTAAATTAATTATAACTTATAAGTGACGTCAATGATTATTTAATAATATAAAGTGTTATATATTAACTCATTATACAAGGCACGTACAGCGATTGACATTAATTTAAATAAATGGGAATTAAAATTGTCGTCGTCGTCGTCTTTGTCGTTTCGCAATCGCCTGTTGTATACAATTGTCTATCGCGTGTGCTATTAAAATATTATAATATTACGTTTGTAATGTATGTTGGTAATACTATTAATGTTATTGTATATTATATTATGTACCTATACTATAATGGCCTGTACTCGCGTGACTGAACTACCACGGTTATAGCAGCTGGTTTCCTTAAATTTTATAGACCATTTATGAAATTTGTTTGCAATAAATTATTTTTAATGTATTCAACATTTTGCGACCAGCAAGAATAATATTATCATTTTTTTTTTATTTTTTCACATTATTCATATGTTGGTTTTTGTACGTACATAATATCGTCACTGAAATTTTGATTTCAAATGACACCGGAATCTAAGCGATTTGCAACGAACTCGGGAACGGCTCTTTGACGTTATATTTGAATTATTTCGGAGACAAAGATCGTTTATCGTCAATGACACATGTTGTTTGATCTTACTTTTATTATTATACTTACAACCTGTATAAGATATAATATTCTAATCGATACGGTCATCAGCATTTATTTTTGGGAAATCGAAATTAGTTTTAACTTTTAATTGCAGTGCGCATTGTATATATATATATATATATATATATATATATATATATATGTATTTATGATAATTATATGCCCGACGTTTTGTTTTTTGACTCGATTCAATTAAAATATTTACAAACCAAATTGTTTTATTCAACAAAATATGATGCATAAACTCGTTGTCAAATCAGTGAACATAACTGAAAATGATAATAAAAATATCAATATGGTAACATCTATCATATTTTCTCTCATTTATACTCATTGCGAATAGATTTTATACAGAATTTCGAAACGCATACCTTTCTAATATGTCTTACTAAAATAAGTAATAAAATTATATATCAAACGTTTTCTAAATTGTATTAATGTTCTCAGTTTTTCACACAAATGGCAGTTGCAATCGAAATCACGATATTTTGAGTTAAATATGAGTTCATGTAAACCTATTTGGTTTTTAATTTATTAACATAAAATATAAAAATTATTTCATTTGTTTTTAAATTTGAGTTTTGATAATGTAAATCCTACTTATCATGTACTTCACCGTAGATACCGTAAAATAATAACGGATTGGGCACCCATAAACTAATTATAAAACTTATTTACCCAAGTACTAATATGCTGTATGCAAAACAATTTGTTATTAAATTAATTTCTATTTTTTTTTTTTTTTATTATACCGTATTTTCCGTGTATATATAATATAATATAGATTTATATAATTATATTTTTTTAATTGAGTGACTATGGTAAAAAAACGATTGACGTTATTATAATAAAATATATTTTACATCAAACCGTCGTCATCGTCGTCGTAAATTTGATTGTATCGAATATTATTATACCCATGTACAAATTTACGATCAAACGTTATAATATTATTATATATAACCTTTGATCTTTACTATACACTTATACAGAGTAAGAAAATACTTCTATATAATATATAGATACGTGATAACATTACACGCGGCAATGCGTATGGGCACGATGCATATAATAATATATAATTTAAAATATAAGACGTAGGCAATCTAATAATAAATACACATTTGATAATATTATTTAAGGTATTGATATTAGGAATATTAGAATAAATTAGATAATATTTAACGAATTTTGATAGATCAATAAAATAATGATGTAGAATTATTTACGTTTTTTATTTGTAAGTATACCCACGTAAAAAAATGTTCTGGATAATATTCTAGTTATTTTAATTTTTAATTTCTTTAAATTATATAAATAGTTTTTTTTTATAGCTATTTGTAGTTTTTCCACATAATCGTTCTCTGTAGTTACCTATAACTTAAATCTTTCAAAAAATAACCTTTTTAAGAAATTGTTGCTTTCCTGTGACTTTTTACAGCTTCAAAATTGCATTAATAACAATACGAATACAATCATTAAAATAATTATCTACAACTGTACTAATTATTATTATTGTTGTTATTATACATATAAATAGGGAAAATGTATAATATTCTCGGCTATACATACTCGTACGACAATACTAGTAATAATTTAAATGAGTTGTTAAATATATTATACTCCGACGACTAACTGAGTACGAACTATATGATAGTGGTAAGAATGCGATATACCATATATAACATAATATAATATTTTGGGTACAAATGGTACAATATTAATAAACATTGTGCACTAGGCTGGTATATATATAGCGATGGTCGGATGGCGAGACGAAATATAAACAAGCCGCGGTGAAACTTTTGCTCGGTCCTGCGAAATCCGGTAAATAATTTTCTCGGCGAGCGTGCAACAGACGCACACACCGACACACGCTCGCGTCGTACGTAATATAATCGACTCGGCAGAGAAACTCGTAAACGGGTAGATGGACAAAGGGCTACGTAATATTATAATTTAATATAATATATATAAACCGTCGAAACGGTATTCGCCCGTTGGGAAGAGGGGTACGCGATACCTATATTGGATATTTGATTTTCGATGGGAGAGGGAAGAATTTACGGCGGCGGCGGAAGCAGTAGTCTAATCGTCTAAATATTACATACCATACAGTGTGTTCAGAATATTTCGTTAGAAAAATAATGGAAATTATATTGGTAGTGCATTGTAAATCACTTTTGTAATTTAAACGAGATTTAGATCACCCTGTATTTTGTGTATAGACATGGCGGACGTACTGGATGGCAGGGACAACCGAGCCAAAGAGCTTCTAATTGGCAATTCGCCATAATATAATCGGTTTTTACCTTTATTATACGTATATATAATCTCCTTTTATATAATATACACGCACCCGACGTGGCACGTCTGTGTGACGTGAATCTAATTCGATTATAGTGTCTCTATCCGTGGTCACGAGGAGGTGCAGGGTACGACATTCACTTAAGAAGGCTGTGTGCGAGCGTTGTAGTTCGTCGCTGGCGATGCGATTCCCATAGGATTGATAGACGGAGATACATATAATAATATATATTTATCTCTCTCTTTTCCTCCCTATCCTTCTCCTCGAATGTCTCATGATATTTTCCAACATCGCGCGCGTCCCCCGATACAAATCCAATCCCATTGTCTAACCCTCCCGGCCAGCCCTTCCGCAAAACGACAACGAGCACACAGAATCGTTGGAAAGTATCGCTATAATATTATCTCGGTGTGGTCCGCCGCGACGTCGACCCAAATTATATTAAACGTCGTGCGGCCTGTCGTTTTTATTACAATGCGATATACGATTATTATTATTATTATAAAGTCCAATTGTATTCATCAAAATACGTATAATACACGTGTGCACGGATGGGCGGTGACTATTTTCTCCGTTTAGAATATAATGATAATTCGAGAATGAGCAATTTCCTCGGGGCTGATTTATACGACGGCCCCCGAAAGTTTAATATATGGGTCGACTTGGCAAAGTGTCTCTATATTTTAACATTGTTAATACGGGGTGATCAGAATTTCGCATTACAAAAATGGTTGATACTACATACGCTTTTAATATAATATCTCCATTAATTTCAACAACACGAAATTCTGATCACCCTGTATGCAGGATATATATTGTTTCACCACCGCAGAAATTATTTGTCGGAATACGTTTGTAATATATTTATTTTTTTACGTCGTTTTTTCCGGTAAATTTTACGGTACACGTATATAAATCCGAATCCCGAATGCGGTTTTAACAATGGTACCCCCTCCCAATCTCCAACGACAATGCCTTACTTTGCTCAAAGTTTACTAATTATTCCCATTAAAACATATATTATGTTTATATATATATATAGTGATAGTAGTGTCAATGTACCATATAATATGGTGTGGGCGCGAATTTCTAAACGACGCGATCACCGCATGACTATTTGAAATAATTATATTATCGAACGGGGTCTCCGTTTTGAAAACATTAAATTGTATTCATTAAATGCAAGTTCATTAAAATAATTAATGTTCCACATTTATATAAAATTTACAACAACACGAGAATACAGCATTAGCCTAATAACAAAGACATTTGATTATTTTAATTTCTCGTTACATGTTATTACACACGTAAACATAATATAATAATGTACCATGTTTACGAAAAAAAAAACCATTCGTGTCTGAAATATATTCGAAATGCGGAAATCTATAAATGACTAAAATATGTTATAATAAAACGGAGTGGTCTGCAATTATAATAATAAAAAAATATATACATTAATTGTCCCGCTGGAACAATTCGTTCTTACTAATTTATTTAATTATATATTTTTATAAATTATCTCTCATCAGTTTCGTTTCTCTAAACACTCGGACACATTTATAAATTTCGATGTTTTTCAATATTTCCGAAGTACGTGTTTATTTTTATAGTTATTTTAATAACGATTATTACAGTAATGGCGGTTTTCGAGTAGTTCAATGAAGGGTAAGGAATAATTAAAGTAAACTAATTTAGCGCCAAAGGTAATGTGATGATTTGTAATCCATAAAATATCTACAACCAAATGGCACACTATATTTTTTGCTAACATGAAAAGAGGAAATAAGAATGACTAAGAGTTATCAAATTGTACAATTGTATGGGACGACCTGTGATTTTTATAAATTCAATAGTAGGCATCTGTAAACGTAGGATCTCCGATTACGTAAAATTACACCGCGACGATAGTGGTTCTAATTTCGTTAATGCTTGTACAATATCAAATAATAATAAGTCTTATTTAGTGATAAGTGGAACTAGGGTAGTCAAATTTAAAATTGTGTAATGTAGACAATATTTTTCATGTCAAATATAATTATATTAAAAATGATATATTTTTCAGTTTTCTTAATGATTTCTTGATATTTTGTGTAATATTTGAAGTTATATTAGTTTTCTTATTGAACAAGTAGTAAGTACTTATACTTATTTTAAAAGGATATTCCTGCGATTGTAGTGGGATCTATTTGAACAAATCCGGTCCTAAACCAACAATATATATATGATTATTAATGCGTAATTACTTCAAACAAAATAATTCTAGCAAAACAGTTGATAAAATTTAAAGTAATAATAAATTAATATTTTCAATTTTTCATACATTTTAAGGTTCTAATGTATGTTATAAGAACATAACTGACATAATTAAGATATATATATATATATTGAAATGTAAAAAGTATAAAGCATTGTTGGACGTAGGACAAATCATATAAATGTAGGACTGCCCAATGAAGGACGGTTGGGAACCTTATCATTGAATGTTCGGGTATATATTTAATCTTAATTGAATGGAATTTTTGACATGATTTTATATTTTCTACTACCTACTAAGTATTAATTTATTATTTTTATATTTTATTATTAATTGTTTTAGTTTATCTTTTCTCCCAGAGTCAGCAGTGGTGTAAGTTTGTTATGTAAAAATAATTTTTTGCGACATAATATTATTTACTCTTATTGATCAATGGAAAATTACGTAAAACCCTAAATGATCATTATAATTTTAAATTTTTTATGTCGTTGTCTAGAATGTACTTGAAAATGTTATATTACAAGACTAATGTTAATATTATTCAAGATTTTGTTTATATGAACAGCAATTAATGTTGACATT
This sequence comes from Eriosoma lanigerum, assembly GCA_013282895.1. Taxonomy (NCBI): domain Eukaryota; kingdom Metazoa; phylum Arthropoda; class Insecta; order Hemiptera; family Aphididae; genus Eriosoma; species Eriosoma lanigerum. The sequence continues at coordinate 32,755,574 of CM023360.1, forward strand.
TTTGTCTAATCAGGGGCGTCTCTAGTACTTATGTTAGGAGAGACAGGGACGATTTAAAAAAAATTGATTACCAGTATAAAATATAAATGATTTCATAAAAAAAGTCCTATTTATTTGGTATTTGAGATAAATAATAAAATTATATTTATTATTAATTATACGATGAATTTAAAAAAATCGAGGAGGGGGGGGGGGCGATTGCCACGTCCCCTTAAAATACGCCCTTGTGTCTAATGTCACATTATCCAGTCAAGTTTAACCATGACATACTATAATCCGCGTGTATTATCATTATGTTGTATTGGCAATAAAGTGTGGACAAAAACTATATAATAATATTGTGATCGTACATTTTAATATTATAACGCGCTTATACGGTACCGTATATTATTATAGTATAAAATAGCAATGAAAATAACAATAATAATAATAACGCGACGTTATTTTTTTTTTCCCGTCTAATCCGCCGCCGGCGCGGCCATTGGCGTATTATATACGTTTATTACGTTTATTATTATTTGTGTGTGTTGTTACTACACGAAAAATACGTGTATCTACACAAACACACGAGTAAAATACAATATGAAAAATAAATAACCACTGTGAAAAAAAAAAAAAATCGCTGCCGACATCGCGTGCTCCGCGCATTATGATAGTATCGTATTTTTTTTTTTTTTTTTAGTCGTTTTTTAGCTATTTTTTTTTTTAGTTTTACTTCTATATTTATACATAATATTATATTATATCGTATTATAACAACCGCCGGATCGCACGCCACCGCCACCGCCGACGACGGGTGTGGGATGTAATAAAAATGATATTAACCTCTCCGCCGCTCAGTCGCGTATTTTGCAGCTTGGTATCCGAACGATAGCGTCGCTACCGTTTTAATAAACTTTCGACGACGGAAATCGAACGACGAGACACGAACAGTTTGCTATATATAGAACTTGCACCCCCTCAACCCCCCAACCACTCCTATTACCAAAACGGGGCCGTCGAATTACTTCTTCGTCGCCTAACCTAACCTAACCTTTTATTTTGTCTCGCCTTTGAATCGATGACGGCCCCGGAACCGCCGTTTGGCATTACTTCATCCTTCAGAGTCCCACCATCATTTATTGAACAAAAAATAATTTACAATATAATTACAAAATTTCATCGTCAATCAAAACAGTACAACACATGTTTGGTAAAATCGTTTGGAGAAACAAACAGTTTATGTAATTAGATTAATCAGAACTTCTTGTTAAAAATAATGTAGATAACAATAAAAACAAATTCCCACCACTTTTGTAATAAGGCATTTTATCACTACATAGACATAAACGTTCGCATAGTGGCAGCAGAGTGTACTCTTATTGCCTCTTAACGGTTCGGGTAGATTTGAAAAGGTCGAAAAGATCCAACACTGTATTATGTTTTAACTTAAAATATCTATGTTGGTTATCCAAAAAATATATTCGATTACCAAGTTAATCAAAATAGAATATCATACAGAGACAGTAACGAGTTAACCATTAATTTGAGTAAGTATATTGTATATATTTTTAAAAAATTAAAATATTATCTGTGGGCCGTTAAAAAAAAAAGCTGGCAATTATGTTTGCTGTACCTGATTCGAAACTGCACGATTATGCTTGTAGACCTGTAAACAATAATAATCATAATGTTATTTTTCTGGGAGGGAGGGGGATTGTGTTTATAATAATTTCCTAAATAGGGGAATTTTGTAGAATATGTACTATGCAGTAATATGGTAAAAAATATAATAGTATGTATTTGAACACTGTAAATTCTACTCCACTGCGGGTTTTGTTGCATGAACATATGCTTGATTTTGAATAAAAATTTAATTAAGGGAAAAATTTCAGGGGTGTTGTTTTCCCTTAACTAACCTCTTCCTATTTGCCTATTTGCACCACTAAATACATTAGAACGTTTATTATATTATATTTATCTTATTAAAAAAAAAAACTATCCTAACCTAACAATTATATTTCGACTGTTTTCACAACAAAACTAACCACAATGCAATATTTTACATATTTTAATATTATATTATGTAGACAAAAATTAATATTGTTCCACGATTTTTTGTCCCGTATCGTTATTCGTTTTATTGGCGATTTTATCACGTTTCAGACTAGTAAATATACGTTATATAATTATACGTTCAATGGTAATAATAATGTATATTATATACCATCTGTCCGTTTAGTGTTATACTTTATACAGACATCAGTAATTATGCCAATTAGGTGAATAATTATTAATTTTGCATTTGATACTCGCAGACCTCGTTTCCCGAAAATCTGTCGTACGAAATTAGGTACGTAGGTGTTTGAATGTCATATGGAGTGTAAATTTCCTGATATAATGTCGGACTTTCACGTATATTCAACAATGACTATTTAAAACAATTCATCTATCTATTTATAATTCCATAGGATCAGTTCGTAGACATACATAATACATTATCGCACTCCATCAATACCGTATACTATACTGAGTATACTGCAATAATTATAATATTCATTCTGCGGGCTCGCGTAACCATTGCAAGAGTATACTAATCAACACGAATTGTCGGACCACGACCAGAACAGGTCAACGAAATATGAAAAATAAAATGATCCTAATATTCGATAAAATATATACGAATAACACCCATAACATAAGCAATTATGTCAGTCCGAATATCCTTTATTAAGTCTTAATACTACTACAATCGGACAACATGCTTTTAATTTTGGATTTTACCGAACAATGGCAGTAAACTCTACGAAACTGTCAAATTATTGTTATTATTATTATTGTTGTTGTTAGTGTTAGGGTTTTTAAACGACCAGTACAATTGGTAAAATCTTAAAATATTATTTTTTTTTTTAAACTGTAGATTAGATTAACGATAAAATAAAGTTCCTCCACTCTTTTCTATAAATAATAACTTCCTTAAATTCCTTTTAAAATCCTTTTCATTTATGCAACAAAATTTACTTCGTTTGTACTACCTTCGTTTTCCTCTTTCTGGTTTCCCTTATATTTTTTTGTCCAAGATCTATTTAATACCTTTCGCCGACATCATGTTTCGAATACTTTAATTTTGTTTTTATCAGCTTTCAGTATTAATTATAATTCTGTTTTGTGCAAATTGCCATTCCGTACTTGCGTTTTTATTAGTGTTTTTCTGATATTAATGTTATTACGTTATTATAGAGAATAGATTTTTACTTTGAAAAACACATGATTAGCTTGGGATATTCTACAATTTATATTAGTATAACTTTTTCCATGGCTTGTAATTTTGCTTTCAAGTTATATAGAACTATTTACATTTTTCAGTTTGATTTTGTCTATAGATATATTAGCGTCTAATATTGATGTCTGCTACAAACAAGTATCTTTGTCTTGGCTTTATTAATTTTCATTTTATAGTTCCTTATTGTAATATCTATCTTTGTAGCTCATTCTCTCTATTTTTCCTTCGTTGATTGCTTATTTCAATGTTGTCTGAAAGATGTAGTATCTGTATCTGTACTATAATAGAATTCCATTCAACTCAATTCCACCCATATTTTCACATCTTATATTTTAGTTTTAGATTTTAACACGTCTTAAATTTATAAACTAAATAATGTGGGCGATAAATTACACTTAATTGTCTTGTTCTTTTTTGTATTTTGAGCACTTAATATAATGCTTCATTTACCCCTTTTATTACAGCTATCTCATTAATATAATACAGCTTAAATATTATAATTTTATCTATGCCTAATCATCACCATTGTCACTTATGGAAATTATTTTCCTATCTTAAGTTATCAAATGCTTTTTCTAGGTCTAGTTAGACATAGTATCTAGAGCTATGTAAGCTATACTGATATAAGTATTCAGAACATTATTTTATAATTAGTTTAAGATAAAGGATTACTTATCAGGTATTTATATTTATTTTAAAATCAAATTGATCTTCTATAAAATTTTAATAATTTTTTTTTATCCGTTTATGTACTATTTTTGATAACTATCTTTGAAATATATGACAATAGATGACTACATTTTCAGCCTTTTTTTATTTGATGTTAGTATCATTACACAATTTTCAAATACATTATCTGTTTCATATAAGCATTTGTTATTATGTTTGACAATACTTCTTTTCCAATTTTTTTATAAATTTAATTTTGAAATATTTAAAATGTAAATTTTTATTATTTTTTTTATAATTACTATTATGCAGAGGAAGCATTTTGCAACACAAAAGAGACACGTTATATCGTATTATGTATAATATATAATTTTAAATAAGGAAAATTATAACAGCGCGTGGACGTTCGTAACATAATTATTGTCTACGATATGATTTTAAAAAATACAATTCATTGATATAATTACTACGTATTCGCGCATTATATAAATATATTATACGATATTATATCCACGACCAGTTATTATCGTATTTCTTTTTTTCTTTTTTTTTTTTTAACAACATAATATGTATATAATTATAAATGTCCTATGTTTATATATATAAATTATTTATAATTACGATTCTTGGTTAGATTACCAACAATACCTAAACACATTTATTTAGCGAGTCATTCGTTAAATATTTATGTTAACAAAATCAATTTGTATCGTATAAATGTACGTTTTACTATTTTAAAAGTAATATATTATATTATATTATACTTATACTTATACTTATTATATTATAAATAATTTGTGTTTAAACGTTAAGTCGTGATATAATTATGATTATATTGTTCTGATTTTCAGATGAATATAATATATAATGTTTGTGTTATAGCTTTGATGTTTGATTATTGTAAAATTGTCAATTATTATGATTATTTTGTGTAGTGTATTTCCGAGATCAAATCAACAACATCTCCACAAATGTATAATATAGTTATTAATACATTGTGTTTTGATTGAAAACTATGATTATAGCGTGATTATAATATCTGTTACGGATCTAGATCCTTTACCAAGCCACCACACTTTAAAAAACAGTATATTTTTAAATAAATTGTATTTAATTTAATAATAATTTAACCATAAGTATTTCCGTTAGAATAATATACTATTGATAAACAAACTAGGAAATAGGATAACCACATTTGTGATATCATAGGATTATATGTATAAAAAGTCACACAGTAATAATTGTTAACGATAGAATATCGAGAATAGGCTGACCAACAAGTTATTATAAGCTCCCACGAAGTGATTAATGTAAATGATATTAACTATCTATTCGAATACGAGAAGGACAATCTGTTTTCTACGAATTATAATTACAACGGAAGGCAGATAGGAACAGATACATCCCATGAAAACAACCACAGGAAGGCAGATAGGAACAGATACATCCCATGAAAACAACAGGAAGACAGAAGTATTATATAAGGGAGCCAAACACCAAGCCAAAGCAGACGACTGGGCATCGACGTACTGACAACATCACAGATGACTACATAAGAACGAGGCGTAATACGTCAGACATTTGTGCTTTATTATAACTTGTTTCTCTGAGTAAATTAAAATTGAATAAAATAGTATATTGTTAAAATCTTTGAGTTAACTTTATTCATTCTAATACGGATCAAGTTGATCAGGGTTGGCACGCAACATATCATATATTATATGCGCACATAATATCGATGTAAAATAATACTAGATTTATACGGTTATTGTTGATTCGTCCGCGTCTGTATCGTCGAACAAATGAAGAAAATAATAACTATTATTTTTCAAGCGTACACCGACTATGGTGTTGGGCCAAAATTTGATTTCGATAATACATTCTTTATATTTATGACGAAAAGGGAAAGAGCAATTGTTACTATACTTTTGTGTTCGTCAAAAGTAATGACAACGATTATAAGTGTTAGAAGTGTAAGAAATTTAAACAGTTAAAATCGACTTTTATGTGTGTGTGTGAGGAAATGAGAGGAAAATAGGAAGTGAACAGGGGAAAAAAATAAATAGAAACACTACGGTGAAGGAGTAAAGTTTTTGCAGAATGGGTCTCTCGAGTTTCAATAATGTTTACGATTATTGGCGCTGTTGTGCTGCGACAGTGTACACGGGCAGAAGAAAAAAACGGATTGCCGCACAAAACGTTATCCGAGGAGAGCCGAACCCGTAACAGAACTTATTTATATATATATATATATATTATTATTTTTATACACAATAATAAACTCACTCTGATAGTTTCGCAGTGAGCACAAATAGATATTTTAACTCGATTAGCTAGTGTACTACTTGCAGATGTCGTATAGTATTTGAAACGTACGTAAACTTGATGATTTACCGACGAGACGAGTGTATATACGCGATTATGTCTATATACGTACATCGCTAATATTATATAAAAATCGTAGTTCGCGACAGATATTCGCATTGTCTCGTAAGTATAGGTGTTATTATCGTAATAATCATCATAGAGTATACGACCAAACTATTTTGTTCAATAACAAAAAGTATAATCGTATTATTTTTCAATAAATTTTCGCGAACAATAATTTGTTTTTATAATATCGCCTGAATATTGTCGAAATCAATCGGACGAATGGTAATTCGACGACAATTGTATAATATTATTGTGATATAAAAATGATGAAAATAATAATAATATGTCGGATATCAAATTCACATTTAACCCGTTTAAATCTACAAATTTAAATAAAATATGAAAACAATAACAAAAACGGCCTTTCGATATTATTTTTCAATTTAATAATAAGTATTATATAATTAACGTTGAAAACGTGTTAGACGCATTTATCATAACGCACAGGTCCTGTGAAGTTTATTCACATCGATTACAACTCAACACCTCTAAATCAATGTCAATATTTTACAAGTATCTAATTTGCAAATTTAGCAAAATTTGTAAATGCGAATTAACGATAATCAACAATATATACAAAGACACGTGTGATGAATGGAACAGGATAAAGCAAATAAAGCATACAAATTATGTACATCAGATTGACCAGAATTTTATCGATTTTTACAATACTGCAAATACAGCTGTATACTGTAGAGGAATCGTATATGTCATTCCAAAGTGAATTTCTAAGAAAATAAATTTCACAAGTTTTAAAATATTCAAATTTATACAAAATGTTTTAGATTATTTAAAAAAATAATGAATAACTATTTTAATTTATCAAAAATAATCATAATAATTAAAATCATAATAAATTTTTTTATTAATAATAATAAAAAAATAAAAATAAAATTTATCAAAAAAAAATAATGTAAACAGCATAAAGATATATTTAAATTTTTAATGATTTAAATATCATATATTAAATATTTGTGACTAATTACTCTCGTATATATACACTGTTTATTTATTTAATCAAAAATTTACTATTTTATACTTACAGCTAATATATAATATAATATATAGAACTAAAATACTACAGCTAGTATATTTATAACATAGTTTATCGATGATGAAATTTCGAAAATATATGTCTTCGGTTGTAGTAAACTATATTCAAATACGAGATACGACCTCAAAGTCAATTTCACAATAGCTGTGTTATACATTTAAAACAAATCGTTGATTTCACGATATCGTTAATGCAATTTAAATTTTATTTTATTTTTTGTTCCATTCCAATAGTTGTATTTACATATTAATATTCTTGGAGCTCATTAAATAAAACTTTACAAGATAAACGCCGTTGATCGTGATATATGTATAAAAGAAGCAATTCTGTCTGAATTTTTGCCAGATAACGAATCCAAAAAATACAAGAAAACACGATGACGAGAGAGAAAATAATTATAATTTTTTTCCTAATCATTCTGCGATTATTAAGTACACTGAAAATGCATTAGATGGTTTAAAATTTAGAACATTGGTTTTCAACCGGTGCTGTACCACTAACGATAACCAAAAAAAAAAAAAAAAATTAGTAATTAGAATAATTATAAATAGTATAATAATTAACATGTAGTTCCTAATTATACAACTTCAAGTGGTACGTATAAATTTTCAATATTGGTAAGTGGTACTTGGACATAATGATATTGAAAACTGCTGATTTAGAGTGTTTGAATCAAACTCGTGCTACCGCTACGAGATGTAGGTGATTGAAGAAATCTATGGAGGTGTAGGACTACGGTGTCCGACCCCATATAGTTTCGAGTTAAGGCGAAAAAGAAGACTAATTTAAATTACAAAATAGCACTACAAAGACAAAATATAACGTTAAAACGATAAAATGTTGAAATATGTAAAAATAGACGATACGAAATTCCTATTTCAATCACATCTTTATGCGGGTTATATTTTGTTCTCACTTATCATAATATTATGTATATTATGATCGACCAGAAAAAATATAAAAATGTAGGTAACTTTAGAAATCCGATCCCTGCTACTAATACGAAAACTATTCGTTCTGGCACGAATTGTGCGATTTTAATATTATATATACATTATAAAAATGATTATACGTTATACGCGAAACATAAAAACGAATTATTGTCTTCTGTGTAGGTATAAATTTACTAATTTAGTTATTTATTCATTCGAATATGCAAAATAATAATGTATTAATTAGATATATTATGCGCCGCGAGAGCAAAATGCACCGTTTTTAATTCCGATGGTTTATGTAGCATCTTTTTTCTTTTTATTTTCTTTTACCGAAAATAAAACCTTACCTAAGCGGGTGGACGATATAAATTATGTAGGAAGCACACAAAAGACGGGGAAAAATAATAATTATGAAAAGGATTTAAGGTTGCCGGCCGTTCGTTGGTTTATAATATTAATACAGTTTGTCTGTGTGCTTTTTATTATACGGTTAATAAATTGGTATCCTAATATTATGTCGAATAAAACAGAAAAAACGGAAAAGAAAACAGGTGAAAATATTCAATTAGATTATTAAGTTTTGGTCATATTTACTAACGTTGGTTTGAACATTTTATATACTATATATGTTATTATGTCGTTTTTTAATGATGCTTACTCTGTCTATCTAACTGGAAATATAGCAAAATCACCAGCAACGTTTATGTCTTAAATTTGGAAGAGTATTTTGAAAAATAATACTATTCCGAATTTAATTAATTATAAACAAATGAAATATATTTTTCAAGCTGAGAAGTTGTACAGTGATATATTGAAAACCGATTTAAAAAAGTTTAATTATTCAATGAAATATAAATTATAACAATTTTGATTATTTACTCGAATTAAAATCATATATTTATTATCAGTTGAATTTATAAATTTAAAAATTTAGTTTCCAACATACTTTAGTAAATCATCTCCTTTTTAATTACGTAGTATCAATTTTTATGTAGAAATCGCAGTATTAGAAAATAGACTAAAACACTTTTTTTATAAATCATTTTCTAGTATTACGTCTTGACGGAAGAAAATTTATATCAAGACAGATTTTTTCTTGGAAAAAAAGATAAAGATTTAAGAAGTTAACACAATTTGACAAATTTATCACAAATTGCAACAATTGATATAGTTGAAAACACATATTTATGTGTTTGTTTTTTTAATATTTACTCTTTTGCGATACAGTTTTTAATTATAAAATATTAATATTTTTTTCCACTTATAAGTATGTTTTTATAATTAATTTGTGACTTTTATCTTTATTATATTCGTTTCTAACTGAATTTGAAACTTTAATATATTTGTGAATACGTATAAGATAAATTCATAGGTACGTACATAATGTACGTCATATTTTAGACCCTAGACCCAATATAGTTTATTTTTTACGATCTATATTTTGTTAAAAAGTAATGTATTTTACACAATTATATGAAGTCAATTTGTACAGAATTTTTTTTAATAAATAAAAGTTAATCAATTTTAAAGCTTTCGAGACAAACCCGTCGAAGATCATTGTTTTAAACTATTTATAGAAAAAGTAACACGTGTTAAATTAATACTTTGGCGAGAGAAGAGCATTATGATAGTAACTTCAGTGTTTTTTATCAAATGTTTCACGTATGCGCCACAATACCTCGTTATATTGTATTTTTGTGAAATCAACGTGAATTATTTTTACGTCTATTAGAAAACATTTTAAGATGAGTTGGCAAATAAAAACAAGAATTTATTTATTTTTTATTTTTATTTATTTTTTTTATCATCACATTGATCATCGGTAGTAATTCTTTGTTATTGTAATAAAAGGTAGAAAAATTAATTCTTCGCAATCTCTTTCATACACTTTAGCAAATAATAATAATAATGATAATAATAATAACAATAACAATAATAATAATAATAATAATAATAATAATAATAATGCGCGTATCGTGTTGTGTGCTTACCGTCGGAAAAGCGACTCGCGAAATTAACGTCATCGTGCTAAAATAAACTGAAAAATAGTACGTATTTATTTTACGCACCTATTTCATGTGTATACACAGCAGTGTTTTGTATACGCGCAAAATGAATTTTTTCGTATAATTGTTGAAACTATATTTATAGAATTACATTTACGATTAAAAACAAAAAAGAACCTATCTATAACTTACCAATATAAATTATATAATTTTTTTCGTCCAAAATTTTAAATGAAAATTGAGTGGTTCGTGTGCCCTTGTACAGCTTTTGTAGATAGTTTAAGAAAATCACGTTTATTCAACATTTTGTACGAAATGATATCGATATTATCATTTATCGAAGTCAATTTTTTTTAACAGAGTATTATTTTAAACGACGACAATCTATTTTAACGATTATATATTATTGCTTAGAGATATTGTTGCTACAGTACATAGACTTTTACGAGCAGAAAATATTTTTTTAAAACATTACATCGTCGCATATCTCTTTTTCCAATGGTATTTTAGAAGTTCAAATTTACTCGGCTCACTTACGCATGACGACTACGAAAGAATACGCATTGTAATACATAACTAAAATACGGATTTAAATGTAAAATGCATTTTTTTACATGCAACTTTAAAACACTGCCTTCTTATCAGAAAATTTGTTTCATACAAAATAAGTACATCAAAGAATTCAAAAATGATATATATTTTACATATTTATTTTTATCTTTCCATTTTTTTACGAATTTTTCTCATAATTTATGGAATTTACTTAAATTTTTATATATTTACTGGAATTGTAATATTTTTGAAAACTTTTGACAAAAATTTCTATTACTTTCAGGTTCAAGATTATTTTACTAGAAGAATCTATTAAAATACAAAAACGATTTGTACATATAAACATATAATACTAATATATACTTTTTATGAAACTTCAATTTAAGGGAATTTATTTAAAAATAATTGAAAATACCTAAATATTTTTAAATTTTGAATATAAAAAATTCTAATAACTATAAATTAAGTACCATTTGTTCAAAATTGTCTACACTGAAACCCAATGAAATGTGATCGGACTACTTTTTCTGCGAAAATTGTTTACATTTATTACTAAAAGAGTATATATTGTTGGAAAACTTATTTATTCTTTGTTTTGCTTAGTAATTAATAATTTTTTACTATGTTATTATATTTTAAGCTTTTTGTGAAACTAATATCAATTTTTTTTCAAAAAATACCTTAAAAAACGATTTTTTCTTCGGTTCCATCAGTTCTATTATAAATATATATCAGTACCGGTTTTTATTATTATTATTACTATTATTATTTTTAAGAACACATTGCTGACAAAAGGAACAAACTAAATCAAGACAAAGAGGGGGTGTTATTGTTTTTGAGTAAAAATTTCAGAACAGAAATTAGAAATTACTTATATGAATATTAAATTTTAAATAAAAAATATTAATATTAAATTGAAAAAACATAACAATAATATTTCTGCTATTATTATTCAGCGATATCTAAAAATGACACACCTTATGAATATGCACGAATATCTCATTTTTACGTAACATATTTATACATAATAGGTAGGTTCTAGGTAGTTGGGATACATGGTTAATAGATACACAGTCGAAGCCAAACACCATTAGCCAATCAAAAATCATAATTGATTTATGACGTCACAGTAGACTTATAATTCTTGCGCTACAAAAAGGCACAATGAAATAATCTTTCTGATTTCGTATTTTTGTAAACAATAATAATAATATTGTTTCTTGGATATATTTTCAGTAGAAAAATATTTCAAATTTTCAAATACTATTTATGTTTTCATCATTAATTCTTAAATGTTACCACCAACAATAATTTATTCTTTTGTCTATTTATTATAATATAAACATTAAAAATCTCCATGTTAGTTTCTTCAAAAATTTATTTTTTACATTTTAACTAGAAATTTGTAACTAAAAGAGCGGGAAAGTCGATTCCGAGCCTTCCTCTATCATTACAAAAAAAAAAAAAATCGGTGTAAAACAAATACATCCTTTGCTTCACTCAGAATTTAAAAAGAATTTAATGATAGTAGGTGTTTTGACTAGATGTACTTTTATTATTACTTATTAGTTATTACCAATATGTCACTATTGAGAAAATTGTATTTATTTTTATTATATCAAACTTCAAACAAAATTATTCTTTAAATACCTATAGACTATTTGCAAGTTATGTAATTATAGTAAATATATTTTCTTATATAAGTAAGATTTTAAAAGTATACTCTCCATACATATGTACTACCTTGGTTAGTACAATTTTTGGTACTTATTAATGAAATATAATATGATATTATTTATTATTAATCAACTATCTACCTATAGAATATAAAATATGACAATATTTATTATTTTTTATTCAAATATTATGGAAGTTTACAATATAATCTGTGCTCGGAATGGACCGGAACGCACCGAAACGGCGTTCCGTTTCATCATGTCGTCCTTCATACCGTTCCTCTTCGTTATATACTTATATTAGCCTTTGCTTCCATTCCGATTCATAAAATTATAAGTTCGAAATCAAAAACTTCTAATTAGTGATGTGATACTATTTAATAATTTTAATATTTTAATGAAATAATAAAGTGATTTGTTTATTTCAATTTTTGTAAGTAAAACACATTTTTTCTAACACATTATAATTTAAAAAATTTAACTACTTACGAAAGAGAACCTAAATTACCTATGTGTCAGAAAAAACTTATATAGTGAACTGAGGGTCACTATTGCAATCGAAAAAGAAATAGCAGATTCCATAGATTTGAAAAATATAATAGATTCGTTTTTTCAAAAAAAATCTGTAAATTGTTATTTTTTGATACCTACATAATACAATTTTGAAATGGAATGTTGGATTATCTAACTAAATATAGAGCTTTGAAATTTATCCAAAAATGTTTAATATTACCTGCAATTTCGGGTTAAATTTGTATAGAAGCATAAACCTATACTACTTAACATATTTATAAAATATATTGAAAATCGTAAGTCAAATTTATTTTTAAACGCCTTCAAACTTTAATATTTCATATCAATTGTGTTTTTAAAAGTTTGAAAACACTTGCGGCAAAAAATAATGATTTGATTACAACATTAGGTATGCTTTCGATAGAAAATGGCATTTATTTCACTACTTGGTACTTTATTTAGCTCATTTTTTGAATTTATCATTCTCATTTGGGATATGAAAAAGTACCAAAGAATGATAGAAATAGGCAAAGTTGGGGTTGCTGTGAATTTTATTTTTAATATTTTAGGATAAAAAATTCTGTTTTGATTGTAGAAACTTGTAGATTTGTAAGAGTAATATCATAGATAATTTTAACACATAAAATTTTGGAACGGATTATTTGTATAATGTATTATATATCATCTGACTGAATTTCGCTCAGAATCGTATTTAAAAATGTCAAATTTAATATTACCTATTTCGTTAAAATTTTAATTATAATAAAGCACTAATGTCTCCGAGTACTGAAAGGACGAAGGAAAAACATCTGGAGTCGACTTTACCGCCTTTTAAAATTGTATTTTATTAATATTATACTTTTATCATAATAAATTCGTTTAACAAAATAAATCATTTGTATATTTATATTACTTTAAAATATAACTTTTAATTAATATCCTTGTATTACACATTACTTAATTTTACATATATTACTTTTTTACACCACCATTATAATAATATTATCAATTTAATATTCAAATTTCAAAATCAACAAAATACTATCAGGAACCAGTAGACTGTATAGTACGCGATTATACATGAGTTCTACTGTGACGTCACAGTTATTAGGCCACGTCCATCTCGTAACAGTATGCTTCGACCGTTTATCTATTAACCGTGGTTGGGGTACTCTTATTTGATCTAGTGAAACGTAATCGTAAATTATTTTTATATAATACAAAACTTTATACCTACAGTTGTCGATTATACATACACTTCATTGAGTCATCAGGTATTTTATATTTACGAATATTATAGCTATTGAACAAATAATAATTGTTTTTCGGAGTAAACAATTTATAATTGTCTGAAAAAATGTCTTGTAGTCATAATATTATATTATAATTACATGTAGTTTTAATATTTTACTTAATTATTCTTTAATCAATGTTTTGATTATTAGAACTTATAATTGATTTATTAATTAAATCCACTAAAACATTTCAACAAGAGAATACAATTTACGTAGGTACAAGAAAATAAATTTTATTGTAATATAACAAATATATTGTACATATTATAATAAAGTTGTTTTTGTTTTATTGTTTTACCCATACTTTCATTTATGGTCTTTTAGTTTAAAACTTATCTTGTAACTAACACTAAAAACTAATTTTATTTTGTTAACATAATATTGCATGTGTTAACTATTCATAGTTTATTTTAATATTAATTTTTTTTATTAAAAATAAAGTTTTTACGTTTATTTATACTTTTAATGAGTTAAAACAAGATAGTTTAGCTTTCAGTTTTCAAAATAATAATAATAATAAACAGCTAGAAAGTTGAGTTCAAGGAAAAACAAATTACAGTTAATAAAATAATAAAGTAGATTTCATTAAATTGTGCTTCTGTAATACGTTAAATATTTAATTTAATTAGGTGTTATTTTTATAAGTTTGATAAATTATTAGGTTAATTAAATAAATATAAGCAATTTCAACCATTATTATTTAAGTTCTAAACATTAATAATAATTTATGTTTTGAGGTTGTTTTAATTATCTAGTTTTACTTTTATTACTTTTTTAACAGGAATAATAGTGAATTTTTATAAATATAATTATTTTTAAATTGAGTAATATATTATTTTGATTCTATTTTATAGTTGGAGTTATATTTTCAATAATTAATCAATTAAATATAAGTAATAAAATGATAAAATATATTTTTATTATAAGCAATTAAAATAATTAATTAAATATTTTTTTTTTTTTAATCAATATATTTAATAATATTTTAATGATAATTACCTATCATTTTTATATAAACATTATTTTAGTACCTATTTTATGTGTTAAAATTTAGCTACAAATTATCGTTATTGATTTGTTGATAAATAATCAAGCATTAATTTTTTTTCATTTTTTAACATACCTATATAGGGGAATGAATATAAATTTAATTACAAAATAAGACAACATAATATTAATATTGTTCTATTAGCATAATGATTTTTCAGTAGTTTTAAATTTTTACTAATATTAAAAAATAGAATATTATATTCAGATAAAATTTAAGAATATACAGTGAAACGTTTTTTGTTACAGTATTATATAATATATATATATATTAAAATTTATATTATATTTGTATAAATGATGTAAAAACAACTCTTAATAATTAGAATAATATTTTAAAAATCTTTATAAAAATTATTACATCATTTATCTTATGTTAAAAAAAAAATTTCATAAGTATAGTGAATATTTAGTGAAAAAAAAAACATTTACATTTTAAATATTTATTTACAATATTATATAAATAATAAATGCATTTATCACTATTAAAATAAATATAACGCTATCAAACGGTGTATAATTTACAAAAAGTGTCTATATTTATATTTGTATAAAATTAATAATACCTTAACGAAAAATCTCTCAAAAAAAAATCCATTGAAAAATATCTTTCTCGTTCATATTTTATACTTAATTAATATTATTTGCGGGAGTTGCAAATAATTAATATCGCCATTGGCCATTAAATGCGAAACATATATAAAAAATAATAATAATGATAATAAATTTGAATATTACATAGATTTACTGCCTTAAAATATTAATTAAAGGCAATTTTTATTAATGAATATAGCTATACATACATAGTCAAATTTATGTATATTATATATAAAATTTAAAAAGTATACGCACAATGGTGCCACAGACTGTATTTTTGCAGGTCATATGTTTGTTTTTGTTTGGTTTTTTGTGAAATAAAACTAACAGCCAACTGTACGCGTTTCATTCCAAAATTTATTTTTCAAATAAATTGAAAATTTCCGGTTTCTCTCGTCGCCGGAACTGACTACTTCCGTTAAAATAAAATCGCATTTACTATCCATTTATTCAAAAATCTATTTCAATGGAAATTCTGAATCTTATTTTTCACTATTTATTTTATATACCCACAATATTCGTATAGTTTTCAAAAATAATAAATATTTTATAATATTTCATTCACGTCAACCATTTTCATGGTTTTTTTAAAAAAAAAAAAAAGAAAAAAATAGACATATTGTAGAAGCTTAATTTTATCCATTGAAGTAGAAATTTGATCATTATTTAATGAAAATATTTTTATTTTATTTTTTCATTTGAAGAAAATAATATTTTATTGAAATTTACTTTTTACAGATTACGTAATATTATAATTATAATATAATAATCGTAAACCAATACAAATATTTTTCATATTTAATTATACTCTAATCCAAGGGGGGCCAAAGGTATTTGATGACTTTTCTTCACTTAAACCCTCGTCGGAAAATTTAAAAAATGTTTTTATATACTTTAAATTTCGATTACGATTTAGTATTTTACGCACAAGACAACAATTATTGTGAATTATTTGTCTCTGCGTGTGTCATTACTCATTAGAGTAGTCTTATAGATGTCGTTTATATTATAGGTCTATGTTGATTTTACGACAAATCTGCTCAAAAACAAACGAGGAGTCCAAAAAAAAAAATTAGTATATCATATACATTTTTACTAAAATCCTAATTTTAGATTCTTATTAATAAAAAAGCGGAAAAGTCAATTTTTGACGTTCCTCTTTCGCCCCTTCTGTTCTCGAAAAAATTAATGGTTTATTATAATTAAGATTTAAATACAATAATATTGTATTAGAAAATGCAATATTCTGAGCGAAACTCAATTTAATACAATATATTAAACTGATTATCCGTTGAAAAATTGTACGACGTATGTATCTATAAGAACTACCTATAATAATACTTTAAAAAATTACAATTCCCTAAATTAAAAACTGAATTAGTTGTCCCAAAATATTTAAAAACAAATTCTCGACAAACGCATTTTTTCTGTTTTTCCGTCATTCTTTGAAAGAATTCTCTAAAAGAAATATGTTTGAGAAATTCGAAAAGTGCGCTAAATAAAGTACCAAGTAAATACATGTAATTTTCAATCGAAAGCATACGTTACTTGTGAATTGTGGTTACCATTATTTCTATCCAAAAAGTGTCTTCAGACATAAAAAAAAATCATTAAAACCAATATATTATACGCTTCGCTAAAAGAGAAATTTGAGTTGTAAATAATTTTTTAAAACTATAATTTTTTTTTTGCATTCAAAGGTACGTATTATGTTAAGTTACGTATTACATTAACCAATTATTGATAATACTAAATATACCGTAACTTGAAGGTCACTTCACTATGATTATCACAACTAATAACTAAATAATATAATATTATTATAGTGGTAAATCACGCGATATACTTGATCAGATACTTATTCGATATTCGGCTTTTGTAAATTTTTTTTCATAGAAGATTACAATTCCACCATTGATTTTAAGCTTGCAGCTATATTATTACGCGTTTCTAAGTTGTGTTAGTTTTATGATTTACGAACTTTAGTTAAAGAAACAATATAACGAGTAATGCTTTTAAGAAACGTACTATGTCGTTGGTAAACATTTTTTTTTTTTATGGCTTATAAAATAATCTTATAGCACTCATTTTAGATTCTCGACGTAACGAAAAAGCTATTCGATTCAAAAATGAAGTGTTTTATTTTCTGAAAATACATAAAGTAAAGCTCAATATTTTTACACGTTTATATATAAATATAGATAGTCAAGTTATGAAACTATATAATAAATTATTTTTCAGGTTTGTCAAAATTGCTAAGTCTAAGTTATGTGCTGAGAAAATCGTAAACGTAAAAATAATAATTGAATATTATATTGCTGTTTATTTAACGGTATTTTTGTTTTATATGTAAACGGTTATTTAAAAGAGTAGACAAAAAATCGAATTATAGAAATGAAAAATGAAAATATTGGCAAAGGGAATCATAAAATAAATAATAATTATTAAACGTATTTACCTATTTAAGGACCTTTGCAACAATTTCAATTAGTTCATCAAGCGAATAAACGTAAACATTTTCATAATATAAAATATATAATATATATTATTCACATATGTTTTTTATTTATTTTTATTCCGAAAACATTTAATATTGCATTATATCAGTAACAAAATTGAATAAATTATTTTTGTTTGTTTATAAAGACAAATTGTTCAAATAATTTGTTATATCTTACAATAAGGTCAATAAGGATATATCAGTTTCTCTACACGATTCAATCGAAAACAATAATCTTAATGCAATACTGAGTAAAGCTTATATGGAACAGGCAATTTCCAATTTAATGTTATGTTCTGACATAGAACTTTTTAAGCAGTTTATTTCTATAAAAATGTAAATCCACATTGAATTATTTCTTTCGTTTAAACACTTACAAGAATCGATGTATTGATTTTATACAATAAAATGTTACTATTATTGTAGCAACAATTATTATAACGATAATAATCTTTTAATAATAATAATGATAATTTACTGTTGTTGTTTATAAAAGAGCAAAAGTTATAAAATTTAAAATGATAATAATTATTTCTTACATTTATTACAAGACTGTATAGTAGGTACAATAATAATATTATTCTATTTCTTACATAAATTTCAATCTAAACAGTTTGCGTATTTTTCTTTAATTTTTAAAATAATATTTTTTGGTAAATTAGATTTCATTAAGTTTGTTACTTTTTGATTGGGCGCTATCAAGTGTAAGGCGTCGACAAAATACTCACTAGCTCTATCGCTGTCATCGTTGTCCATAGCTTCTATAGCGGCGTTTATCTGCAACAATAAAGTTGACTTTACTTTACTCTCAAACTTTCCAAAGGATTATATTATACGATGTCAAAATAAATTATGACGTGAGCGTAAAATCGTATTAGATTAAAACTTAATGTTTACACCAATTACTTTACAAAACTCATTCCATAAATGCATCATTTAAGTACACTGATAAGCTTATTAGAAATACAAAATAATAATTAAATAATGCTTATGTTTGAAACGAGTGTATAAAAATAATATTATCAATAATTTTAATAAGATATTATTGTACACAAGTCACAAACAATAACATTATTTGAAAAATACGACATACATTTCGTCGTTCTATTATATTTTTAAACTTTATTATATATTATTGTTATGTTAAAAAACAGTTTCAAATATATTTTAATGTTCAATTGAAAATTGTAATTAGCTTTATACAAAGTGCGTGTAATGTAAGTAAGTTATTTTCGTTTGATGAAAAAAAAACTTTTTTTTTTAATATATTGTTATCGTGCAGTATTTTGTGGCTGAAATTCATTTATGTTTTATAAAGGAAAATGTTCTAATATTCGACGTGCAATAATTGCATAAGTTATAATACTCATAACCGTAAGCCATTCACTGAAAATGTGTTATTATGCCTTGTTATAAAAAGACCAAGAAAAATAAAGTATAAAAATTCGTTTTGGAGGAATGAATAACCTTCATTTAATATTGATATCAAAATAACTTTAAATTTAAAATAAATGAATACAAAATAACTATAAAAGTAGTTTTAACTTTACTGCAAATTAATATAGTAGGTACCTTATAACGAGATTATGTTTGTAAATTTCGATATTTTTTTAAAAATTAATACGGTTGATTACTTTTTGATATTATTTTAACGATCTTGTAAATAAATTTAAATAAATATAATCGTTTTAGTAGGGTTTGAAAAATTTTTACTAATCGGGTTTTTTTAAAAAAAAAACTATGTAAATATTTAATTGTTGTTTAATATTTAATAATTATTCAATTGTTGGAAACGAAATGTTTAAAATGAAATTGTGATAACAGTTTAAAAATTTACAATAATGATTTTATCACTATTAATAACGATTCCCGGTAAAATCGCAAAACTTTTGCGTTTGTAATGACAACCACCACACGTCAATCAATGATTGGTGATACAGTTGATTTCCAATTTCTTCAAATATTTTGCGAAATTAATATCATACAACTTTGTCGGTACAATACATACTCTTATATCATTACGCACAAAAGTATAACAATATATTGTTTTGATAAATTTAAAAAATTTAAATTGCGCTAACTTAAGTAGGAAGTATAAATATATAATCGTTGGCGGGAAATACAATACGCGTAATTTTACACCAGAAAATTAACGGACACGAAAAGGTTAAGGAAGGAATTCAAAACGGTAGTCTAAATATTACAACTACTCGAAAATCCGTTGTTTCACATAAATAATACACAACCATTTCGAAAGTATCAAGAAGGGAGAGGCTTATTTACATTTGTACGTATATAGTCATAATAATTTCTTGTAATTATATTATACAATACCGCAGAATATCAATCTCGGAAACTAATGAAAATTTATAAAATAAAAACATTTATATTGTTAATAATATTATTATGATAACATCTAAACAAAATGAAATTTTGACGAAGAATTCAAAAAAATAACTTACTATTGATAAAATATTAATAATAAATAATAATAAATAATAATAATAATAATAATAATAATAATAATAATATATGTAACATTGTTTTATGTCATGTTTTTACGAGTGTGGATATTAACGAATCAACAGCAGAAAATAATATATATTTTACTTTAGTATATTATCATTGTTATATGAATTGTCATTTGAGTTTTTAATACTAATACACTACGTGCAAAACTTTTTTCTCTCTATTAAAACGAAGAACTCTTAACGGGATTTTTTGTTTATGAAAAAACTAAATGGTTGTTTATATATTTGTAGATTATATATTAAATCTGCTACGCGGCGACATGGCTTTTATAATTTATAGTGTTTAGACCAACAAGGAAATAACTATTATACCAGTGTTGCAGGTGCAGTTTAGGTTATTGGATATAAAAGAGTAGATGTTTTTTTTCTGCTTATTTAAACCTCAACATTCGTTTGTCATTAACAACGTAAATTCCGAATTAAAATATTAACAATATTAAATTATCAAATTTTTAAAATCTAGTAACATATTAACTAAACATTTTATACTAATAATTTCTTTGATAAAGGTCAGGTTAAGTTAAGTTAGGCTATTGGATATTTAACGTTTTGTTTTTACTATAAGTATGTTTTTTTTTTCATTTAAGTAACAGCTTTTTGACTGTTTTACAACTTGGCGATTAGTTCATACTATAAGGGAGAATCATTTTTCACGATTAAGATATGGTATATCGTGTACACATGAATAATATCCGTTATTTGATTATACCTACCTAGTAAATTATAATATCAACCGATAGATTTATTATTATGACTTGTCCCACGAACATGAAATTTATTAAAAAGCATGCCATTTCATTTACCTAGATTTCATAGATTAGATAAACTTTATTAAATGCCGTATAATTTAGCTAAAAATTTACGTTGATGATAAATATAATAAATAATAATTAAAAACGACCGCCTAAAAACAATAGTAGTATTTAAGTCGTTTAAGTTTACACAACAAATAATTGTAATGGTGTAATTAAATCAATCGTTGTAATAATTACTATGATCTAGTGAAATAATTGTTGATGTAAAACATTTATCGTTTTAAGAGCGTATAAAATAGGATTCGTAATTATTATAAGTATTAATCACGAAAGAAAATAACCTTATCTTTATCTATTGTATAAATTAGACCAAATTAGGATTAATTTGATTAGTATAAAGGGATCGAAATCGTGCGATAATAATTTTATCGACGAGAAGAAGAAGGGATTTATATCATTCCCGGGAGGGCCGTTTGGTTTCGGGTCTTAATATATTTTAATTATACCACAATTTTCGAGTAAAATATAACTTATTGTTCCTTGGTTCCTGTCCGTGTTTATAACGTAATAATATAATTTATACTATTTTGAATATTATAATTACCAATAAAATATGAGTAAATGACTCATCATTGTCACAATCCAACTGATTAGAATAGGTATAATGTGTTACACTGTTATCTAGTCATAAATTACTTTTAATTATTAATCCTCAAATAAACAAAATACAACAATTATGTGACGTTAGGTAGTAGGTATACAATTTGACATTTACATAACGGTAATTTACAGGTACGTTAAATATTTTAATTTACAATCGTCCATTACCTTGTTTTTGACAAAACGATAAATCAATTTGCAAGAAAGTTGGATTTCGATATCATCAAGTTCTTTGCTTATCTTCTTGACTTTGATCATGGTGATGCTTTTTTGGTCGGCTTTGCGACCAGCAGACCAAAAGGTATAATACACCATCAAAATCCCTGTTATTGTTATAACAATCGTCGATAGGACGCCGGAACCGTTATCACAATTTTCACATGCCATTTTACTAATGCACCATCCTAAATATATTTTTATTTAATTTCTACTGCAATGTTGTTCATAACGACTAGTTGTGATTGACATGGATACCACGTGCAGGAGGTCATATTTCTAAATAGCAACAGGTAATATGATTACGTTAACTGCAGACGTCTTAGGCTATATTTTAATTAAACGAT
Source organism: Eriosoma lanigerum (assembly GCA_013282895.1). Lineage (NCBI taxonomy): Eukaryota > Metazoa > Arthropoda > Insecta > Hemiptera > Aphididae > Eriosoma > Eriosoma lanigerum. Next base: position 32,778,622 of record CM023360.1, read on the forward strand.
AAAACGCAGATCGATTATGTGGTTAGGTTAGTTTAACTTTTGAATATTTAAAACTAACCAAATTATAATAGAGGCTATCTAAAAAACCTGAGCCTATTATGGTTAAAATTTGACATAATAATATATGGTCCTGTTTGCAACTCTGTACACATAATATTATATTATTCTGTTTTTTTTAAAAATAAAACAGAAAATTTTATTTTGAAATTAAATTTATTAGAATACAGTTAGTTGAGTGAAATTAAATCATTATTAATTTTAATTAATTACTTAAATTTAATTGATTATCCATTTTATCAACTACTAATATTAGTTGTTTAATTATTAATTAATTAAACTATTCTAACCAAAATGAACATAGGATTTTTATTCATATATATTTCTAACAAAAATACTTTAAAAAAAATAGACGCTTCAATTTTTAGTACCTTGAATCAGGATATTGGTTCAATTTCTTAAGTAATTTTATTTATTACGATATTATGGTGCTTTTATCAGTATTATTATTATAGCGCCGAGTTTTAGATGATATATCTATAGTAAAAAAAACAGACTTTTTCATTTCAATTTCTTCCGACTATAATATTACTACCTATATTGATTTCCCAAAAAGTAATCATTTTATTTTTAATAAGTTTTAAAATTTCAAACAATTTATGTGTGATTTTCTATATTGAACTATATTTTATTAAAAGAATTAGAACATAAAATATAATACAAATATTTACAGTCTATGGATACGCTCAAGATATCTCATTATTGTACACGTGTTACCCCAAAAGTTTTCTCGTTGAATTCATTATCTAAGAATAGATTACCTATTATAATAGTATACCCTTATTTAGGTACCTTTGTTTAATTAAAATAATTTATATGATTTATAGTAACTACGATCAAATAATTCGCGAATTTATATTTTATACTCAAAAGAGTATATAGTTTATAACATCAAAATAATATCAATAATTTAGATTGATTTGATTGCATTACAAGAACCTAAATCTAAAATTTAAAATATATATATGGACATAGAAGTTGCACAAACAAGTTATTTTTTCGTTTAATTGGTTTTTCAAAATATTTTTAGATTTATTTAAGTGTAAACTGATATTGTAAATGTTATAAAAGTCTTCCGCTGATTTGACAATTGCGATAATAATATTCGTTATATAATATAATGACGATTGGTAACTGAGTCAGTAATAATAATAATAATAATAATAATAATAATAATAATACAATACAGCACATATATTATTTGCGAATTGGCGTTCAAAACGATTCCGTATACACGCGATACGAAGATATATGTATATAATAATTCGTGAAGACGCATGTCACGAGAACCGGAGAACGAGACAGTCGCGAAAAGCGCATTGATATTGACTAATATAATACAATATATAAACGATCCTACTGGGTGATTGAAATGTCGTGTTATAAAAATAATGGAAAGATAAACATTAAAAACGTAAGTAATTCCGACCATTTTCGTATCACATATCACGATATTTCGATCATTCTGTATATTATACCCGTTCGTGGCACGTTAAATTGTTTTTTTTTTTCTAGGAAAAAATTGTATATTATAACCGTAGACATAATGTTAGACCTAAGCAATATTATTGTATACAAATAATGAAAATAATCATAATTAACGTGACATTTTATTATGATATTTTACATGTTCTCCACGACGTATTATTATGTTATAATATGGATCGCACGAAAAATCATATATAGATACGTCATCGCGCAGTAAACTGTTGATTACAATGTAACATGTTGCTTGCGTATTTCCCGGAATGGCAAAAATGATTTCGTATAAAAATGAAATTTTTTACCACAAATTTAAGTTCATGCTATACGATAATATCATAAAAACAATATTTTTATTTTTATCAAAAGTTAACCTTAACAATTTATGATAATATTATTAGTTATCATATTATTATGGATCTCGATTCAATACGGATTGTTATTAATATTTTTTTTTTTTTATCGTTTGGTTGTATTACATTTTTTTTTTTTTTTTTTTGCTTTCGTAACCACTACGACCTGCAGTAACCTAACCTCAGGTTATTACGCTTTATTTGAGATGATATTTTAATAATATTTCTATATCGCGTTTCTGCGCCATCTACCTACACGAGAAAATAATTATTACAATATACGTATTATAATAATATGTTACGCTGCTGGGTGGTCACCCATCCAGAATCGAATAACCTCGAGCGCGGTTATTCTGATGATCAAAGACCTCCCTCGGGTTGAGATTTTCGCGAAACGTGATTATACACGCGCGTTCGCATTAGCGAATGTTCCGGAAACGAACATTCTAATCTACGTCGTCACATTTCATTATTGTTATTTAATAATTTTTTGTACGTTACGTTGATCATTTAATTAATGTTATTTGTTTTCATAAAAACGAGCAATTGCACAAATCGTTTAACTATTTGAGTTTCATTTGTATAAATATTAAAATTTTATCGAAAAAAAAAAAATAAAACTATAAATTACTTATTATAGTCAACTCCTTAATTTCATCTCGAACGCTAATCAGTTAATTGTAAACCGCCAGACAATGTAAACTAATAATATAATATTATCAGGCAGCAGTCGTGTAACCCAATTACTTAAGTTTAACGTCAAGGGAAATAAAATACCCAAGTTTATTTACTTAGTGGATTTTTACCTGATTCTACTCAAAAAAGTTTTTTAATCATATGCAAATATTAAGTTACCCAAAAGTTAAACAAAAACAAATATGTCCGAACAGAAAGAAAATATTGTAAGCCAATTTTTAACGTATATTTTTCAAGTACAGTTTTTTCTTACTTATAATATTGATCATACATTTTTTTCTGCTAAATCGTAAAAATATGATCTTTTCCGTCGATTCACCTCATTTTTATTGTTTCATATTTTTCAGGTTTTAATTGGTAGCTACCAATTATTATGGTAATATAATAATAATATTTTCAGTTTACAATTCATTAGGTATCATTTGTGCGGTGCAGCGCCGGACCGATGACTGTACCAAGGAACAATAATAATATTTTTATATCGATAGAGTTCGTGGACAAGTCAGGATTAGCTAATTTTCAAAAAATGTAAAAACACCGTATAATTTTTTTAATTTAATTTTAAGAAATGATTTACATATATTTTAAATTTGTTATTCATAACTTAAATAGTTTGTAACATTTACCAATTTACTATAAATATGACTATAGATTTTAAATGCCATATTAATGTTGATTCTAAGTATTGAAAGACATTATTTATATTAAAGTAACTTTTAAAAATTATGTAAGTTATGAATACACATTTTAAAATATATTTAAAGCATATCTTAGAACAAACGAAAGAAATTGTACGGTGTTTTTTACATCATTCCTTGAAAATTATTTAATCCTGACTTGTCCCAATTTATACGAATTTCGTCCATATATTTACTATAATAGTTTGGGTATTTGTTTTTAAAATATTCCAAAAATAAAAGGTTTAAATGCATTTTATTAATTCATAAATATAGAAAAATTACCACGCTAGCCAACGTGCAAATATTTTATTATTACCGTCGTCAGTATGACAATCGTATTACTTCAGCGGTAATATAAGTTTACATTTTCTTTTGTTTCTCTTAATTAATTATCTGCTGTTAAAAACCTGACCATATTCTGTACTATCTCTGTGCCGGTCTGTATAGGTTATAAATGAAAGAATATTTTTTTTTTAATACGAGGTTGTGTAGGATAACAACTGGTAATATTTTACGATAGACAAAAAACAAGCAAACTTTTTCGTGTAAATTAATTTGTTCACAGGAAGAAAAATACAGCCTCACGATGGAACGAAAATGGTAGGCACTCTCACTTGTGATTGAGAGGTGTGAAGGAATCCATAAAGAATATTTATCATTGTTACAATATAATAAATTTTTCTGCTCTGCAAATTTCGATCAATGTATTCTCATTTTGGGCGTTAAAATAAAACACTTCTGTTATTCTGCAACTTTTCTCATTGGACTATGTCCCAAAAATATTTATATTATTATGAGTTATGAGTCCATAGGCGCATTTTGTGTGTGAATTTCTAGATTTATGATTGTACATAATATATTATAACTACAATTTTTTTTACACGCCTAAGTACTCAAAGAAGTACTATACTATAAGTTTTACACATAATATTTTTTTAAACGAATCTTCAATGGCTAATTAATAATTTAGAGGGCTAAACCTTCGTTAGCCCCCAAACACCACTAGTACTGGGAGTGTTTATTTATAACTTAGGTTTGCTAAAAACCCTTAAGCACCTCCCCTCTTCATGTGCGCTTTTAGTTATGACTATAAATTATGGCTAAGAAATTTTATATACAATTATAAAATTAATGTGAATTTCGATGAAATTGATAAAATGGAATATAAAAATAATTAACAAAATTGCATTAGATTGCATTTAAAAAATACATAAACGTAAATTTGTAGATTAAAACAATAAAAATCATATACAGGAAAAAGATGAAAATTCAATAACTTCTAGCCGTAATCAGGAGGTAAATACCCCAGCTGTAGTATATTATTATCATATATGTCCATACATTTGTCCATTCGTCAAATTTTTATAACGCGTCAAAAGATAAATGTTTAATGCAATATTCGTTTTAAATTAAAATTATGCATTTCCGTTTTGAACAATATTGTAAATTTAATATATTTACAAACACAAATAAGTTATTGTATATTATTATATTAAATAGCATACATCGCGACCCACTAATGAATGTACACTATTAACATAGAATTCGGTTATTGAGGAAACAAAATTATATTTATACAAGTTTCGAATTAATTTCTAATTAAATCGCTATGATTCGTACTACATGGAAATAGTAAACTACGAATAAATTATGACTATAGATTTATTGCTCATAGTATAGTGGACCGTATTATAAATAAAAATAATAATTACATTTCTAAAAACACCTGTTTCTAAGTAATTTATATTTTTTTGTTTCAAATATTTTATTACTCCAAAGAATAAAAAAAAAGGCTTCGAGGGCAAAAATATCCCGTAATAAAGTAGTAAAAATCTCGTGTTAAGTACTAAGGGATATAAAAAATAAAATAAAAACAACGACAATTGTTATTGTCCTTATATATAGTGTTTTTTTTATTAACTTTTTTTTTCAAACCGTTACTATCGATAATAATATATATCTACACTAAACGCGTGCGAAAGCTTTCAGAGATCTTTACGTTTTTTTACGTGTGATATATTTATTGAAAAAAATCAATTTTGTTTTTCTCTACTCCGATCGTTTTGTATCGACAAGTCGTATCATTACGATCGAATGAAGATTTGATAGTTTCCAAATTATTATTTTTTTTTTCGCGTTGATCCTTGTCGTGTGTACAAACGTCTCTTTACCTCGTATATATATTTTGTTATTATTATTATTATTATTATTATTATTATTATTATTATCATTATAAACCCGTATAGAAAAATAACACGATACGAACACTGCTTCAGAGTAACGGATATTATATTATGTTTATGTCGTCGCGTAAAAGGGTTTATTCTCAAACTGTATCGTTCTAAAACCCTTCGGTGTGTGAAAAAAAGACAAAACTACGTTATCTCCAACGATTCGCAAACGAACGATGATGTCCAGTAGACCGACAGTGATCCGGTGTAATCGACCGCGGGCCTTCGATGACGACTCTGACGTCAAACAGCAGTTATTCCAATCATCTTATTTTTTTTTTTTTTTTTTTTGGGGGGGGGGAGGAGAAATCAAGAAACCTCCATACATTTATTATCTATCATAAATTATATTTATAAAAAATATTACTACGATAAAGGATGGAAAAGGGAACGAAATCGAAATTGTATAATATTTCGAGAAACACGAGTTGTATTTATATTATTATTATAAAATGTAATAAAAATATTATAGGTATATGTTATTAGAAATTAGTAAGTTAATTTCGATTTTGCTCCCCTCGACATGTAATGTTACACTTGTTATTAGTTTATTTTATTCGAATACTATACGAAGAGTATAATATAATAATATTATTATTATTATTATTATTATTCACCATCGCTCGAAGGCGACTCATCCAAACGGATATTATATTATAATATATAATACACTTCTCGAGTGGCGTTCTACCAAACAACAATATATACGCATTACGTATTTTATAATACCTACATGCACGGTACAGGGCGATCAAAATATTGCGTTTGAGTAATGATGTAAATAACATTGAAAATATATATGTATTTAAGTACAATATTCTGATCACTCTGTACGTGTATCGTATAAACTTAACAGCGTGGTCAGTCATGTTCTATAATAAATATACATACAGGATCATTTTTCATCACGACCCATCGAAAATGTTCGATTATAATGTGTACAGGGCTATAGGTAAACATTAAAGAATTAAGTTTATTTAGTTTTATAACGAGTTACTTTTTTTAAGCATTAAAAAATGTTTTTAATTACCATGTTTTTTTTTTACGGACTTAACTTTTATAGAGGATAATATAGTTTTATATTTTATTAAACTTGCAATAACAACAATTTTATATTTCAATAATTTAACATTATTTAATATATAAAAAACTTGGAATGAAAAAATTAAAATAATATATATATACCTATACTTCTAATTTAAATTATATTTTTAAAAATTAATACATCCTATATTTTAACTAAATTCAATTGCTTTTGTGGTCATTTAACTTAAACATTTCTATAATTATTTAAATTAACGAGTTACAGCCTTGAACATATAAGTAATATTTTTGTGTTTTATTTTATTTTAATTTGTATACATTTTTTTTCACACGTTACATTTAATAATTTTAATGTTTTTATCGTTTTCCTTTATTTGGTAAAGCATTACGGTACAATTTAATTTTTAAATAGTAATAAATTCTTGAAAAAATATATTTACTAATTTTTACAGTCTCATAAATACTCACTGAGTTGATACTAATTTACTAAATAAGAAACACAGGTTAAATAATAACAAAAACTATAAAATAGGAAATATGTTAAAGGTTATGAATAGAAAAAAAATTTACATGAATATAAATTAAATTTCAGAGATTTTAATCTAGCCTAACCTAGAAAGAGCTAGTAAAATAATTACTTTCTGGCTTGTATAGGTATGCTTGAAATTAAATATCGTATATTATATTATGTTTTGTAAAATTACAAAATATTATTATATTATATATTCGAAATAAAGTTGTTTTGTAGTTATTTTTTCTTAGCTCCCCTAAGCCAATCGGTGATATATATCGTTGACTTTGTGGTCGTACGAGCATAACGAAAATCAAAAAACGTATTGTTTTCCCCGAAAAAAAGTAGAAAAAATACAAAAAGTATGAGAACGATCTTGACTTGGTATTTTTTTCGTTTGACAACACATTCGATTACGCTATTGGTGCATTCAGTTTTTATTTCCTTCTTAACATTATAATAATAAAGGAACTTTTTGAAACGTCGGAAACGAAAAGTTATATTCCTTTTATTATTTACAAAACGACACAGATATAAAACAAATAATATTTCTAAATTCTAATGATTTACGAGACACAGATTTTTGACAACAGATACAAACAAACTATTCTTAACGAGAGATAACGTGAAATTTATGATGACGTACATAATAATGTTATGGAATAGCAAACATAATTGAAATTAAGCGTGTATCAAGAAACGCATAATATTTCGTTATTTTGTATAACAAAAAAGAAATTGATAACATAATAATATATGTACATACTAAAATTATAATAACTACGGTACTTTGTAAAATTTATATAACATGAGTTATGTATTCAGATAAAAATAATAATTGTATATAATATAGTAATATTATGCGTTTTACGATGATAAGTTTATAAATTATGGTGTAGGTAAACGAAGTGAATATAATTATATTTGAGTTTTAAAAATGTGCTTGCACAATAAATTAATGATTAAAATCATTATTATTTATCGATTTATTTAACTAGCAAAAAAATGTATAATAGGAAAATAAATTGAAATTAATAAACATAATTTATTGCGAAACACTTACAAAAAAAAGTCTATTATGAATAAAACTAATTCTATAGCATTCGCGGAAAACATGCCATTTAATTTATTCTTTATTCTAAGTAAAATAAAATGTAAAAATAATAAAACAAGTTTGAATTGACATATAATGTAAATTATTTATTTATAGCATAAGCACAAAATAAACGTCTCTGAGATTAAGTAGTCTATATATTAAATGAGTTATATATAAAATTATTTTAAAAAATAAAATAATATAATATGCATATTATACATCAAAGCTTAATCGACAACGTAATTTAATTTTTAATATTGAGTACTCCAATATTATCACATAACATAATTATTCTGGGTTTATCATAATACAATATATATATAATGTTATAAAATAATAACCAATGTCAAATTGATAAAAAAAATAAATAAGTATAGCAAAAAATGTTTTACGTAAACAAAAATATTTACATTAAAAAGTCTCCTAATTTAATTATCTCTCGTTGTAATATAATATGCAAAATGTTTATAGTAAATAAATTTAATTACTCTATAATTTAAATTTTAATGAAATTATCTGCTTCCATTATTTGTATTTTATACTATAAATATTATAAAAAATATAGGTATACATAGGCATTGGTGTCCAACTATATCATAAAAATAAAAAGCATTTTCATTGATGTTTAAACTCATACAAAATATATTATGTAATTTTGAAAAAACTTATCTATATAATAAAATATTATAGATCATAATATACAATAATATACCAATATATAATCAAGGAGGAAACGCTGATAGAAAAATGTTTTAATTTTGTATAACAAAAATATATTTGTCAGACAACGTTTTACCTAGTGAAGTGATTTATCAGAAATATAACTTTACATTATCTAATTTAGCTATTTTATTTTTCAATTTTTTAATGAAATTTATTATAATATATATGTAATTAGGACACATAAGTTTATATTTTCTAAATACAAGTTAATACTTTATATTTATAATTTTAAATAACGATAAAATATTAGGTCCAATGGTAATAGGTACCTATTTACTGTCTAACCGTATTTTAATAAATTTATGTGAAATTGTATATACTCTATATTAAATTTGTTAATATATGTATATATATTGGTTTTAATTCTAGTTACTCGAAATAAACATGATATAATATAATTATATTAGGTACCTATAGTATGTCTTTATATTAATCATAATTTCAATTTTATGTTTTCTCAAAACATGTCATATTTTTTTGTTATTCTGAATATTGAATTTTATATCATTATACACAATATAATATATAATACACACGAATATATAATATAGTGTATATAGATTTAATAATTAACCATAAATAATTTCGGCAACATTAATATTTATCTTTCACACCATATGAATATTTTACGTTCTAAGTACAAACATTATTTATCATTTCAACATAATTATGAATTAAAAAAAAAAACTGTCGAGTTATTGTTGAAGCTTACAATTGTTAAATCGTTAAAATAGTAAATATATATATTTTTAAAAATTTTTGACTTATGAACGCTGGAAATATAATTTCTAGTTTTTAATATTCTTTTAGAAACCAAAACAAGAATAATATATAATGAAAGGTAAAATATCTTTATAAGTACAAAGTAGGTACCTATACAAGATCGTTGAATATTTGAAAAGTATTTTACCATAAATATAATACACCCTGATATAGTAAATTTAGATGATTTAATAGTTTACATCTTTACAAAAGCTCTTAGTCTAAATCGTATTTTAATACAATAGATAAAAAATAAATTTTAATTAAATTTCACCATATATATATATTGCAATTCGAAGACTAACAACGAGTGAACGACGTAATAAGTTTTAAAGAAATACAAACATTTTAATATATATATAAGATTATCTCGTATGTCGTATTAGTTCATCGTCGAGACTAGAATACCAGATGTAGATATACATTTGTTAAATATAAAATATATATATTTTTAGTCATCCAAAATTCGTGTAGGTGTGATTTATCAGAAACGTCAATAATATAAGTTTTAAACACACATAGCTACGATATACACATGTAACTATGTAAGTATCATGAATATCTCTAAAATCTAATATCTTTTAAATTTTTTTGTTATTACGATTATTATATTTTAGACTTCGCAAAATCAGACGCTTAAATAATATTATAAAAGTTTAATTAATATTATTTTTTAAGTCAATGTTTCTATAAGGACAATTTTTTTGATATGTATATATATTTATAATAATTTCATTTGTTTTGCTGCCATAGGTATATTGTTATCTTTTCAAAACACCATTATACATTTTTAAAACTTTAAAGTTTGACCAGAATAATGGATATTATATGTGCCTGTAGTAACGCGCGGATTACGTTGGTACGTAAGGTTAGGTTAAGTTATATCTGGCATACCTGGTATTGGTAGTGGTATATATTTATATTTATTTCAATTCAGTGAGTTTTTTTTTAAATGTTTCTTTATATATTATTCGAACAGTGCTGTGACCCGTGATAAGTATATATCTCTGTGGTAGAGGTCGCACAGAGATAATACCTATATACCTCCGTAATTTGATAATACGAATGAAAGTGAGCACCGAGTATGCTAAATACTCGTCGTGCTCGTTTAACGATTCAAATGTTTATTTCGATCTTAAGTTTTTTTATTTGTCTACGTAAGTCCGTCGTCGTCGAGTATAAAATAATAATAATAACATTACGCTGTAGTATTTACATGTACAGAGTTAATTTTTATCACGATTCAGCGTATTTAAATCTTTGAAAATATAAGTAGTTTTTTGTAAATTTTGTTTTGTTTTGTTTGTTTAAGAACATTATCACTCATTTTGTTCTATACTTTTTCATAGTTACAATATTTATACCACCATCCCTTACATGATAAAACGTTAACAATTTTTTATTTTCGAATGGAAACGTATATTTTTAATAATAAATTCATAAAGAATATAATTGGAGATCCAATTATTATTTCCCGAGTAATTAAGGTTGTAAAATATAGATGAGGTTAGAACTATGTAATAATCGACGTCGATGCCGCGTACCACTTATCGATATTTTAAAACGTTAATTACTCGGGAAATAGTAATCGAAATTATAAAATTCTATAAACATATTATATTGTTTAAGAATTTACTATTTATAATACATGTTACCATTTGAAAATCGAATGTTGATATGGTTTTACCATATAATGTTTGGGGGTAGAAGTATTGTAACAAAGAAAAATTATAAAACAAAAAGTTTGGTAATGTTTTCATAGAAAAAAAAAATACAGAAACTACTTTATATTTTCAAATATATACGTTGGATCACGATAAAAAAAAAATCACCCTGTATGAATATATAATATCATAGTACTCAGCGCATAATATATATGCGTAATATAGTACCGCGTAGGCGGCTAATGACAACGATAATAACATAATATAAGATATCGTTAAAAACATATTTCGTTTGGCCTCGCAACAATAATAAAATAATAATACAGGTTTATTTAAATTTTAGCAAAGTTAAATTTTAATAATACGCCTAGCGCGGTATTGGTGCACGTGCCTAAATATAATAATAATTATAATATCCTGTGCAAAGTTCATACGGTACAATGTGATAAGCTAACCAGAACAAAAAATATTTTTGTACTGCGCATACCATGTATTTGGTAGTCAGTACTATAATATAGTATTGTCCGACGAATTATTATATCCAATGCCCAATGGTATAATACTGTAAATGGTTATCAATATAATGCATAATATTTTCAATGCACATAAATGTCGGGAGAATAATAATATGATCATAAATAAATAATTGTGATTCTGAATAATTACGAACGTCGTCCTACTCAAATTCTGATGACTTCAAGTTAGGTTATGACTACACTCGTATATATGTAAAAATATTATATCAAATATAATAAAAACGAGTGTTCGTAGCTTCATATACCTATATCAGAATTTTCTATCTTGTTTTAGAAGTTTCTTTTTCCAATAAAAATGCTATTTTATCTTATCGTATTCAATTGTTTTCATTATAAAAATCAGTTCTGCACACGACACAACAAATTCGTTCATTTTTTTCTCACAAATTTGATAAGATATAAATGGAGAGATATTTTGTAAAGTTATACATTCAACGATTGAAAATTATAGAATAAACAATAAAATTTTTTTGAAATGTAGTTTCAATCTCTTTGACTTATACAGGTAAGACATAACGTTAACCTGTTCGTACACATCGATAATTTCATGTATTCTACACATTTATCGGTTTGCTGTAAATCGTTTAGTAATGTTAAACGATCACACTGTAATAGAGATTAAATAAGAAATTAATTTTTGTTTTCTACATCAGTCTATCCACAAACATATTTACGATACGCCGCATGCTGCAGTAGTTCACTCTTATGTTGTGTAATTGTATCGTTAATAATTTACTTACGCTCGTTTCGAATTCACACGGGACTCTAAATATTCCGGCACGTGCCTTTTTACAAGGGACGAATCGCACCGTCCGTAAAATTTGCCGTGTTCGCACCCACGTCGTCGGATGGAGGCGTCCATAAATTTCGGTGACGACGTTATTTGTGAGAATAGAGAAAAAAAAACTCCCTCGAAACCTAACTACTTTACCCGACCTGACCTAGCCTGTATTAACCCCTTTTTTTCAAAGAGTTCGCACGACAACTTACATTATTATTATTATTATTATTATTATTGAAATATTACAATGATATCGCGTATACCCATATATAATTACGTTAATGCGCTTATTTTCACAACACGAAAATACTTACAACGTATTATTATAAAATTATGGTAATGTATTGAGGTATACTACGGTTAGTATTCGATTTTAGGCGAAACCTTATGCGTTTTTTCTATTTATAGGGCGAGAGAGAAGAAACAAAAGTAGTCTAAAAACGACTTGTTAATAAATCAAATCCGATGATGAAGATTCCCACTCGTTTTGTTATAATCCAAATCTATTATTGTTTATCTACTAGGTAATTTATTCATTATTAAATGAATAGAACAAATAGGTACACCGTCTTTTCCTCTCGATTAGCTATAGATTTTCATAATAAAAAATAATTAATCATATTGAATAAATAATTATTTATTTCTAAATAATATTAGGAATAGAACTTATAGCTACAGATAGAAATAACTATTCAGAAATAGGACAAGGAGTAGCTAATGTTTTTAAGAATATTGGTTGTAGCAGCAAAAATATGAATATTATCTGTTTCAAAATAATAACAGTTTAAATAAATAATACATTAATATAATATACATTTATAGTTAAATTAATTAATAATATAATATATCATTTATCAAAGAATTCAAATATTGAGAACTGATGTCAATCAAATGATCGGCGAGAGATTAAAATTTGAGTACCTACTTAAGACGTTTTTTAACATTTCTTTATAGAAATTTTTGTCATGTGATTGATTTAACGTTTTTATTCGCGGACCCATTTCGCCGACTTATGTTTTAAAAATGTTCATTGACAGGAGTATTGATTTCAATTTAAAAATTATTTATGTTTATACACATTATACCTATTTTATCTAAATCATTTATTTTATTTACTGTTTACCGATGTATGAACTTTAAGCAACCAAATGGATAGTAGGTATTCAAAACGCGTAAATGCAACGCTGACATCACATTAGCTCGTATGGATGATTATAAGATGTTCGCATTTCTTTTATCGTGCCTGATCTACGACTCTAATTTTCTGTTTGAAATTATAGTGAAACAGTAGATGAGTATAAGAAATTTGGTTCGGAAGGCAAATAAATTTGAACGGTTTCTCATTCTTATTAATAGCAAACGCGACACGCGAATTACAATATATTATTAACGTCAACCGTGTATACATATTATATTATTATGAATTAATATTTATAACCATTAACCATACGTACAAAGACGACGTTTCGTGTAATGACATTCGACCGCGGTATACAAGTATAACTCGTTTTGAACAAAACGCTCGTATGCACATACAAACACAGTGTTTATTGTGAATACCAAATGCGCTTTTGAAAGTCAACCGTGAATTAAATGCGTGTACATAATACACGTTGCGTGTATCTTCGTCACTGACATTTAACACACAAGTCAAAAGCTTTACATCAGAGTGAACTATTATTATACGTGTCCGATCGTTCCGATTTAATCTATTCCATTTTAAACAAGTATTTATGACGTGTGTATAAGAGCATATATTATATTTGTATACACTGTAAATATCATATTCAAATATTACAGTTAAGTAGAACAATGTGGTTTCTCAAAGACGAGACAGGGCACTAATGAATTAAAAAAAAAACAATCTTGTGTTAATTTTAATAAAGTTATTACATGTTTAAGCGTTAATATTTTACACAATAACGAGTTAATATTTTTCTCTAAAATACCAATTACGAATTTTCCACATAATTGAGTATATATTTATAAAAAGAAATGATTTTATATTTAATTTGAATTGCAACTACTGTATTATATTTTAATAATTTTAAACTTATCAGATGGGTAAATATTTAAATAAAAAAAAGTAAAAAATAAATAAAAATTTTAAACTACAAATAGTTAATACTAATTTATTAAAAATGTGGTTAAGATTGTTATACGTTTTAAACTGCTTAAAACAACTAATTATTTTAATACAGTGGGTACACGCTATAACCAATTAATTATATAGTAATACTATTTTAGCTGAAAGATAAACTTTTAATCCTCTTTGTTTTTTTATTATGCAACTAATTAATAATATAATAATTCAATTTACCGCAAACCAATTTAAATAATATAGACTTTAACGTAAACTAAAATATCCGAGTTAAAAAAATTAAAAAGGATATTATATCATTGTAGAAAAATACAACCTTAAAGCATGAAATAGATTGACTACCGATTAGGCAATATATTATATAAAGTCATTTAAGACTAATTTTAGATTCTGAGCGAAGCGACGAATGTATTGGTTTTACAAAGATTTTTTTTTTTTTTTGATGTATGAAAACATTTTTTCGGATAGAAATAATGGTCTGATAACCACAAATCGGGTATGCTTTCAGTAGCAAATTTTGTTTAATTGGTGCTTTATGTAGTTCATTTTTCAAATTTCTCAAAAGTTTTTCCTTGGGAGAAGAAAAACTATCAAAAAATAGCGGAAAATCGGCAATATTACGATTTCTGTTATTTAACATTTAAAAATTTCGTAATAATTAATTGAGTTTTGATGGTCGGGACTTGAATTTTTTTTTTGAGTATTAACATAGGTAGTATACAAGTGAGGTAAAATATTGAATTATTAGTATAGTGTATTGTAATATATTGAGTTTCGCTCAGAATCGTATTTTCTAATGCAATATTATTGCATTTAAATCTTAATTATAATAAACTACTAATTTCTCCGAGGACCGAAGGGACGAAGGAGGAACGCCTAAAGTCGACATTCCCACTTATTTATAGTTATAATTATTTATTAGTCACCGATATAAATTAATATTAATTGATTTCTCAAATTGACTTTTTTGGTATTTTTAAGTTCTAATATTAATTTTTCCACAACATCATTGTATCTGTTTTATTAATTAAAACAAATAAATAAAGTAAATAAATAAATAAAGCAATAAAGTAAATATATATTATAATCTGTCAAATAGTCTTTGACAACTGCGACAGTGAATATTAAGGACGAACTTTAGTTAATTTAGTTTAGGTTAAAGAACTAAATGACGGACGGACACAATGTGGATATAACGATTATGAATACTAAAGGCAAAAAAATATAATTGGTGAAAAAAATTAAGGTAACATTACCCTGGTAATTAGACAAAAAAATATCTTTCCCGTGGATGATTTGTGGTACCAATTTTGAAATTATCGGTACAGATTATTACAAATTATAGTACATTTGTTGGAATTTTTTTTTTTAACTTGCTGGTGTGTATACGAAATAACACATTATATAAATATTGTATTTCGAATAAACATATAATATTATCTAGGTAAAAATCAAATTAAACAAAGTTTATGTTTTATATAAAAACCATACTAATAAATATATTAGAAATTTATTATATTTACTGTTTATTTTTACAACTCACAATTTTAAAAGCAATAATTATTTATTGTTCTTTTAATACAAAACTATAATAAATTCATATTAATATTATATTCGATGACAATAGAAAATAATAATATTTTATAGTTGTAAAACTTTATTGTAAAAATGTTTTATTATGAAATGCTATACATTTAGGTTCATATTAGTAAAGATGAAGAGGTTCCAAATAAAATGTATTATATAGAAAAAACTTATCTAGATTAAACTCTTCAGATAATCTATGTAAGATATATATTTACTTAGATAAGAGAAAATTATTCGTTTTATATCAAAATAATGCACAACTCTGATTATATCAATATAATACTAACTAGTAACTGAACATCTGAAAACGTTTCTTTAATAATAAATTAAAAGGATATCAAAGATTACTATCTTCAAGAGTACTCTTGATCCACACGTTTTGGGGTTGCTTAATGTGTTTAAAAGGTTTAAACTTTAAATATGATTAAAACTCAATGTTAAGCCCTTTGTGTACACACGTCGTTTAAATTTTGTATTCTCGGTAAATTATTGGTAAAGGTAAAGGTGCGTATTTATTACTTATCTAAATATTGATTTGAGTATTCCAAAATGTAGAGCTAACTTAATTAAAAATAACCTAGCTGCAAAGATACTTCGAAAAATAAATCTTAGTGTAAAATAATATTGTTGTTAATTTGTTGTTTATGCATAGCAGATTTGAGTAAGAAAACACCGTATGCAAATATGCTGATGAAAACTTGACGTAATAATAATAAACTACTTGGATGTATCGAGTAAAAAAACAAAAAACTCATAATAGCACTAAGACTTACTTATAAGGGAGTAGAAACATACTATGAAGTTTTTTTAAAGTATACTCGAATGACGAATATAAAAAATTTGAAATATATTCTATAATATTGTATGTAAGATTCTCATCTGATTTTTATAACACGTAATTCTAATCACTCTGCAATATATCTTATATTATATGTAATATGTATAATAATATAATATTATAAACTCAAATCATAAAACGGCCAAGACGAGAAAATAATATTGCACTATGACAGTGGTACAGTGTATTCAAAATATAATATTAGGTTGTCACTTTGTCAGATGTCGGTAATACGGAAAGTGTCAATATATTGTAACCTAACTTAACCTAAACTCAAACCTTCGTCAACAATTTGCACAGAAGATTTCAGGATTTTCAACTCAATATTTTAACAATTATAAAAATATAGGAGAAGGTAATTCCTTACGTAACTCCTCTACTTTGGCCAATCGACTCCAAACGTTCGACAATATATCTCAACAATTTACAACGATTTATAAACTTATAAGAATATATCGGTCAGAGTTTGCATCTTGACGAGCAGCATAAAGTAAAAACTTTAATCAATGCATATGTTAATTACACATGATTTTGGTTTAATAAAATAATAAATAATCAGTATGATCAGCTTGCTTACGCTGAACAAGCCGACAGACATTGTAGAACATATTATCGCAACAGAAAATACGAGGATTTTATTCTTAAAGTATTATAATCGCAAACAATTTATATTCCATTATTATTATTAAATTGCGTTATACAAAATAATTAATATAAAATTTAGAAGACATTAAGTTTGAAAAAAAAAAAATGGGAAGATCGATCCAGACGTTTCTCCTTTGTCTCTTCAGTCATCAAATTTAGTGGTTTATTATAATTAAGATTTGAATGTAATAATATTGCATTCGAAAATACGATTCTAAGCGAAATTAAATACAATATATTATACTGATAATTAGTTCCAAAATTTTATTACGTATGTAAACTACCTACGAGAACACTCAAAAAAATGTACAAGTTTAAAATTGAATTAGTTATTATGGAAATCGAAAATAAATTTTGTCAAAATTACGATGTCCGTGAATTTTGTTGTTTTTTTGATTATTTAATAAAATGTGAATAGTATTTAGTGTGAAAATAGGTGTTTTAGTGACAGATAATAAGGAAAGCGAATTTTAAATAAATCGAGGAAGACAAGAGGAAAAAGTAGAAGTGAAAATGATTATAAATTACAGCATTAATAATAAAATATACAATTACAAAAATACGACCACGAAAAATGAAATATATAATGAAACGAATTTTAACCTTTTTAAACAATACGCTATGGATAATTGTGATGAATTATTTATTTATTATTTAAATGAAGAATTTTATTAGACATAAAAATATTTTTTTAAATACAATCTACTTGGTAAATAACTTATATTATTTTTTAATTACTATTGATTATTAATCTGGCCCCATATATATATGTTTACAGCATGTATCGTATATACATGACCCTAATGAAATTATTTCTGTTATTTTTTAGTATGCTTATCCATAATAAATTTAATATCGTTTTCTTAGCCCATGTTCTTCGAATTTTAAATTAAATACACGCCCACCGGAACATTTACTTTTAAATATTTAAATCACATTGAATTTACACGCAATTGCAAATTGTATTATTTATATGCGTTAACTTGCAAAAAGGCAATGACATTTATACTCATGTATATAATACGTGTGGGGAGTATATTCGAGTATTCAACTCCAATTTTAATCGCATTGCAATTTTCGTTATTGGCAGTTTTATATTATATTCTTTGCGTTTTCCAATATATCGTGTGTTCCATTAGTTTTGATAATATTAGACGATTTAATAATAAGGACAGACATTATCGTACACGTAATAATATTATTGTCTATTACAACTCTTAATATATTATAGAGTACGGCTGACCCGAAATTGGTGGTTTGAATTTTTAATATTTTTAGAAAGTACAATAAAAATGTAGTCGGCACCGCGATACGACTATGCGAGTACAAAGTTTGAACGTTAAAAAAACATAATAAAAAAAAGATGAAATTTTAATTATAATATGTCATAAAAAAAAAAAAATTAAAAAAATGGAATATTACCGCAACCATAATAATAAACGCGTCTGTTGAATATATTTATACAAAAATAATATCCAGGTATATGTATTTTTTTTTAAGAATAAGTATGCATCCTCTATATATATATTATGTTTCAAGCGTGTAACCTTTTGAGAGGGATTTCGCGATAAAAAAAATACTCTGACAATATTGCTCGTGTCTGCGTATATTATAGTCTGTGCCGTATAAGAGAGATAACTCAAAAGACCTCTCTATTATATAGAAGGGAAAAAAACGGACCCTTGCAATGAGCGATCGTCATAGATACCGGGAACGGCTTTAACATCGGATATTACCGTATGGCATCTCGAAGATCACCCCCCGAACGGCTATAACGGGTACGAAGACATAAAAGGTTTACATTTTTTACAAAATCATGGACCTAACATATAATATTATATCGTAAAATAAAGTTGAATTTGTTTTTGTTATTATGTTTTTACAATGAATAATGTGTACGTTTTAACTTCTCCATATCACACGTAAGTATAAACGTTTGACAATTTGACATTTTTAATTAAGTCCTCTTTAATCCACGCTATATTAAACGTTCATAGGCATTTTATTTTTAAAATTAATTGTATATTTCTATATAAGTATATAATTGAATCACTGGGCGAATCGTCTTTTGATTTACACTATATTTATTATTACCTGAAGCTAATCACAACAATATGCGCAGGCCTACGCGCAAGCTTTATTGTAAGGATTTTTAAAATAATAAAATGACCTGTTGCTAAATGGGATAACATTAATCTATATTCCACTTTAAATTTGAAAAAAAATATATACAATTAACGATGAAAATAATTTTTAATAAATCTATTATATTTTTCAAGTACACATATTCGTTGAATCAACTATACTTTATGAATTTCCTACTAAACCTTATAATAAAGCCTGCCTATGCGAGTCTAATTGGTAAATTTCACGAAAATTCAAATTCTTCGAAACTCGGTACAAATATCAATTATGTCCTTATGAGTTACAGTAAATAATTACTGTAACGTCGTCAACGACAATTATCGTTACTGACATCGCACTAATAATATATTATACAAACTACGTATATACGCGGTCCGTTATTTACCTCAACTACTACATTAAACTATATCAATATATTATAAAAACAATTAAAATATCTGACACAATATGATCTAATTATTAACATTCGTTAATATTTAATTCTAATAAAATAAGTTATTTTCTCGTATTATTTGATTAGGTTTAATATAGTAACAGGTTAATGATTATGATTATGTATAATTACTACGATAAAAAATTTCTATAGCTATCATTTTTAACACGAAAATAATACAGGTTGTAAAATCTGGAACAGAAATACTATTATCATAAATTATAATATAATTGTGCGTTGTCGACAAACTGTTCAAAATTTACTATCACTATCTATAATACGACTGTTGGCGCGTTGATTCTTAATCATGGGAAACTTATATTTAAGTAAACGTATAAATATATATATAAACGTATTAAATTAATGAACGAAACTCGAAACGTGACTGATATATTTTATCGTTCTCCGAGCGCGGAAGAAAAACTATTACGTGTGCGATTTTTATAATCGACTACAAATAAACGAGTCAAAACGATGAAAATACGAGTTTTTTTTTTTTTTTTGTACCCGTCGACGACCGTTTTGTCGAAGTCGACGGCGGCGTGCCGCACCGTTATCGCAAATCTATAATAATATCTGTTACGGGACCGAGAATAAGCGATCGGGTATCAACGAAAACGGTAGTAATAAATCGCAAGTATTATCTCTCGTATAAGGCTCGAGAGAGGGCCTAAATATTGGCCAGCTATAAATATTACGAATCGATAAGTCACGGAGGGACACGACCCGCCGACGAATGCTTCCGCCGCCGCCGCTGCCGTTTGTAGTGACAATAATAATATTACGATAACGCTATTTATCGCATTATCAAAATACGCGTGTACACAAACATATTATTATTATATTATTAATATCGAGATATAATAATAATCCGTATTTTGCTGAGCCGAAACGACATCCGTCATCGAAACGGTATACGATTTCAACACGCCGCGCCGACTTGCCGTTGACAGTTGTTGTAGATAGCAAATAATATGGCGCGCGCGAATATTTATTTATTTTTTTTTTTTTATCGCGTACCGAATATCACATTTTCAACTTTAAACGATAAACTTTGAGGTGCGAACGATTTTGGACGCGTTTCGTGTACATCGCGATAGAATGATAAAGTCATTTTGTGTATCATGGTATAAACATTTTTGGAAGACTTGTATTGATCATCTTACGATAATGGAGAATTTTAATTTGTTTAAAAAGTTGAAACTATATAGATAAAACCATTTTATTTATTTTTTTTTTTTTTCAAACACATACTTGACAGTATCTATATTTTATACACATGAATAAACAGGGAATTATATATATATAAAATATATTGTGAGGAAATCAAAATTAATACGTTATTTTAAGCAAAAATAAAAAATTTATATTGCGTTTAAAAAACATCAGAATCGATAATTTCGCAAATGTTTATTTCGCGACCCAATTGCCTTGCATGTAAATAGTATAGAGTTATTAAACAATTATATTGCCTAGTCGTAGGCATGGCTAAATATATAGGTAAGTCAGCAACTTTGTAATACGCAGGTGTCATGGCGGCTACTTGCAGTAAATTCATTATCAATTATTATCAATAACAAATAACAGTAATAATTGGTCACACGTGAATGTTGAATGAGATATTTCACATGGTTTAAGTAGGTAATAATAATCTACTCTATGGATCACTGCCAGCTGAGATTTTCTGTCATGAAATATCATGGAATAATAATACATGCGCAAACTATAACAACATTTTTCAAAGTTGCTAACATACCTATATATTTAGCCATGGTCGTAGTTTTCTCAAAACTCAATTGCGGATAAAAAAAAAAACTTTACAGCAAACTAATAACTAGCGTCCATGTTTAGGTTAGGTTTAAAGTTAGGTCAGTATTTCTGGTCGAAAATCGCATCTTATATCGAGACACGACCAGCAATTTATCGTTTTCAATATTAACTAAACCGTTTACCGTATAGTGTATAATTTACTATACGATACTACAATACGATCGATTATGTACACACGTACACGTTATTATTATTGCTAAATTATAAATTATAATATCTAACGGAACCGTATCATAAGACGCAGTATGAGCTTGTTTAATAGATAAATGACAATATTATTATATATATGGTATGTATACAAAATTCAAACTCTATAACAACAAGTAGGTAACAACAACAACTAAAACGTATATAATATTATAGATACACATCATATTATAATATTTATACACATGTGTCTATATATGTGTGTGCGCGCGTGTGTGTATGTTTAATAATAATCACCTACACAGGAATGGTAATAATTTATTCACCGGGTAACCGTGGTCGTGGTCGGAGGTTACGCGAACACGGCATGACGGGTGGCGAGGGGGGGGCGCCTATTGCAATATTCAGCCGACGGGAAACAAGCCAAAACACCAACCTCTTGTGCGGTGCGAATATAAATCATGCAAGGCGGCGGCGGCCTCCGGTCCGAAACCGCCATGCCCTGCCCACCCATAATCGCGAACGGTGTACTTATACCGTTCCGGACCCGCAACAACATCAAAATCTACCCCCGTGAAACTATCGCGATTCCGCCGTTCGTCTACCGGCGGAACACTACTTTGGTGGCTGTCGCTGCGTTCGCGCCCTTTTGAGAAATTAATTATCAATGGCACATCCGCGCGAAAAGTTAAGGGGGTGGAAATCCACAAGAGAGTTTAGTCTATCCGCGTATAATATACCTATACATTATATACCTAGGTATACAATATGTTCTATGGATATTATGTATTTATTATACCGTGTATACCGTGGTGGTGGCCAATCTCCGTCATTACATAAGTTGCCCGCGCACACGCGCTTCCGGTGGTTCCCTCGAGGGAAACGTTTATGCGGACTTATCCCGCGCATAAATATAAAATACATCTATACAAATATATACATATATTATAATTACATTATATTTAATATATGGGATACCTGACCTAACCTGTAAGAATGTACTCACGGCTAAATATATAGGTATGTCAGCAACTTTGAAAAATGTTATAGTTTGCGCATATATTTTTATTCCATGATATTTCATGAAAGAAAATCTCAGCTGGCAGTGATCCATAGAAGAGATTATTATTAATTACTTAAAAAAATGAAATCATATGAAATATCTCACTCAATATTCACGTGTGACCAATTATTACTGTTATTTGTTAATGATAATAATTGATAATGAATTCACTGTCAGTGGCCGCCATGACACTTGCGTATCACAAAGTTGCTAAACAAATACGCGTAAGTTAATATGCGCGTTCCTCTTCTATGAACTGGAATGCGATATAACTTTGCGCTACGCTTTGTCATCGAATACTCCATGTATTGGTATTGATAAAGGTGTTACCTATATACTGTTACCCCGGTCCAATGTCTGTCAGAAGGTGGAGAAAGAGAAATTTAACCTGGTGACCGACCGCGGGGATAAGGGAACAATTGTGTTTTCTAAAACGACCGCACGCTGTCGAGAATATATCTATATATATATAAGTATTCTAACCATTATTCTTCCTCTCCTCTAAGCCCTCTCCAATCTCGAACATAACCTAAAAATGACCCTAACACTATACCATCTCACTATCCACCTACGGTTAATACATACACTCTTAAACTAATTGTAAAATTAACACTACTGCTACTACGAGTATTACTAGTCGTTGTCCCCCAAAACTTTTGGTGGTCTGCCAGTAGATCTAACTGATTTTTTCTCAATTTTTTTCTTCTTGTTAGCAAAATTAATATATAATATATATAAATACACTTAATTATAGTTAAAACCAATACGTAGTTTGCATAAATTTAGTTATATTCGTTTTGACTATATTATTACACGTCGGTCGGTCTGGACAGCGGAATTATTCCGAAAACTCACACTCTGATTTGAAGAATTTGGAAATTATATCATCATTTTGTGGTAGTTACTTTGGTTTTGTGATATAGGTACTAGCTATAAGATATCTATGACGAACTGTTTAGAGTTGATTCGTTGTATTGGATTTTTAAAAAAATAATTTTATAATTCAATAATGTTTTTAAAATGTTTATTGACATTCATCGGTATGATAAATAAGATAAATTATTAATAATTTTACTTCATTTGTGTACATTTTTTTTTTATTTACGAGTATACAGGTACACAATTCAATACTTTGCAATAATTACGTGATTCTGTGATGATTTATGAACGTCAATTGGATTCCGAATAATATATTCAAACGAATTTTTTAAGAAACAACAATATATTTTTATTTTTTTCGACGTGTGTCGATCATTCGGAAGAAAATTTCTACGAGCCAAATTTAATATTGAATGGTATGATAGAAATTTGAATGTAAACTATACTTATTCGAAATTATATAACTATCGTTGATACCACTATTGTGTCAGTGCAATATAATGATATTAAACGTAATATTTTATTTACAACAAAATAGGAATCATAACAATAGTAGCGAGAAAATATAATGAACCTAATAAATCATCAACACGAAAACAATAATAAATATAAAATATAATACCATAAATAGTAGACTTTAAGTTTTAACGTTTTCCGTTAACTGGAGTTTCTGTGCTAAATAGTGTATCATAAAAGTGAATCAATATCGTCGTCGTTATGTCTGAATGGTTATTTTTGAAATTGTGTGTTTGAAAACCCTTCTCTTACTTTGTATATAATATCAAAAAGTATACCAAATTCAAATGCAAGCAGGTATTTGGATATTATCCAAGTAAACAATCCGAATAAATTATATGAACATGAAAACGAGATTAAGTTTAAAAAAAATGATGGCCCATTTGAAAATGTACAAGAATATAACGACACAAATTATCGATACACCCAATGAAATCCAAGTAGTTTCTGTACAATGTCTCTTGCTATATAATAATAAGTATAATAGGAATTTATTGCTCTCAGATTAAATTGTCTGAATAAAAAAATACCATTATGAAAATACGTTTTCTCTGGAACATCAGCCTTTAATAAATGTTGCATTTTCTATTGTTCTTCCTTCTAATTAAAAAATAAACGTCCCATTCTCAGAAATAATAAAATAATGATTTTATAAAGTTAGGCGTATAAACGAAATAATATTGAATTTTTTTTTTTTAATAATAACGACGCCCGGCATGTAATTCTTTACGATTTTTTGATGATAATGAAATAATTCAAATATTATTACCACGTTGCATCTTTAATTATATGTATTATAATATTTGTATTATATTCTTTCGGATCATAAATATAACTCTAATATTATAAAAATCAACACTTATTTTACCATCTCGGAATCTACTCTATTATTACCTTTGGGAACACATTTTTGGTAAACTTATTTTCATGAAATCTTGTAGATATAAAATATTTCTCGTTTTATTAGTATCTGTAACTATATTCTAACATAATCATATTATTATAATGACTCTAATAAAAATATTATATAGTTTAACGTAGATATTAACTAATGTTATTAGAATAAATCATTTGAAATATTACTACTTTTAATAACCATATATTTTATTTTTCCGTTATGATTGTTTATCGAAATTCAATGAGATTTTATTTAAAAATTAATTATAATTGAAGGTATTAACAATGTGTATGTACAATCATCAGTTTTTAATTTTTTCCTTTCGACTCTTTTTTGATTGAAAATGTTTGTGTTTAAATTTGATTCGTGCGGTGCTTTTTAACCGATCAAACTATGCGTTTGTAAACACATCTCATGTTGATATATTCTGCATTAAACATACTGTACTATTATCGTAACATATAGGAATAATAAATCTCACGTTATCGTGACAAGTCTCGTACCATTAAAATCTCTCTTCGGCGAAATAATATCGTGATGTTAGACGAAATACACATATATTATTATTGTTTAGCTGTAACCTGAAGTCTGCGAAAAAAAAAACAATTATTTTTCGAACTAAAACTTTGTATAATATATATAAATGTGTTTCGTAAAAACTATTAAAGAGAAGCAAAGAAATTACCCAAATTCCGAAATTTATAATTGTTTTTGACGTGTGTTGTAAACGTTTTTGATTGGTATGATATTTCGTGGGTGTATCGGAGACAGAAATAAACACCGACGAGAAATAAATATCGTAATAATATACATATTTAGAACACGTATTGGTCGATTTTCGCACTGCAAATTTTCATATTTCAAAAAATGTTCGCGACATTGACCTGAGTGAAAATAATAATATAACGTTATTTTACGACGGGGAAATATATTTTAAAATATAAGACAATCATAATATTACGTTGCAAAAATAATTGGAAAAAAAATTGAAAACGTACGTTTTTACGTATTTATGTAACGTGAATTTCTGATCACCCTGTATATGTGTATAATGTAGGATGACATTAAAAGTCGTGTTGGTATTTTTTGTCTAGTAAAACCGTATCATTCGAGAGAACCATTATGTACACGTTAATAAAGTACATCTATAACCTACGTGTGTGAACTTAAATTTACAACTGTGAAAAGTGTAATTTATTTTTTTGTACGTGTTGTTTTTTGTTTTTTTTGTTTTTTTTTTTAACTATGATCGTTAAACGCGCTCGCGTTTCTGCCACAATATTGCGGTACAGAAAGACACGTTAAATTCCGTTAAAACGCGTAGGTATAATGTAAACGATGAAATTTGTTGGTACTTTTTGCATGTAAACGACACATGTTTCGCGAGAAGTCGTTTATTTATTTATTTGTTTTTTTGTTATTCAGACGAGTGGACGGAGTGAAGGACGATGTGAGGACTCGCATGGCTCCCGTCGAGGGGTTTTGGGACGAATTTATATATATATATAAAGAGAGAAAGTTTAAACGGATTCCGCGCACGCGGATGCATGCCAGATTGTCGACGTGTAGTTTTGTTTAGGTTATTTTTTGTAGAATATCTAAAAAAAAAAAACGAATGAAAAAAAACACGAACGTTTATTCTAAACTGTGTTTTCGAGGAAATTCGTTTGGTTTTCGACGGTACATTTTAACGTAAAGAAAGTAAATTATTCATCAGGCGATTTCTCCGGTAAGGTTAAAATATTCACATATCATAATAATAATAATTCGAAATTGGAATACGAACAAAACGCGTAACGAAACCCATAATATAATACGATACATTATTATACTATGGACGGACAAAAACCACTTGTTAAAATAATGATAATAATAACCGGCCAAAGGCGAGTTTTGTTTACTTATATTATCGTATTGTTATTTTTTATTCAGAGACACACCTCGTAACTACTTCGTGACGTCATAGCGTATAAACTGTATTATATAAACGCAAACAGATATGCGACGGTTACCTACGATAACCGCTAAATCGCACGTAGTTATAAATGTGTACACTCGGTATAAGGATGAACGAAGACAGTGACGATTATATTATATTATTGATGACGGAAATGTAGACAAATATTGAAATACTCGACGATACTAGTCGATTCACGCAAGCACTCATGTATATGATTATAATAATAATCGCTGGCAATGTAACGTCGATCATTCCATATAACGAGCTTACCTGGTATATAGTATATACCACAGTACCTCACGTAATTTTTCTACGCAAATTGTTTACAGCGTGCTTCCACCCGCCAAACTGAACCATACCGAACCAGGCACAAGACATTTTATGTTCCCTGTTATACTATTAATTCTAATAATATTTAATACTCATTCTTTCTTGTATATTGTTGTGTATATTCAGTCACTCAGTGCTCGTCAAGATATGCGTTTACTAGCAAGTGGACAATTTTTCAAAAAGTTTCAATTTCGGTTTATGGAACTATATGAGGTATACCAAACATAGAATTTTTGGATAAATTAATGAGTTATAATTGAGTTATAATTGATGACTGCGGTATACCGACAATATAAAACCGTATGTACCTATATCGTGGTGAGATATGCCTATAATATTTTGTTTAGACGAATAATACACGTGATCATCATATTTGTTGCGGTTAGATTAGGTTAGGTTAGTAAGGTTATATATATATATGGTTAATTTAAATGCGATTCATAAAATACGAATACAGATTACCTCGAAATTATTAGAATTTTGTATTGCATACATTAAGAAAAAAAAGCATTGAAAACCTATTTGAATTAATTCCCATAATTTATGTAATACAATATTTTGATCTTCCTGTATAATATATGAAATATAACGTTACTACTAATAATATTGTGTTCCCTGCAAAAAACGGTGAATCTACAGGTGACACAACCAATTATCGGAAAAGCGAACAGATAAGTTAACGGACGCAACATTGCATATTATTTGGTACAACGAATATTATACTATACCTATACTGCAATATGCTATAAATTTATAACAAAAATTAACAATCGAGTTTTGGCTTAATCTCTTACGTCGGTATAAATTATGTATTATGTATATAAATTTAAATACTACTCTAAAATCAGGTCAATAAACTTTTAACTTTAAACCGTAAACTTCTACGCCGAAAACAGAATAATCGTCGTTTGATTTAACATCATAAATAAATTTAACTTTCACGTCTATTAAATATATAGTTTAAACGATTTATATTTACAACATATAGAGTAGATACATTATTTTATTTTAGGTAAACTCTAAAAGCATGAATAAATTAGTATTATTATAACGATTTTCTGAATATGTATAAAGCTTTGAAATTTTTTCCAAAAATATTTAATATTACATGCAATTTTGGGTGTACCGCTTTGAAAATTTTATCGAAGTCTACTCAAACACTACTTCATCAATTTTTAAAATATTTTAAAAATCGTATTTTACAATTTTTTTTGTTATAAGCTTCTAACATTTGAATATTTTTAGTAGAATTGAATATTATATATATATATATTTTTTTTTTTTGATACATGAAAACATTTTTTCGGGTAGAAATAATGGTCCGACTACCACAAATAGGGTATGATTTCGGTAGAAAATTGCGTCTAATATGTACTTTATTTCGCTCATTTATCAAATTTATCAAAAGTTTTTCCTTGGGAGATAAAAAACTACTAAAAATGGCGGAAAATCGGCAAAATTACAGTTTCCGTTAAGCTTTGGAATATTTTCCAAAAATGTTTAATATTACTTGCAATTTTGGGTTTAACAGTTTAACTCCTTGAAATTTATTTTAAATAGTTACATTGGTAAGTTACATACGTGACAAAATGTTGGAATGGATTATCAGTATAGTATATTGTAATATTTTGAGTTTCGCTCAGAATCGTATTTTCTAATACAATATTATTGCATTCAAATCTTAAGTATAATAAACCACTAATTTCTCCGGTGACTGAAGGGACGAAGGAGGAACGTCCACAATGGACCCACTTTTTTTATTTTTCAAACTGTTTGTGCGCATAGTCGTTTTGACCATAATATGACATTGTTTTCTTATTCTTGTACTGGATTTAATTTAATTCCCGACCCCGACTCGAATACGTATAATGATGATAACAGCGGTTGTAAGTTAATATAATATTGCGTTTTGTCTTTTAAAAATATTGTAACATTGTCCCGTGGTTATCTAAAACTGTCATAATATATTATTACTATTAGTATTATTATGTTCGTGGGCGATCTTATGAGATATATTATACAACTGATATAGGTAGTTTTAGGCACATTGCGTAAATATTAGACGTATATATATATATATATATACATTATTTACCTTATTATTATAGACGTCGCTTTATCGTATAAATAAAATAACACGATATATACACAGAAACAACAGCACAGCTATCTTCCGAACGATTTAAATAACAACAATCCAGTTGGGTCTTATCTTAACAACTCTACAGGCAACAGTACCCGGCGGTGTATAATATTATATACCCTTTTACTTCAAAACGAACGTGTCCGTTTAAACGCCAAGAGCGATAAACTTCGGTCGTATATATAATAATAATATATACTTTCACGACGTCTACGATCGAGTTGATCTTCGCTAAATATAATATTGACGACTGATTAGCATTTTGATTGTATGATGTACGTTATCCAAAACACTCTCAACTGCGGTCTGAGAAATAATTAAAGCTCGGTTAGACATTTTTGTTGAATTTCACACACACACACACACACACACACACACATACATACACGTTAATTTACTGCTTTGGAAGACTAATATTATTTTTATTCAAATAACTTAGTAATACACGAAATTATTATTATAATTATTTAATAAAATTCCGTTCCATTTTAACCTTTTTTGAGAGCGTATATTATAATAGTATAAATAAAATTGTTCAAAGCGATACCGTAATTTTTCATTTTAAAAGCAACCGATAATTTATATTGTACGTTAAAAAAACTGTTTCGATGTATTTCGATTAAAAACATTAGAGTCCCTAGTTATAAATAATAAGCGTTGCCCTAAAGTATAATATAATTAAATTTTCTTAAATAATAACTAAGCGCATGTTTATGTTCAACATGCGTACACTATGCCCGTATCACTTATCACGATCAAACATTTTTTTAATTTAATATCAGATTACATTTATTAGCGTTTACGTGTTTGTCGTACAAGATTTTTTTAAAATCATTTTCAGACATTTATTTATTTTCGTGTAAATATTAAACATACCTAGTATATAATTTATTAGCATAGTTGATTGAGCAAATATGATTAAAACAACTGAAAAAAAAAACATAAATAATATTTATATCGATTAAGTGTATAGATACAAACTGTTATCGTCGATATACTACTAAAAACATTTTATTTATAACTTTTTATAAAAATAAATTGTATGCTACTTTATCTTTATATGCCAGTTTTCTAAAATGTAATGTAAAACCCAAATTAATAAACTATTAATCTACTTATACTTAAATACAACGTAATTGAATATTATCTTTATCAACTACTAGCAATATGTAGTACAATATTGTTAAAATTTATTTATCACAATACATTCTCCCCTTTAATCGTAACAATTTGATAAATACTAGTTTCATTGTTTATGTTAGCTTAATGCACTTGTCGTACTTGTCCTCAAAATATAATTGAATTGCAAGTAGGTTAATTTTAAGTATTGATTATTGATATAATCAATAAATTATAATACCTATGGGGCTATTTCGCATAATATTAATGTTAGAGAAATAATTAATTATATATTTTATTTGCATTAGGTAAAACAAATTCGTATTTTTAACTTTCTGTTGGCTCCTATAATTTGTTTTTATTTAAGACATGATTTTAACATGATATATAGTGTAGACTGTAAAATTTGGTAGAGCATCCTACTTGTAATTATAGGTACATTGTATATATACTATTATTATAAATATTAATTTTTATTTCAAACATTTGACGATTTTTTTTTTTATTTAATCATATTTCATATTATTATGCTATAAAATAATTACAATCAAAAATTATTATTATTATTATTTTTTTATTAAAAAAAAGTGTAGAATTTAGACTTTAATAAATTCAGATACACGTAATTTTAAAATTATCGAAAATTATATAGGCCCATAAACATAGCCTAACAAGTCTAATACGTTTGGGAAAAGTGCGTAGTTAAAAAAAATAAATAAAGTAAACAAGTTAAATTCTATAAACCTATCATGTAGTCCTGTGATTCTCAACCGGAGTGACATAGTCTCAGTGTAGAGGTGACAAGAATTGAACATGAAATATTGAAATGCATTACAATATTAATCTACATTTTGATAAAAAGGCGACCCAGTATTTAATACTTGTGGATAAGGGTAACACAAATCGAAAAGATTAAAAACCACTGGTGTAGTCTCAAATCTGTACCGGGAAGAGTCCGAATCGGACAAAGTCAACGTCGGAATATAATAATACGCGTATTGTGTACCGCGATCGTCGGCACGGTTGTAGACAAATTCTATTCGATATAAAGAGCGAAATTGATTAATCACGATTGTGTTGCTCGCAGGTATATTATTATAATATTATATTCCGTATAATATATTATTATAATGTATGTGACAGGGGCGGGAAACAAAACGGCTAAAGGGGACATCTAGTGTGTTATTTAGAAATTTCACAGCTGCTGATCTCGTATCCTGCATCCGGACCACGGATTTTGTCATATTGCACATTTATAACGGATTATCGTCGTTATCCCGCCATCTATCGTCGTCCCGTATATCGCGTTTTCATCAGCATTTATTCCCCTCAACCGCCGAGCCCGGGTCTTTTTATACATAACAATATAATTGTGTTAAGTCACAGACAGACGTCTTCTAATCTTTAGTGGACGCTTTATCCACACGTGTGTTGCTTTTGTCGTACTTATACAATCTACTTAGTTATCGAATTTCTAATACACAATTTATTTATAATATTTATATTAGAGAAAATTGAATTATTATCAAATTCGTAGAGTAAAATTTAAACTGGCTCCGACAGACTGTAGTTATATGTAAGGCAAATATACTTAAGTACCTTCACCACCACCGCCGCCGCCGCTGCCACCCACCAATTTTATAAAGTAAAACATTTTTAAGACATAGTACACACACCATATTATAATTTGTATAATATTTTATATCTATCATTAATTACCCACTACTAATTTTCATGATTTTTATATATAGGGAAGTTGCTCTACATCAACATAGATTTCGATGCTCTGGTATTGATTTTTTTCAATTTTTTTTAATTTTTAAATTAATTTATAGTTAAGTTATAAGTTTTTTAAAAATTGAGTTATTTAACTATTAATAATTTTTTTTTTTTTAAATATATATATTAAAAAAAATTCAACCCTAAAGCACAGTTTATATTCTCCTTACAAATTAAATAATACGAGATAGGTAAATTTATTCTAATATTAATTATAAAATTAATTATGCTGGGTAACGTAGACTTTCTATGTTATGCGCATGTTCGACAGAGATAACGCACGAATGGCTAGCGCAGGGCTGTGTTTCGGGGGGACAGCGGTCCCATATTTCCCCTAGTGGCAATTTTTCAAAGAGTGGCAAATTTTTACTAGACCAGCAAATTATTTAATATATATATATATATATATATTTTATGTAGAACTAAGGTAGCTACTAGCTATCGTGTCATTAATCGACATTTAATTACAAATCAATTATTAACTGTTTTAAATATAATATTTTTTTTTATTTGTTAAATATGTTGTGAATTTTTTGGTTTTATTATGTAGGTATTTCTACATATATTTGAATAGAAATAAGGGTACATTTTTTTTTCTGTTTGACTATTTCTGTTTTATTTAAAAAAAATATGTGTTCGTTTTTTCGAGGAGGGTTAAGGAGACAAAATCGTGATGCACAGGGTCGGTAAAAGTCATTTATTTTATATAAAATTCTACTACAATCATGATTGGTATATGGAATTATTATATAGGGTTCTGAGAGCTCTAATAAGAAAACCATTCGAGCCTTCCACAATATCTTTTGCCTTAGCTTCATTACCGGAGTTGATTAAATTAACTCACACAAATTTAATTTCAAAATTACAATTCTCAAATAATGGTGCTTATTTTTTTACAATAACTTCCACGCAAAACTTAATCTAGTTTCAACCAGATCATCACGCTACTAGATTTCTAAAATTTTTAATTTATTGTGAATTACTAAATGTATATACTGTATAGTTTAGTAAATTATTTTACGCGAAGATAATATATTATCAGCTGCAATACGAAATAAAAGCTCACCACCGAAGAGGACTGCTGCGTCTCGTCAGATAATAATTCGTATAAAACGGCACATAATTATTATGCGTTTAAATATAATTACAATATGATAACTAAACATTAACCGGCCCCTACAAGAGGAGAATACGGTTTATATGGTAATACGCATGCTGTATTTAATGTATACAGAGTGATCAGCAATATTGCCGTACAAAAACGATGAGTTTTACATACGTTTTTAATAGAATCTTTATAGTTTTTGTATCACTGAGCACCCTGTATATAATATGCATGTATAATATAGATGTACGTGCACATTGTTATATTCAGAATTAATGTAACGCGTGCGCGCGAGTCCGCGGCTTTGATCCCAAAAGATTCCCCTCGTGACGTGGATGGAAAAAAAAACAAATTAAATAAAAAAAAAAAAAACAGAAAAATAAAAAAATAAAAAAGGGCATACGTGCAGACCGCGCCACTCGCCCTTTTACCCTCTGGGGACCTTGGTTCGGCGTTCACGATACCCTGCAGCAGTACCGCGCCCGCGGTTTATACCTATATTGTATACTCGCATAAAACCGATACGATACACAGGATGATCGGAATGAAACGATTACAGAACATTATATTTATTGTTTATACGACCGTATCAGCACAATAACATTCGAGTTCCCGATCACCCTGTATACTCTCTCGTTTTCGTATTATATATATATTTAAAACGTATATATATACCTCTCACTCTATATATTATCTCTCTCTCTCGTCATCTCACTCGCGTTTAGCGTTTTCGATGAGTCAGAGATACGTCGCGACCTTGTTTGTTTTTCATCTTCGGTTCTCGGCTGAACTGTCACTCACGAATACTACTATAAATATATACATGCGTGTATGTGCGTGTTACAGGGGAGATCCAAACCGGTGAAAACTACCCGCAGAGTTTATGGGCTTTTGATGTTTTCGTCGATCTCTTAGCTGCCATAAGCATACGTATAATAATCGTCACCCCCATCTTCTTTTTGATCCTATTCAAACAAATGCGCTCTCATGTGCCGAGACATACACACGCACGCCTCCAGAAATACATTACCTACATATTAATTATAATATAGTTTACCATTATACCGATAAAGCGGTATTTGGTAGACCGGTTCTAACCAGAAAACGTATTTAGCTCGTTTTTTTAAAAGGTAAAAATTTACTTTTCGAATAATTTTTGCCCTTCGTAGGCATTTGTATAATGTATTTTAAACATTTTTTTATAGATTGAATATAAAATCGTAATATTTACTAATTTTTTTTTTTTTTATATAGGTAGAGATTTAATAAAAATTATATATTTTCATTTTTGAACATATATAAAACAAAAAATCAACTAAAACGAAATAAATGTGACTTCCCGATTTATTAAATATACAAAAAATTTTCAAAAATAAAAATTAATTAAAACATTTCCTAAGTTAACAAATGTGTCTCGATATCCTGAATACATCCAAACCACGGTTTAAGATAATATACAGGTTGCGAAACATAAATACATATTTTAAGACGTCGAGTATCTCTTTAATTAAATACATATCTAACGTTCAAACACAGGACGTCATTCTACTGTAATATCATTTCCTTGTATTTAACGGATAATATAACAAAATCACAGGCAAGTGTAAGTTAAGTTGTGCCGTTTGAGTTAAACTTATACTTTAAATGCTCATCGTATAAATTAAAGAGAAAAATATTTTCGACGTGTGTTTGTTTCAATTTTCTCTCGTCAATGTCATACAACAACAAAGTTATACTTGTTTTAATTTTTTTCATATTCCAAATAACGATGTTCATCGTCGTCATATGATGCGTATAAAGTTGTACGTTATATCTTAACCTCTTTCAATTAGTTTTGTCATTAATTTCGTAAAAAATTGAAAAATCGAACAAATTTAAAATACATCTACAAGCCCAGAACGCGCGAGTAAGTACACTTTGGGGTAGGTGCATTACATATTATATACACACGCGTGCCACGAATAATCGAAAAATGGCGAATTAATGTAAACACGAAAGGTAACACTTATATAATATCGTATAAATAGGTAATATAATCGTGACGTCCCATGGGTAATTTTATTTTTCGACTTTGAATTTATTATTATTACGATCAACCGTTAGCATCATATACATTATTTATATTATTTAAATTTTAAGCAACTCCTTTTTATTATAAACGTATTTCCCAGCGCACGAATACATACAATTTAAATGGGTTTATCATTGGCCACGTGTCCGATTGTCGATTACGTACATTTTTTCTTTTCATCAATATTATCGTTTATGTAATTGTTATTATTCTATGAGATTAGCATAAATAGCTTAGAATAAATAGTGATTATAACATTATGAATTATGATATCATTATTATTATTATTATTATTTGTAGTTATACTTTGTGCGTTACATAAAATTATTCAATAAACGACTCGAATAACGATAACGGCCCCGCGTGTGCAATCGTTTACGAATAATGTTTGATCTTAAGACTTAATGCGTTATAATAGTTTTTTTTCCCTTTTTCTCTTTGTATGTAATAAAGAAAACGTTTTACGATCGTTACATATTTATAATACGTATAATACATAAATTTAGTTTTGTTACGTTAGTTTATTTTATTCTCAGAATTTTCCGAATAAACACGATACTTGGACAGTTGACAGAATTCAGTAATAATATGATGTATTTATTCGGTAAAAATATGTCGAGAAAAAATTATTTAGTAGATAAAAAAATTATAGATATGATATTATATAATATATATTAATATGTAGGCAATTATGGGAATATGGCATAATGAATATCAGTTATATTTTATTTATGATAAATGTATAAAATAAAATAGTAGGTATATTATTATATGTTAATTATTCTTTTTAATTGTTTTATTTTTATTTTTATTATAGCCTATATTTGATACACAGCAAAACATATAACATATGTTCTATTCAATTAACTTACACATATTTTTATAACATTCCACATGAAAAATTTACCAAGTCAAAACGTTTTAATATTTTAATATGATTGCTGAGAAAGTTTTACATTTGGTTAAGAAAATGTAACATATTTACTTAAAGTTTTAGTAATATATTATTGCATAAAATAAGTTTTTTTGTTCAATTTAAAAATTAAACAAACATGAAAATAAATAATGTATAAAATACTAAGATTTTCCATTTTCTGTACTAAAATAAAAACATATTTATACAATACTTAGTATTTTTTTAGCAAAAAATAAATAAAACGTTACACCTAACTCTGTGAATTTTTTATTTAGAATGTTTTAATTATTTATAATAAATAATAAAATGTATATTATTCTAGTACAAATATATATATATATATAAGGGTTGAGATTTTTATAGTTATGTGAGGACTTATTTTTTATTGAAAAATATTTAAAATCTGAATACAAAACAATACAACAAAAATTGGTAAAAAAGTATTTTTCAAAAAGTAGCTAATAATTCTTATATTTTTATCGTACTGTGTGACGGGATACTCTGTAAAATATAACAATGGTTCGATTAAATAATTGTTCAGAAAATAAAAATAAAATCAATTTGACTAAACAGTTCGTGCGTATAACGACAATACGGATTATAGGTATATTAAGTGTATAAGGTTTAAAT
Organism: Eriosoma lanigerum; assembly: GCA_013282895.1. Classification (NCBI taxonomy): domain Eukaryota; kingdom Metazoa; phylum Arthropoda; class Insecta; order Hemiptera; family Aphididae; genus Eriosoma; species Eriosoma lanigerum. Next base: position 32,816,373 of record CM023360.1, read on the forward strand.
TCCTATATAAATATAATTTAACTTACAAGTTTTTTCAGCCTTTTGTGTATATATAATATTATGTTACAATATCAATATTCTCATATTGTATAAACCCCAAACATATATTGTTGTTGTTGATATTCATATGATAAATCCCTCAGAATTACCGTACATAATCGTGTACCGAACACCGTATGCGTAATTTTTGTATTATTATTATTATTTTTCTTCTACATTTTGTCAGTCACATCACGGATTTTCGTGCACGAACGGTTCTTTTATTGAAACGTTGCGATGGGTAGGAGATGACGAGAGGGGATACGTATAAAGTCGAAACCTGCATTTGTTCATACAATAATAATAAAAAATATTTACGAGTATATATATTTATACCTACGTCATATGATAATATATTGCGTTATGGGCATATACCGCGAAAAAGGGTAGGTAAATCCGTGCCAACAAGAAGGTATTTTTTTGGAATGTTTATTATTATTATTATTACGCATGAAAGAAAAAAAAAATGTAAATTTACCAAAGTATAATATATAAAATATTGACCACAAAAACGTTGTGTTGGCGCGAGGGGGCGTCACCACTTGTTGTTTATTATCGTTTCTCTGCGATACAGAGGGGTAGGTTTGGTTGGCGGTGGTGAATACTGGGTATATGTTTATACTTCGTATAGTATACCAAACTCACATCCTGCAGTAAATGGATTACGGTCTTGAATCATTCGTACGCAATTTGCGATTATTGCGTGTCGAAAATATTGTACACTGACAAGAAAAAAAAGAATAAAAATCACCAACAATACGTGCACATAATATATCAGACAAAACAACATGATAAATATAATATTTCTGAGAGCGATTCGTTCACATAAATTATATTATTAATCAATGATTCTCGAATATTATGTTGCAACAATAATGTATTGTGTGATTCCCGATGTTTTTATATAGGTATACGAAATATTGATCACCCAAGTGAAATTTTTTTCATAATCCATATAATTATTTAGTAATGATAAACATCATTTAACAAAATCGTTTCGGAGAACATAAAATCGTTGATAATGATACTATATCACTGTAAAAGTAGAATAATATTAATCGATATATTTATTTAGTTAACGAATTCCTTTATACTTTACGATTTTCAAAATATTATTAATACTGTCCCATTTAAATATACGAATATATTGAAACAGACCGCCTGCGGATTGTTCGAGTATTAAATGAATAACCAAGGTTTATGGCATCACTTTGATTTATTATAACAAATAATAATATATATATATATATATATATAGGTTCAAACTAACACACATTTATAATATGTTATGATAAATACCATTAATAAATAGGAATCAGAGTTTGCGGGCCTAGGTAGAATGTAAAAATGGTCAAAATAAATAATATAATTTAATATTTTGTAGATTTAGCAACTCAAATTATTATTCGATATTTCGTTGATGCTTGTCGGCCAGATGTTCGAATTGTTTTACATTAGACTGGCCCTCAGCAATGGGGGAAAAAGATACTTTTGATCATGGATCAATCCGTTTTTTTCATTTCTATGAGAAAATAATTTAGGTGTAATTCGATTTTCATTATTATAACATATTAAAATATTGTTATCTTATGATTAAATAATAAAATACTAAATATTTAATTCATTTTTTGGAATAGTATTATTTTGTTTTGTTTTTTTAAAAATATTTGATGAACGGTAGAAGATATTATGGTCAAATATTTATATAAAATCATATAAAATGTTGTTTTCTAATAAAAATAAATATAAAAAATAATAAGTAAAAACATTGTGTACTTATATTAGTGTTTTTTAATTTTTTATAGCTTCCAAGTTCCAAACGTACAGACTAGTAAACGATTTGACGTATCGTGATACTCTTTAACGCGTGGCCCTGAAATTTCGTTTTATTCGTTGCTCCGTAAGACCGTAAAAATATATCGAGGAGGACATTTATGTTTTGTGATTATAATGTATACATTCGTTTTTATTAAGTATTTAAATATAACAAACTCTCTTGAGATTAGATTTAGATTGTTCGCTCATAAATTTACAAATGGAAAAAAAACAGAAGAATGAAATTTGTTTGAACAAAAGTATTCCAAAACAAGAATTTATATAATATTTAAACAGATCACCGTGAAATCGTCCATACGACTTTTTATAATAATATACTTTATTATCACGCGATAATGCAATACAGTCCAACGACGTTTGTCCAATTATTTCGAAAACGTCCGCGATGTAATTTTCGCGTACAAAGTTCATTTAAAGTAAAACCGTTAGCGAAACCGCGAGTATAAAACTTTAACACGCGCACTCCAGGGTGGCGGTGGTAAAGATACGTGTCCGCAAAGGTAATAACATCATTGCAGTGCTTAACCGCATATATGGTATTCGGTATATACCAGTGTATTGTAATAGTGCAGATGGGCAGTCAAACCCGAAAATTTCGCACTAACGACGTGAATTTTTCATTACTCACACTACACAATATATATATATGATACCAAATACCAGGTAACGTATAACAACAAAGACAACGTATATATATATATATAAGAATAAGTTTATACATTATTCGACGTGTTTTTGGGTGGTCGGTTTGGATGGAGAAAGGACCGGAAATTAGAAAACTTGTACGAATATAGCAAAGTAACACAGACTATAATAATATATAATACTGGTGGTGTGTGGAACGCACGTTGCCGACTTTGTCGACGTTATTTTTCACTAGATTCCGTTTTATTATCCATCCGCAGACCCAACTATAATACACACCTGCTGCTATTGCTAAATTTATATATATCATAAAATATGTTCAGTATCTCTGTATATTTACGTGACAAAAGTAACCAATTGATATTGTGTGATGACTGTAACGACCGTTTAACGATATATTGAAATGTAAATGTCAAATACATATTATACTATTATAACTGTATTTCGCTGTCGGAATATTATTATTATTATTAAATTTTAGTTTTATTATTATCAGACGAACGAATTATATTTTCTATATATAATATTACCTATGAAAAAATACCTACAACCTACGATGTAAAAAAAATTAGTAGTTTTACATCCTCTTCAACGACATGATACCTAGCTGATACCAATCACATGTCAAGGTGGTTGTTGATGGTTTTTTATTAAAGCTGGGCATTAGCAAAATAAATACTAATGAAGAATACGTACCAATGAAAATTATGAAGTTCAGTTAATTTTAATTTAGTTATATAGTTAAAATTAAAAGTAACTTTTAACTTAAACATTTATAAAAAACTTAATTAAACGAATTAAAAAACTTATTTATCTTCCTTGCAGATTTGGAAATTATACACGTTATCTAATAATATATTTGTGCCACAGACCTATCCGTAATAAATAGTCAGAATATTTCATAATATTTTAAACTCTTAATAAAATCTATGAATCTATTCACGTTTTTAAAGCTATGTTCTTGCATAGCTAACTTAATTTACTATATGTTATTATTATTTTAAATTTAATTATATATATAAGGGCTAGTTTTTTTTTTACTACTTATACTTTGTTTAAAAGTAAAAATATTTTTAAAAAATTAACGTTGTTTAATTGTTAATATTTTCCAGCTTTGCCTTTACAAATTCGATAATAGGAAAATGGACTCAAATATAAATTATAATTAAATTATGTATTAAGAACGCGATATGCTGTACCTATATAATTATATATACTACATAAGACCGAATACAAATGTGGGTATAGCATTTTCTTAATATTGTATATAATACGAGTCATAAAATTGTAAATTATTAATTATAACCGTAGAATTATTGAATAGCGACCGTTTTCTAATAATTTTCTGGTTGGTTTATTCCGCAAAATTCTAAAATTTAATCTCATCACAACTCTAATTTAACTCTAAATTAGAAATTCCGTATTTGGTCATAAAAGCGTTGGTTTCTTTTTAAAAAATCTGATTCATTTCTTTAAACTAATTTCGGGATCTAAGGACAGTGTAGAATATTACCAGAGTATAATACATTATGTTATATCCTTCACCTAACGGACCGCGGGATAGAAAATATAGTAAAGATTGATATGTATAAAAAATTAACAACCATGTACTATTAAAATCTTATGTGATCGATCCAGTGGCGGATTATGAAAAATTATTTATTTTACCCATCAGGTGGGTTAGGATACCCAACCTATTCTAACCTAACCCTACCCCAAAAATCCGCCTTCGGTTTGATCATCAAATCATATCGTTTTCTGTTGTATTTTTTATATTGTAGGCATTTGTATAATAAATTGTAAAATAATATAATACTTCATAATTTTATATTCTATTGTGATGGAAACAAATACGTAAAAAAAAATGTAATGTTCATGTCATTTTCCTTATTTAACCTATATCGGTTAAATAAATCCGCAGTTAAATTAAAAATTTACCTATTCAAATGCATTTGTACAATATTTAATAATATACAATTTCAAAATACTAATACAAATACAATACTATCAATACATAAATATCACAGACCAACAAACTGAATTTATTATTATCGTCTACCTATGATTGACGTATCACGTTACCCGCTGTGCTATTTATAAATATAATAGGATTTATTAATTTATTTTAATTAACTGCGATGACGGCTTAAAAAATAAATGGTAGATTGTAGATTTTTTTTTAACAGTATTTACGCGTCATTGGAAATAATAATAAACACTTCAAACGGTATATATAGCGACTGATAATATATGATGGAGTAAATAATATAATAATCCCGCATGGCAATATTTAACGTCAATTTTTTATTACAATAATAAGAAGAACAACAAAAAATGAAAAAAAAAAACGGTTGATCCGTATGACATTATTTCAATCGTGCATATTTTGTTGAAAATTCCCACTCTCCATTTTCCGCACAATCCCTTTAGAAACGCCATAAAAATGCAAATGATTTCGATCCGACCGTTTTGAAATAGACGGGAAATATAATGCTACCATACAAATTGTAGTCATACAATTAGGCACATATTATATGATATATTTATACGGCATAAGCTATAGAACTCGAACGAGAATACGATAAACGTTTATCAGTTATTACGTACCTAACAATATCAGGACGCAAACGGCCCACATTGTTGCTTTGTCGACAACTTTAAATTAATTACCTAGAAACAAATAAACTGCAGCAACGGCGCAGCGAGCGTGAGTTCGTATAAGTTTAATCGGATTGACGATGACATAATATATAATAATATGTTATGAATGAGAGATTGCCATTAAATTTATATATTTGACGCAATTCGGTCGGAATCATGCCGTTATAAACTTTATAAAATATATCAAATTATAATATTATACATCCACGTTACATATACGTATTAATATTAATTATAATGTCTCTATATAACGCACATGTATAGACAACTTTGGTAAATATTGTACGCGACCATACTATGACAAAACATTAATATAAAATATAATAATATCGTAATATTAAATGGGTTTCACCAGTGTGTGCCCATGGGCAGGGCAAGACGTGGAAGTTCCCCTTCTTTTCACCCGTTAAAAAATAAAATGAACCAATAATAATTTAATAAATTCAAATTTATATTATATAACTATACAAATTGGAACCCGATTGTGTGTAACGTATATTATGACATTTGTTTTGCTCCCTCCTAAAAGTTCTCCTATGGGCGCCCATAGTTTCTACTTATTTATACGATTCTTTTACTAATGTACTTAACGACAATAATATACTTTTCTTTAATTATTGTATGTGTTAATCAATTTGAATTCAACTTTTGCTTGAGTGTTAAATTTCTATACAAAAATTCATTTTTCGATAATACCTATATTACATTACAATATTTTCCTTTCATTTTTTACTTAAGGCCGATAAAATCATTCGCTTTTAAATGGATATCACAACCGGCTTTCAGGAGATATTATGAAATTTTCTACGTTTCCACTTAAAAATTATAATTCGATAATTTTAATTGATTGCGATAATCAATCGATCGATATCGTTCACAATCAAAAATTATAGTCGCTAAACTAAAAACGCTATTGCGTTTATGCCTGTCGTCTGCCAGTAGATTTTTGTTGGTATTAGTACAGCCCAAAAATGCAATACGAAATGATATTATAAATTTTTGTCAGATGACTGATATAATTATATAATAAGTCCCCAAATGTGTAATAAAAAGCATTTCACGAATAACAGACGACGAGATAATGAAAACAATCGTGCGAATGGAATTTATTAAATTTGCACGTAGTTATTTAATTGGACCGTTGTGTATATTACGTACCCACCTCTATATTATATTATGAAAGTTAGGTAATAAAAAAATCGAAAATTTCATTATTTGTTTTTTTCGATGAACACGAATTTTCATTATGCAAATACGATGAACAAATTGAAATTTACGTTAAATTAATTGAAATAATATCGAACGCAATGTCATCCGATCTGAAACATGATTGAATTTTTAGAAGTTTGCAGGTTTCACGTTCACCTGATTTTTATTTACTGTCTACATGACAGAATTTAAACTAATACACTATATAATTATTATGCACATTACATGGATTGTAGTGTTCCTATAAATTATTTGTTTATGAATATTATTATTAATTTGCAGTTGTCGTTGGTTTTTATGCGGCCAATCTAAATTAATAATTATTTATAGCCACATTCTAAGTGGTACATATTATACAAAATACAAGTACATTATTATGTATATTATATATTATAGAAGAAATTTACTAATTATAAATTATGGCATTATGCTAAGGAATATTATATACTATAAGATAATTTTTTAGTATATTTTACGCATTTTATTTTTATATATAAAAAAAACTATAATAATAATACAAATTTCAAAGTTATGATTTTAGGGTTCTGTTCATTCTGATTGTTTCATGTTCATGCACATATACAAAAGTAAATAATTTATAAATACGTACGTAGTTAATATTATTTATGTTATGTAACATATTAATAAATATGTTGTCGGACACCATTTATATAGAATGACTGAAATTTTCTGTTAGAAAATAATAAAGTTAACATTGAAAATGTATCTATTCTCACGATTTATATAACATGAAATTCTGATTCACTCAATGAATACAATAATATAGTTTGTAATTATTTAAGACTACAAAATATGTTATCAGTTCATCACTTTTAATAACGTTTTTTTTTTTTTTGTTTTTTTTTTTTTTGTTCATATACTTAGATTATCCAAATAGGTACAATACATACTACGTACATAATCACACGAAGTAAATACATCAAAAACTCAAATCGTACTGGTTTTTTTTGTTTTCGCGTATAATTTTCTGTATATTAACTTTACTTTAATATTACGATACTTACTATATTAATATTGTATTATTATTATTATTGCAGTATAAATTGTAATTATTATATTATTATTCGACTAACTTCACGCGACCGCATATTGTATAAAAGAACAATGTTATATTATCATTGTGTAATAATATATACACGACAGTGTGTTTATAACAATATCGTTATCGGTGCGCTTAAGTATTTGTACAAAGTCGTTAAAATGGAAATTTTCCCGGAAAACTGGCGTACAGACTATTATAATATTCGAAAACTGACCGCACACGTCGCTTATTATAGCCTATAACAATATATTATTAAAATATACGTCATGTATATACAGAGTGGTTCTATAGACGTTATCCAATACTTGGCAACATACCTTTTTTCACAAAATTATAATTTTATTCATTTCTCTATTTTATGAAATATTTATGATGGTATCAATATCCGACTAAGGGTATCTTAATTTATTATTCCAAAAACAATAATGAATACGATCAAAAATTGAAAAAGTACAAAAGTCGATTTAAAGTATTCTGGAATTCAGAGATAATTCAGAGAGAATTCAAGTCCGTTTTTAAAATTCTCATCTGATCACCAGGAAATGCGATTTCTGAAACTACGATAGTTAGGAACGTTACCATTAAAATCGATCGTCGATTCATCGTGACAAATCATAGTATTGACTAAACAAGACTGTTTATTAATATGCGTAAATAGCTTCTTCCGATATATTGTTTTTTTAACGAATCGTTTGTGTGTTTGCAGGTAACGAGTTCGTTTGCGATTGCAAACTGCTGTGGATGAACCGGTTGGCCGCGGAAACGCCAAACTTGCACGTGAAAGAGATGCTGTCTGAGGTGACCTGCATGATGAACCGTACGGACGACGCGGACTTGAGAGCGACGGAAGAAACCACGCGGAAGACAACTCGCGACGGAAGTGCCGGAGGCGTCGTTCCAGTGGTCGCGGCCGGCGGCGGCATGGGCGGTGGTGGATACAAAAACAACGAAGCGACAGACGTCGGAGGATCGGCCGACGGATATTATCGATCTTACGACGAGTCGAAAACGGTGAAAGTCAGCTCGATGGACGAGGAGACGTGCCCGGGCAAGGAGCCGCCGATCGTGGACGGAGCGCCGGACGCGGCCCAAAACTCGGACCGCGTACTCTGGGATTCGAAAAAGTCGTCCGGCACGGGTGTCCGATACCGGCCGCGATCAGCCATCTTGCAACTGTTGCTCCCATCGGTCATACTCTACTTCGCCGCCGGTCATCATTGCTAGGTCCAATATTCGACCGTAATAATTAATGTAATAATAATAATAATAATAATAATAATAATAACGATCATAAAAACATAAACAACAACTGTGTATTTTTTAATATGCTTATACAATGATAAGAGTTTCGCATTCCAATCGAGTCCTGGACCGATAGTCCTGTTACGAAAAAAATTTAAAAAAAAAAAATATCTAAATCGATCAAATTACGAATAACAATATTATATAATTTCCAATTTTTCCAAGATCGTGAGAAGGTAGATTGTACGTTAATTCGCAAACTTTATATATTATATTAAAAACTGTGATCGGTCAAGCTCAATAATGATTTCCAAATTAAATTATACGAGTATAATGTAAACATATATTATTATTGTTGTTATTATTATTATTATTATTATTATTATTATTATTATTATTATTATTATTATTATTTTAGTATTGTCTTTACGTAACGCAATATATTATTTGTAATAATTTAAATTTTGTTTCGTGTCATTGATTCGGTTACCTCGGAATATAATATAATATTATAATAAATTACTCATTATAACAATTCAAAATATGTTGTGTATTACGTTATGGATATCACGACGAATTATATTCTTATATGCACAACGTGCTATTTCGCTAGCTATTTTCCATTATAATAATATTGTTATTATTATTTCGAGTAAAACTCCGACGGGCAGAAACGTGTTTGTTACCACATGTTTTGGGTTTGCGACATTATTAATACCTACTTTACTTTATGCAAATAAGTCAATATTATGTAGGTACCTATAATACGTTTGACTCCGACGCGGCTCTTTAAGGCGATGAGATGTACTATAATATTATTTGAATTTAATAATAATACTAATCTAACGTGCATAATACCTCGAGATTTGTGTTTGATTCTTAGTAATTATAGTGTGTTGAGTCGAATTTGCAAATCTTTTCTATTGAAAACTTTTTCGCGTTATTTTTTAAATTTACGCATAATAATAATAATAATATATATTTTTTTTTTTTGTAAATTAAGATTAAAAATCATATAGATAGGTCTAAAACGTGAATTTCATGATATTCATATGGTTTTTAGGAAAAGTGTACGAAAACATTAAAATAATGTAAAATTTCTCACATACCTACTTAACCCGTTCCTTCAAACTAAATATTATAAAATATATATTATGTTATAAGTTTTATATTTAAGAATAAAAATTTGTTTATGTTATTTCAACTTTCAATGTGAAATGAAATTATTTGAAACTAAAACCCAACTTGATATACAGAGTTATCATAAGTTCATGTTACAAAAAATAGAGATAACGTAGAAAACATATTATGTCATTCTCACAATTATTGTAAAATGAAATTCTCATCACTCTGTATATATATATATATTATATAGAAAGAGTATGTATAATTGTATTCAATATATTATCTTATAATTTTTTTGATTTGCTATTAGTCATTTTGTATTTTTTTCTAATAAATAACTATATTATATTATTAATTGAATTGTATTTTTTGTTTGACAACCAATAAATACTATACAATATAATATTATCATACATGCTGTATTTTTTTTTTATGTTGTTGTAATTTTTAATAATATTTAGATATTTATGTTCTTTATTTATAGGGTAATGTAATACAGATATTTATATATAAGAATTAAAAATATCATGTACTAAATAATATATATTTCGCAATATTGTATAAAACGGATTTATATTTTAAATTTTATTCGTTTTTCAATTGTATTTTATCGTACGAAAATTTTTAAACAAAATGAATAAATCCAAATTACAAAAATTAACGTATAGGATAACCCATACATAATAATGTTTTATTTTTAACTCATTTGCATTGTATATCATCTTAGCGGATTAAAACGTAATGTATTTCTCCTCCTATATAATTATTATCTTATGTTTATTAAATGCATTGATATATACGTTGTATTATATATCGTTAGTTAAAACCAATCTTCGTTTTATATCCAATAAAATCGTACAATTTAATATAATTATAATATATTACGTAGGTATGTACGAGTATATTATGTTGTGTACGTGTGATATATCTTTGTATCTAAATAATATGATTTATAATATAATTTCGTGTGTATGTTGATTTTAATAATTATTTCACGGAGTAACAGAGATGGAAAAACAATAGGTATAAAACAAATTTGTATACTGTTGTATACTATTAACAAAATCGAATATATTTTACTTAAATCGTTACATAATTCAATCATTTTAATATGACCAATACCCATAAAGGAAGAAAACTTTGAAGCCCACGGGACTCAATGCCATAGTAGTTATTTAATTTATTGAACCAATAAATGTATTAGAATATAGTAATAATTGTATTTTATGTTTAGAAATTAAATCGTTAAAGTATTTTTTTTTTAAATATTGCACTAATATTTAAATAAATATTGCATTATAATAATCATTATATTATAGTCACTAAAACATATTTCCTACCTAACGGAGTAGCGTTTTCGTAGTAATATAATAATAAAAACGACCTTTGCATCAAAACACAAGCTCTAATAACAACTTTATAATAAGAATAATAATATGCTATTATAATACACCTTTAGTTGGAAAACAATTACCTACTTGCAAATAATAGTTACGCGTTTAATACTCGGTAACTGTTTACAGCGGTCACAACTTGAAACCCGAACTCTCGTTGGCTGCTATTATTCGTAATATTATATATTAACTGGTGTCTGGGTTGAGTCATACCCGAGTCTCAAATGTATAGTAACAGTGCTATTATATTATAAATAGCATAATAACACATCACATTTTTTTTTTATTATGGTATTAAACAAGTAACAATATAGTAAAACCTACTAATATAATTTACGACATAATAATAATAATAATAATAATACAATCACGCTTAAGCGTGTACGTTTTAACATGTACATTCTCTGCCAATCATTTTTAGATAGGCAGCTTTTAAACCACTTGTCATCGTGACGGTTGTTTCGAGAGGGTGCAAGCCGTATGTACCCTTGACATAGTTTGACAACTGCCGAAATAAATATAATATAATATACCTTTCCCGGCCTTTTAGTGTCGTATACTGAGTTTAAAGAAAAATAATGTTACTCATATGGCAAAAATATACCACGTTGCAGACATTTCCCTAAAGGCGTTTACGATACGCGCACGAGTATATACGTAAAATTATTTGATTTGCGACAAACTACTCAAGACCGTGACTGTGCCGGATATAAATGGCGAAAAAGGACGATGGGCAATGATGTATTTTAAATTTGCGTACTTATAGTGTTCCTTTTCGTCCCAATCCAATAAACTAAAACAAATATCTCCACCTTTAAAAAGTACACAATTAATGGAACCTCCCGAATCGGCGGGACATAAAACCAATAATCTGTTCATATAATTTATAATAAAATTATGAATATTATTATTAAGCGAATATAACAGTGTTTAAAATTTTAAAACGTGATATTTCAATTTAAATAAATAAAGGTAAACTATAAACTGAGTAAAAATAATTATTCAGATTCAAATCATTGTATTTAAAAAAACGATTCCAAGTAAAACTCAGTCAAGTTCATTTCCCCAGCCCCACCATGTTGGAATTAAAAAAAAAATTTTGGTTCGTTTGTGCTACGTTTGTGCCGTTTACGCTATAGTCGATATACAAATAATTAAGTAGGTATTATACTATAATTATTAATTATAACGTAGTGTTTATGTTATATCCATTATTTTTTATTATATGAATTTCTTCCAGCTGAAGTAAGACTTTTAAGTTGATTTTTATATTTTTAAAAATTTAATAATACAAAGACTAAATGAATACATAAATATTTTTTATTGCATTTTGAGTCTAATGAAATAAATCTCATTTTGCCTTTTTATATTTTTTTTCAAATTTTTCATTCTATGATTTACTTTTTTTAATAATTCGGTATACCTAAGATACAAAATGTTAAACAAAATGCATTAACAATTTAATATATTAAATATACTACCTTCTTCATTAAACGTTTTGAAGACATTTTTAATGTACAGAATTATTTGGAGTCCAAACAGTTAGAAAAATAGGTTTTTCCAAATACATGGTTGTAATTATTTTTAAAACTATTAAATTTAATATTAGTGGAAACATAATAAATTAATTTGAAATTGCCTTAATTTAAAGTTAAATGCCTTTTTTTTGCATTTTTCACATTTTAAATTTTTTTTTTTTTTATAATTTATATTACCTCAAAATACGCGTTCTACTGATCACCTTGTTTATAGTTTGGTATATATCATTTCGCCCGTGAAACATTATACACGTTTGTGTAAACGTTCTAAGCCCGAGTACAATATTATTAACATATATCATATACATTCCAACGAAGAATATGTCTTTCTTTTCCAACGTAACGGTTTAAAACACTATTATATAATTTTTCATCACGCATAAATTATTACGAGCTGAATGAAAATTACTATTAAATGTGCCAGTGTTTGTGTATTTTATATTTTTATTAAAGATTAACATCTTTGAACGAAGAAAAGAAAATTGCGCGGGTCATGCGTTCTCAGTGGCGTACATAAGAAGGTGGGAGGTGGTTAAAGAATCACAACCCTCCTCCTAAGTGTCATCCTACATTAAAGTTGAATTCCTAATCCAACATACGTTCATGCAACGAAACTCGCAGTGACATAAAATTTACATTGTGCAAATATACTATCAAATTTTTTACTATATTACTGCATATAATTTTATGAAATTCCCCTCTTTTGATAATTATTAGAAGTATAACCTCCCTCTACAAAATAAACCTATGTGCGCCACGTTCTAGCTGTCAAATATAATTACGTTCTAATAATCATTTGAAATAATTAATCGCTACCCGTCTTAAATTATATGAATGATTATTCATTTTTTTAAATTACTCGTTCGAGTTTTGTATAAGCAAAAATGATGTATTGATTCTTCGTTTTTAATCAACGAACGTGTTGACTTACTTTTGTGTTTAAGGAAACAGAAACAGATATTAAAGGTAACATTTTGCAATTTATACCCACTATTTAAATTAAATAGAACACACTATACCTATGCACCAAAGTCTGTTATTAATTTGGTAATAAATTTTATTTAAAAATTTCATTGGTAAAACGAGTAATTTACACTTGACATATACATCACCTCTGCGAACATTAAAAAATTAAAAAAGCAATCAAAATTTTCTAAAAAATCTCATGATGAATCTATTTTTTTTTTTAATAGAAAAATGAGAAAAATCTTTAGGGTGATTAGCTAAATGTTTAGTTTTTTTTTATATATATATTTGAACAAATTTAAGATTACAATGTAATACATTTTATAAACATTTTCTTTAAGTTCATTGTTTCTGTTTAAATTTAAAAATTAAACAATAAACCACTATAAAGAGTAATTTCTTCATTCTAAGAAAAGTAAAAGAAAAATTAAAAATTTAGACGATATAAACATTGGAGAAAATGTTAAACGGTTTTCATCTACATATATTTTTTTATACTTTATAATAACATTATTATATTATTTCGATTATATTATATACTTTAAATATGAAAAAACAAATTAAACTTCATTTATCACTATATTACCTATAATACCAGTTGATTTTTCACTTAATTTCAGAATTTCGAATAGACAAATAATAATAATTATATTCATTTTATATACATAAATATATATATACATATATATATATATATATATATATATATTAATTTTATTCAAATGAATAAAAAGTGTATATTTTATATATATAGGAAGTTTAATAAATAAACAATGTATGCATTTATACATAACAATTAATTGGTAAGAACACAATAGAATTACAATTTAAATACTCAGTATAATGTAATATTAACTAAGTGTAGGTATGTTTAGAATCTCATCTAATGGTGAAAAGAAAATACTAACATCAGCTATAAGTTTATAAAATGATTTTAGCTGTATAAAGGTTTGTATACATAAAACAAGAGTGTGGTGCGGTTATTTTAAGAAACCATATAAAAAGGGATACAATTCAATAAACAATGAGCATCAATATGAACATTAATTAATTGAAAAATAAAAGAAATATCTAGAAACTAGAGTGGAAATAGGTAGAAGAGATCTGAATGGTGTATTTAAATCATGGTTTTCAATAATTACATTAAACTTCAATAACATAAATGTGAGAAAACGGTTTTAATTCTGTTTATTTAACTTTATATCAGATTAAGTGTATGAATATTTTAGCATAAACCTAACTAAAATACAATATAACAACTTAAAAGAACTCAGATTTTTAAACTCTGATGAATGTCTTTTTACAAAAAACTTAAAACTCGTAAGAAATTATTCACAACACACTCAATAAATTTATTCCAGAAAATTTAAATTGTGAGATAAGATTATACCAAAATCTTTAATAAAAAATAAAGTATTAGTAATTGTAATACTAGACCAAGATCATATTGACCGATAACGAAATTAATATTTTACAGATTGTCTAGATCACAATAATTAATATTATAATAGGTTATAATTTTAACAAAATAATCTACTTAAATAAAATACAATTTTCTTACAATTATATTTAAAGTTACAAAATTAAAAAACATAAAGTAAAAAATTAACAATTAAAAACGGGAATAGAAAAAATATTACGAACGAAAAGAAAAGAACAAGTTTACAAAATAGTGGACAACTAAAATATCAAAGGATTACAAAACATACAAAAAAAGTTATTAAAATCACGTAAACCGAAATATACGAAAAATGAAACACGTTCGTTAGATAAATCTGATCAGAGGAAAAGGATCGCGTCAAAGAAGGTATTATTTTATAAAAAGAGGGTTATGTAAAAATTTACATTTTAACATTTTCAAAAACTTTTTTACGATTTATCTTTAATATACGCTTTGATTTTCAAAAATTAAATGACTAAAATAAATTAACTTTATCACAACTAGATAATCTATCTTACGTTTTACAGAGGAAAAATTATTTTTTATCTTTAGATTTCAACAATGTAATCTATAAATCTCTATATCAGAGTCAAAATTTCACCCAATTAAAAAATTGAAGACAACGATGTTTAAAATTACAATTTAATATTTAATATTTTATAATTTGTTATTTATTCTTAATTCTCCATTTGATTTCAGAATAATACATTAAAATATACTATTTATATGACAAAAACTCTTGTGAATATTACGGTCTATAATAAAATCTACTTAATTCTATATATGGCTAACCTTTGTACAATAGAATACTATTGTGTATATAAATCGTTGTTTACGAAGTACTCATACAAATTTGAATATTTATGTTTTAATATTCCCATGTGTTAAGGAGTTATAACATAAATACAAATTATCTGATAATGTTAATTAAAAACATAATTATAACCTTAACATCATCAAATTGATGATATCAGACTGTATTATAATTAACAGTTATAAAAATACAGAAGTACTTAAATACTTACGCTAGAATTATCATAGGCGAAAATGGGGAGGGATTTGGAGGGCTAAGCCCCCAAATTTTCTATTAACTCCCCCAAAAATTGTTTCTATTTTACATATATTTATGAATCCTCTATGGCTTATATTGATCTTAAAAATATTAGCCCCTCTAAAATTTTAATTTCTGCCTATGAAAAGTATACAAATTCTATAGGTAGGTATACAAGTATATCGTTTTATTGTTCTAACATATACCTACCAATTCTTCCTCTTTATTCTTATTGCTTAAATCTTTTAATGAATCTCCATTTTCAAGTGAGATTTTGCTCTGCAGTTTCAAAAATTCAATACATTTTGCTGGTTAAGGAAGTTCGCCTTCTATTTAATATCATCTAATTAACCTACATCAATGTATATTTCTTATAAATTTAAAGTACATATATATTACATACACTTAAACAATAAAAATGAAGTACAATAAGGACATCGTAATAAATTTAACGTTCATGTTATTTTATGTCACTTAAAATCCTATACTAATATACTAATCAATATAGTGACTATAAATTAATCCAGACAATTACGTATCTACGTAATTACGTATTATTTTAAAGAAAATATTTTTTTTTAATTTTTCAGAAAAATGAATTTTATAATTGCCAAATAAAACTTTTTATATTGTATTATCTCTTTGTCATAATATTACGAGTACAAAAAACAAAATGTATTACATAAACTCTCCTAAAGTGAAATTCTACTAGTAAACTTAAGTGAAAACTCAAAGTTCATATTGTATTGAACATTGTGAAAACACGTACCTATATTCTATTCTATAAGTGCTCATAAAAAATACAAGATCATTAAATGTAGCTCTACATTAATATTTTATTATATTTTTAACGGGCTAAATGGATACATTATATTTTCTTAATTAGTAATTATAATTAGTTGCACATTTAAAAAAAAAAAATTATAAAAATTATAAAGAAGATAAAATCGTTTAAATAATAAATTATTTAAAGTATTGTAATTAACAATAATTCTTAAGAAAAAAATTTTAGCGTGTACTTTTAAAAAACAAAGTCAACAAATCGTTCCATTAAGTCACTTAGGATAAATATATTAGAAATTGTATTGTAGGTCTTAGAGTTTTAGGAAAAATAATTTTTAAATAATGTTTGTAAAATGTTTTAATATGTATTGAAAATATATATTTTTCATATATTCTCTATCATTTTTTATCAATGTATTTAAAAACTTTTTCTGGCAGTTAAATTAATATTATGATATCCGTAATTGTAATAAAAATAATCATTCTTGATTACTTTTAAGTATAAAAAAACATTTTTCCTAAAACATATCCAAGAAAAATTCTTAATAATATGTTATACTGATTAGTTACGGATAAAACATAAATTAAAAATTATTTTTGGTACATCTTTAACCACGAAGAGTATGAGGCTGAAAATAAAATAACATCATCTATTTAAGTACATTGTAAACATTGTCAACGTTTACTTGTTCCTTGTCATAACATAATAACTCCTTTTATACTATACATTATTGTGAACGTGGTTAATATTCGTAAGTACTAATTAAAATGAGATATATTTTTGATTTTTCATAAATATTAAAGTCAAATCTGAAGTCTCAGTAAAATATTAATATACAGCGACTTGTGAATAGACCTCGATATACTTACATTATTATTATTAATATTATCTCAATACAGTAGTCGATAGTGACATTGTTTCACATATAACATAACAAATAAAGCAAAAACTAAAACATTTGTTTTTGAATATATCCTAACTTAAATTACTGAATTCAAAGTATACCACCAGAGTTTAATATTCACATCAATGGCAGTGTACATATAATATTAAATTTATATTCGTAAACAATTTTAATATATTTTCCATGGAGATTATGATTTGTTTTCTCTTCATAACTATGACTATTTAGTATCTACTACTATAGATTTTCGAAATCTTATATTTAATCATTAAATATTATTTATATTTTATTTATTTTACCATTACAAACATTTTTTTTTCGTTTAGATTATATCCCCGGATATGTGATTATATGCATCAGTGCAGTTTTCTTTTGTAAAGTTGTATAAAAACAAGACAATATATATTAAAATTTATACTGTTTAAAAATAAACAAAAAACAATATATCATTATATAAAACATGAGTATTTATTATTTGCTAAATGTTGTTACCCTCTATATTTATTTTTCTTTAAAAAAACTTTATAGATACAAGATACCTATTTACATTATTATCATAGGTATCTAATAAAAAATATTTCTTAGTCAAGTCATACTACAAATGTTTTAAATATCCACTGATAATCGGCTCGGTATATTCAATAAAACACAAATTGATAATTTCCAAAATTTAATAAAAAATTTAATCATATTGTAGTAATATAATATGATATTTTAAATTTTAAATTATAATTAAATGGATTTTTGTAATAGTTTAATAAAATAAAATAAAAATAGTATATGAACTAACAAAATAAGCAAAATGATATAAATGTTTATATTTTGCTTTGAAAATCACAATTAATCCAATTTTGTAAGTAAAAAGATACCAAGAAAAGTTAACAATAGACATGAATATTTTTTATCATATATTATACCAAATTGTGTTAAAATACATATTAAAATATTTTCATAACGTATTTTTATATTGTATTCTTGATGGTGATTATATCATAATTTAACTACTACCGAAACACCCGTTGTCCACCCATCTTCGATCATCCCTGACGATCCAAGAGAACTTCTTATATGACCTTTATGATACTTATACTCTAAACATATGATATATGAAAAATTGGAGCACGTACTCACTAATGTTGAAAAAAATTGACATGAAACTAAAGTACTTATTTTTAAAATAAATGAGTTTTTCTCTTCTACCAGAATCCATTAAGTATAAATTAGATTTCTTAATTTTCATAAAGATGGACAGGTTTAAGTATTTGAACCATCTTATAATTTTCAACCGAACAAAGGTAAAATAAAATAATAAATATCACAAAACCTTTAACACGAAAAAGTGTGAATATACACACAAATAATATAGGTTACGATTTTTTTTTTATCTTAAGTAAATGAAAAGTTTTAAATGAGGCAAAAGTTTCAGATTCACAACCAAAGTAATTAATTTAAAAATTTCATAATTGGTGTGATCTAAAAAACAATTTTTCATTCAAGTGTGTTCTATTATAGTATTATGTAAATGTTTTTATTTTCCGTTACTTTTGTCTTACATAAAAATAATAATACAATAGTATTGTCCAAAGAAATATTTGACGATTTAATTTGTTTCCATTGTGAAATCTTATAAAAAACGAATGAATAAAAATTATTTAACCTTTTTTATTAATGTTGCTAGTATATTAATATAATAATAGAGCATTTGTTTGTTTGTTAATTACAATAATTATTATTATTTTATTTATTTTCGACTTTATATATGAATGATAATTTTAAACCAACACCCACACAAATAAAATTTAAAATTCACCTATAACAATGTTTTGTGAATTTTAAGAATTTATAAAAGTAAATACCTAAATGTTAAAAAGTTCAATTTTCATAACAATAATATACCGTTTATGTAAAAACGCACAGTGGCATATCTAGGACATTGTTAGAAGGAGTGAATTAATGTATAAAATTATTACATAACTTCCTAAATTATTAAAAATATGTTAATCATGTTAATTATGACAAAATGATTATTATTTTTCTATGATTTATAGACATTCCTAAATGGCTAAATGTTAAAAAAAATGCATACAAGTTATTATCCAGAAGGGGAGCGATCATATCCCTTGTATACGTCCCTGTGAATGCATCAACAATGTATTTTGATTCTCATCAAAACGATTATGATGAACTCATTCAGATAAAAAAAAAATTATGATCGTGAAAATATAAATATACTTAAAGCCAAAATATTCATTTTTATATTAAAATACGATTTTAAATTACAAAAGGTTAGTTAAGTAAGTTAAACCATGATGCTCACACAAATGGATACTTAGTTAATTTCTCATTGATTGCTTTTATATTTTTTACGAAAATTGTAATTTTTTATTAATTTACGTATTATTAATAAAAATATTATTGATATTATGTTTAGACAATAAGCTAATACATATTTAGATATAGTATTTAAGACATATTTTACAGTAATAATTGAACAAATATTTACGAACGGATAATATCTAAATAATTTGTTATCAATAATAATTTAAAAAAAGAACCCGAATAGCCCACGGGTCGAAAATCGTCCGAAAAGCCGAATACCAAATACTCGGAAGTATCCGCACCGGAAATGATTACAATGAACATAGAAATGAGCTTATCTGTATAACAATAATATTACAATTCTTATAAAAGTCGAATATCGAATCCCGGGAAATAACAGATTGCATATTATAATGTTATGACATAAATTATAAAATAGAATAATAATATAAAGTTCTGAATTTACCTATTTAAGGCACAATATTTGTGTTGTGGTCAACGATCATGAAGAGATAGTAATAATATCGGAATTGATATTTTTATTTTATTTAATAGCACGGTTATAATATAATGCATATAGGTCCAATCGCTTTTTTTTTCTATTCGTTCAATAATATTATGCGTCGAGTATTGAGTGTTAAGCGAGAATGAAATTTTGATATCAAAGTTAGAATTGCGTCAAAAGTAATTTGGAATTATAGGAGAGTTCAAAACGGTTTTTTCTCCTCTAAAAATGTCCAATATGTGTTATATTCAATAAAATATTAATCAATATATTAGAAAATTTTAGAAAAATTTCACTGCGTGTTTTTTTTTTTTTAATATAATATGCGCTAAATTTAATATGGATATTCTTCACAACGTTTCGTTTATTTTTCACTGTGCACAATTTCAATTATATATGAATTCCATTATTCCAATGAAAACTAGTCAAATATATTATTTAGTAATTTTATTATGATTGCAATATTGTTGCGACCGTCTATCATTTATCGGTTCAGTAATTTGATTTAAAATTCAATAACAATATTGACAGATTAATGTAATAATTTTAATTAATTCACAAACATTTTCAATTAAATTAATTTTATAAAATCAAATATTATCAGAAACATAAAAAAAATAGTGTTATTTTCTGAAAATGTTAAATAAAATTATGTTGCTCACGAAAATGGCAAACTCAATTCAGGGCCGTAGCAAAAGATAATAGCGCCCCTGGCAAAGACCATAATTTACGCCCCAACTTTTCTTCCTTACATTATTTATATTATCATATAAAAGCAAAAAGATTGAACAATTAAATATTTCAATGGAAAAAGAACCAAATAAATATAAAAGTTTCCATTTACTATATATAAACATAAATACATAATATAACACAATATTCGATTAAATACTTATTTCAACTTAATTATTAATTATTAATTATAATTATATAGCTAATAGTTATCTTTTATACTCACATTTTTACTTAGTTATTGAATATTTACACAATAGAAAATTGTATAACGTTAAGTTTTGTGTGTTGAATTTATTACGAAGTAATATTTAATAGTGTTTACTCTTTAGCAGTAGTTTAGAATAATATACCACATAATAGAAATAGAACGTGTTTTCGTTAAAATACAACGTGAAAGTAATACGGACGTATGGAAACACATGAATAACTATTATTATTATACTATTATTTAGGTATACATAAACATAATGATTATGTTATTGGATTATAAATTATAATAAAACTCATAGAACTTATGGCTAAAAAATTATAAAATTAAAACTATTATTCCGTGTCTTAAACCTTTTGTATGTATGCTAATACAGCAATCAAATATTATATTTTTATTTATAAAATAATATCATTAAATTTGCGCCTTTGGTAATATTACGCCCCTGGCAAAAGCCCTCTTGCAAGTGCCTAGCTACGGCCCTGACTCCATTCACTAAGACAGGATGTGCTAGTTTTATAATAAATAAATATAATTTTTCAACATACGAGTAAAAACTTGGTTAAAATTTGTTTTCAGATAAATATTGTGTATATCTATAATATTGAACTACAAAATCCATGATAAAGAATCGATAATAATTAATTGATAGTTCGCATATAACGCACTCTAATAATAGTGCGCAACTCTATCAATAATTTTATTGTTTCAATTAAATTTTTGGAATCAAGATATAAAACAAATTAATAAAAACAATAATTCCTAAAAAGTTATAAACTATTTTAAATTTTTATTTCATCTCAATACATAATTAGTAATGATAGATTTTTTTACCTATTTTATATTTACATAAATATCCAATATTTTAGATTCATAATCGTGTTTTCAACAACGTGTATTTAATTTAAAATGTTAATGTTTTAATAAATTTATGTGATTTATCTATATCTAAGTGGTTTTTTTATAAAGTTGATTATTTTAAAATTAAAAATTTCTATTAATTATAATATTTATTTAAGGATTATTTAAAATTATAGAAATATATCAATAGAGACATGCATGCTATTATACTAACTATCCTACCTATTTAAAATAAAATATTTGGTAAATTTGAAACAAATCATAATTTACTGATATAAAATTTGTTTTAATTTAAAAATTGTATTTTTTACTAGGGGCCATCATATAGAACAAATTACTAATTATAAATATTAATAACTTAATTGAAATAAACTTTAATTGAAATATTGTATAGACTACAAACATATTTTATAAAGGTATTATGCCCATTATCGAATAAGCATAATTACGTAAAATTTCAGCACATGTGAAACGGATTAGTAAATTGACTTAAATCGAACATAATAAATCCAAATAATTTACTTAAAGAAAATGTTTCTTCTTATGAAATTATATATAAAATATAAAACTTCAGCTATGTCAATTATTGTTGGATTATAAATATCATTAATATTTGATTAAATAACTATTTTATAACAAAATATATATTTTTTTTAAAATTAACCACCGTTTTGGATTATTAAAAAAAGTAAAAATATACATACAAATATGATAACTATACCTTTATTCGTATTCTGTGTTTATGGCATGCCGTTTCTGGACTACCGGTAAACTATATTTAAGTAGTACTTTAGCACAGAAATAAAATATGATAAAAAATACATGTTTCATAAAGCTGTAAATGCAAAAATAACAGCGAAACATCTGAAGAGTTATTATCACAAATTACGTAGATAAAACAGTACATTAACAATGTTTCGATATTTTTAAAAATAATTTTATTCCTAGTTTAATTTTATTATTATATATATCGACATAATTATTATCATATTACATTGTACTTGAGTCTAAATTTTTTTCAATTAACTACATATATTGTTGAATTTTTGATATACTATTTTCTATCGTGTATATGACATTGTACCGAAATCATTAGATTTTATTTTTGTATTCATTTTTTACAATTATAATATAAAGTTAATATTATTATAATTAAATACTTATAACATTTGAATTTTAGAGAAATCTAGTTTCTATAGTGTTATATTGTTTGTACTAACTATGAATTGTATAACAAGAAAATTGGAAGGGCATTTCCATCTTTTAAACAATCTAAACTTCTCTTATCTCTCTTAACTCGATTCGAGATATATCTATATAATTAATATAAACCTATTGATTATAATATATTATTATATAATATCAACCGTAGTTAAAATAATAGTAACCTTTGTCAGATAATATATTCTTTTGCGGAATATAAAAATATACGTTTGACATCCAAAATAAATAATAAAATAATAAAATATAAAAGAAAAAGAAAAATTACGATCGTATTTTCCGAGTCATACATGATTTTTGTGTAAAAAAATATTTCTATTAAGCAAACTTTATGTAGAATTTATTTTATGATTTTTTTTAAGCGTGCATTATGTAAAAACCACTCAGACAAGATAAGTTCAGTACAATGTAGATTGTAAACAGATCGAAATGACAATAATGTTTGGATATACTTACAGTGACAAATCATTTTTTTCAATTTTGTTGCTATGATAATATAAATCTAACTTTTTCTGCATTGCGTTTTGTATATTATGATGTATGTCCTGATTTGAAAATCATATTATCTAATAATATATAAGTAGTTTTTTTATTGCATTGGTAAATAATCATGAATGCATTTTTTGATTTGAAAATATACAATTCGTATTGTTCTACAAATAAAAAAAATTGTTTTCGACGTTTTACTTGTAATATCGTATGTTTATGATAATATTTAAACATACATATAGCATATACATTATAAGTATATTTAACAAGTTATACGTGTAATGCGTATAAATTATAATATTTACATTTAAAAAAAAATTTTAATTATTATAATTATAATGACAATAATGAATTATGTAACTATTATTGTTTTAATAAAGTAAAGAAAGAAAAATTAAACAAGTTATGAACTTATTTAGAATTCAAAACTTAATTTTATTACTATATTTTCATGAACTTTTAAAGATCGTCATCTATTCGTGTTTTTTAGAAATTTAATGTTCTACACAGTAGTTATGTATTTCGTTAAAATATCTGGGTATCTATATATATTTATATAGATAAGTTACTAATCAATAGATTGATAATAAAATGTTATCGAAAACTATTTTGAATCACTACTATAATTGTTTGTACAAAAAACCTTACACGAGTACAAAATAAACAATTTTATTTTTATTATGAGTGGCGCCTTCAATGTTTCGTATTTTGTTACCGATACCACATTGTGTTATTATTTTCCAAGTTAACAGATAGAGCCACCTAGTATGAATATGATATATTTCAAAATCAAATAACAAATTAAATCAATTAGCAAAGGTACAAAAATCATAAATTAATCGTGTAAGCTTATATATATATATCGTACCTACGAACAACGATTTTGTGCTTGAAACGATGAACTGAATCATCTCAAAAATCGATTAAAAATATAAGTTCTATACTTGTTGCTGCAGTTTCATTCAATTCCTCATTATAAATGTAATTATTATAGGCGAGTATGATGCAGTTGGCCATTAAAGTTAGTATAGATTAAGTCCATTTAGAATATTTAAAATACATTGAGGTTTACCAGAAAATATATTATGAGGTTCCGGTATATTGTGTATATATTTCGGTACTTGAATATTTCAGAGAAGTTCTGTTTGAGTATAAAAACAAAAACTTTGTATTTATATTTTTATTATGCTCACATATTTTGCAATAATTATGTTTCCGTCTATCCAATTTAAATTAATAATTTTATTTTATTTTATTTTAATTAACACTTATTAAAATTAAAGAGAAAAAGTTTTCGACTTTTTGTAAAAAGTCATTTAAAAACCAAGTTACATGTCTTTTAATTTTTTTCATTTTATAAGTATAAAGTATAAAGTAAGTCATAATTCATGTAGGCACTATACATTATTGAATTTCATTAAGATGTCCTTATTTATTCTGGTCATAAGATATTATGCAATAAAATGTTTAAAATAATGTAAATGTGTATGAAATTGAAAAAATATAAAACGTTGGATTAGATAATATTTCATTCACGTATACCTTTACGTACCGATATTGCCTATATAATACGCCGCCTTAAAATTATATTCATATTTAATAATTATTATTATTATATAAGATACCACGGTATAGAAATATTATTAGTGATATAAAAGACAGCTGATACACAGCTCGTGTCCCAGTGGTTTCCAATATTTATTAATTTACAATACTCTAGGATCAGTGGCGCAAATAATGTCACCCAAAATGTGATCAAGCCCTACTGACATGATTTTCGGCGACGATAAAAAAAAAACCAGAGATAGAATAAGAATAAAAACGAGTATTGTATCACATCATTGATTATCGATATTCGAAACCGTAATAAGAAATTGTCTATTTCAGCTTTTCTTTTTGTTTTACGGAAAAGTACGAGCGTATTAAAACAAGTATCTAACGTATTCATGTTTATCTCAAATATAAAAATTAAATGTGTATTCTATTTAGGCCTAGGATTTCGATGTAATTAAATTTTTTTCTAGAGGTACGAACATATATCCGTTATATATACTTTTATTAATAATAAGAACATTTTTTTTTTTTTTTTTGACAATTTTAGTAAAAAGCATAAATTTATGGTTTAAGGATCAAATTTGAAACAAAAATTTTTTTTTTATCATTCCCAATCACACATTCATTCATAATTTTTATAGAATGATTAAATTTTTTTCAAATTTGTTAGTAAAACAGCATAAATTTGAGGTTGAATGATGAAATTAAAAAAAAAAATTTATATTTTTCATTCAGAAACACATATTTATTTATTATTTTCGTACTTTTATTAAAAGATTTTCAAGAATATTAGTAAAGCAGCATAAATGTAAGGTTGAATGATCAAATTTAAAACAAAAAATTTTTTTTTTATCATTTGCAATCACACATTTACACAAAATTTTCGTACATTGATTAAAATTTTTTTCAAATATGTCAGTAAAACAGCATGAATTTAAATATGAATGATGAAATTCGAAAAAAATATATATTTTTTTCATTCACAAACACACATTTGTTCGTTATTTTCGTACTTGTATTAAAATATTTTAAATATGTTTTTGAAACAGCTAAATTTTAATTTAAATGATAAAATTTTAAATAATTTTTTTTTTTCATTCACAAAAACATTGATTCATAATTTTCTTACTTTAATAAATATTGTTTTCAAAAATGTGAGTAACACAGCTTACATTTATGGTTGAAAATCAAATTTGATACATAAAAATTTTTTTTTATTATTCCCAATCACACATTTATTCATAATTTTCGTACATTGATTAAATATTTTTTCAAAAAAGTTAGTAAAGCAGCATATATTTATAGTTGATGATCAAATTTAATACAAAAAATTTTTTTTCATCATTTCCAATCACACATTAATTCATAATTTTCGTACTCTTATTAAAATGTTTTTCATTTATTTTTTCAAATTAAAATAAACAATTTCATCAACAATCACTAATTCATTCATAATTGTTGTAGGTTAATTAACATTTTTTCAAAAATGTTAGAAAAACAGCATGAATTTAAATTTGAAAGATCAAATACGAAACAAAATAACTTTTTTTTTTCATTCACAAACGCACATTGATTCTTACGTTTCGTACGTTAAAAATTTACAAAATTTACAAAATTTTAATAAAGCAACATAAATTTAAGGATGAATGATGAAACTAAAAAAAAAACTTTATTTTTTCTTTCACAAACACACATTTATTTATTATTTTCGTACTTTTATTAAAATCTCTTTAAAAATGAAAGTAAAACAGCATGAATTTAAATTTTAATGATCCAATTCCAAACAAAAAAAGTTTCTTTTCATTCACAAACACACAATGATTCGCTATACTCGTACGTTTGTAAATTTTTTTTTAAAAATGTGAGTAATGCAGCATTAATTTAAGGTTGAATGATCAAATTTGAAATAAAAAATTTTTTTTATTTCTTTCACAAACACATTTATTCATAATTTTCGTACTCTTATTAAAATTTATCTCAAAATGTTATTAAAACAACATAAATTT